>BMAU01014849.1:600000-1130000 GCA_019973935.1 Trichonephila clavipes
CAAGGGGAGTAATGGTATGGGAAGACATCATGATGGACGGCCGCACCGACCTCCATTTCTTTGACACGGGGTCTGTGACTGCTCAAAGATACAGAGGCGAAGTTCTTGAGCATTATGTTTGCTTGTTTCGAGGTGCTGTCGGTCCTGACTTCATATTCATGGTTGATAATGCGGCATGTCACCGAGCGGTGCTGATTGATGACTTCCTTGAAACGGAAAACATCCAGCGCATGTCGTGGCCTGAGAACTCCCCTGATTTAAATCCTATCGTGCATGTATGGAATATGTCCGGGACACAAATTGCAGCCCTTTCACACCCACCAAGCTCCGTTAAAGAACTGAAGACAGCTCTCCAAGAATCTTGGAACCGTTTGAGCCCAAAACTCATTCATCATCTCATAGCAAGTATGGTAAATCGCTGTGCAGCGTGCCTGGCTGTCAGAGGTGACCACACGTCTTATTAAATTGCAGCATCAGTATTTTATTTTATTTTTTCTTTCATTTTTTCTCTTAAAGTGTGAATCCTTGCTATGCTCAGTTTTCTTTCAAACTGCTACTTTGGATAATAAAATTAATTATTATCATTCTTTTGATTTGCTTCCTTATTTTATTACCATTTTACACTCGCATATCACGTTTCGTGCCATCCTGATTTACAGTTCCTACTTTATTCACAAAATTATCAGTTATAACTTTTGGACACCAGTGTATATATATATATATATATATATATATATATATATATATATATATATATATATATATATATATATATATATATATATATATATATATATATATATATATATATACAGTCAAAATTCTCTACGAAAGGGAGATCAATAATCAATCAAAACTGAAAAAAATCAAAATTGCAAGATATAAACTAGAGATAATATTGAAGTATGAGAAATTAAAATTATAATAGGGTTTATATAATATATATATAATGGATGCTACAGAATTATAAACATTGCTGACTTAGGACTGCTGTTATATATAAAATAATTTACATAAAAATGGGGTTGAACATGTTTTGTGGCCAGCCAACTTTCTCCCTTTCTGTTAATAATACTTAGCAAAACCCTTTTGAAAATAAGGGATAGAATATCTAAATCTATTGCAAGATAAAGGTAACTTACCTAAAAATCGCATTTAAAAATGCAGAGCCCACGCTAAATCTAAGAATAAACAAGTTATTGTCAGATTCTGGACCCAAATGCAAGTTCAAAGCATGGCAATGGCTGAATAGTACCACTTAGCAAAAGTATAAAAATAAATAGAAATAAAAAATTAAAGAGAGTGTTTACATACTACCAATACTTTAGGGACACTAGGATTATATCTGAATTTAAAAATAACGATAAATAATTTTATCTAATATTAGAATATGGAGGTAAATATATCTAGGAAAAATGATAAATGTATAATAATAAACTATCATTATTCTAAGGAATTTTAATCTTTATTATTTATAGAATTTCTTTATTAAAATAAATATTACTAAAATTAATTAGGTATTTTGAATTAAGGAATCTATAGTAAAACGTTTATAGATATTATTTTTTCTGATTTTTTGAAACTAGAGATTTATTGTGTTGTATATAATTAATAACAATATTTCTCTCTGAATATAGAAACATGTATATTACTCTCCCAATGAGGTACTTTTATAACGTTGAATTTAAATTCTTCTCTTTTACATCATAAATATATATATTAGAAACTGTAACATTATCTTTTAATTTAATTTCTATATCAAGAAAATTTGCTTCATAGTTCTTACTATTTGTTTGTATTAAATTAAGATATTGTGGATAAAAATTAGTGTTAGGTTTAAAATTGTCTTGCTTGCCAAAAATGATAATATCATCTATATAACAAAAAATGTAATATTCAGAATTATCAATGAAACTATTTTCAAAATAATGTAAATACAAATTGGCAAGACAGTTAATAGCTGGGCCATTTTGTGGCAAACCTTTAATCTGTCGATAATAGTTACCGTTATAATATATATAGTTCTCTTTTAGAACTAACCTAAGTAGAGAACTAAACCTATCATAATTAATATTTTTAAATAAATTATCTTTCTGTAATTTTACACTAGTATTTTAATCATATCGTCTTTGAAATCCACTCTTCTAAGATATATGGCAGCACGGATTCTTTGATGAGTATTTTAGCGGTGAAGGCAAATAGTTTTAAGCAGAAATTGCGTTTTCATCTGATGGCGTTGTCAGGCGGATAGCAAAGAGTGTCATTTTTGTTCAGAAAAAATAATTAATGTCAAAATGTAAGACTCTTATTTTTTTGGTATGTTAATGAAGACCTTAGAAAACGATTTGACTATTTATTTTAAGTGGACAGAGTGTGTAATTAATTTTACAGTTGAATATCTTTAATTAATTAATTAGCTCTAACTAATTAAATTTCAAAAAGTTGAGTATTTTGTTTATGTACATTCCTTAGTTTTCAATGTAGTGATTAAAAAAAATATTGCATTAAAAATACTGCAGTAAATAATAATGAGATCGATAAAGGGTTAATTGGTTCAATAAATCCTTCACTATTTTTAAGTATGGACGTGGATTTAACATTATTTATTGTATCTTGTAGCATTTCATGGAGAATTTTGCCTGATTTGCTGATATGTGTATTGAAATCATTAAAACTGTTTTAAACTTAATTGGGTCTTTATGAAATTTAGGAGTAAGAAATATATGTGGAAATTTAAAATTATTATTATTAATTTGTATTCTTAATTGATTATGAAAAGCCAAAATACGATTATTTATTTCTCCATCAGAAATTGATGACTGAATAAAAGCTGTATTGTTATATATAAAAATATTTGTTGATCATTAAGCTATAATAGTATCTAAAGGGTGTTTTTTGAGAGGTATAGAACTTTAAATTGCAATAAAACAACGATGTATTATTCGATTGACATTTCATCAATTTTTAACTAAAAAGACCCTATAAAGTAGGAAAACTTAAAGTGTGTGTGTAATTGTAATGAATTTAAAGAATTTATAGATAAACATCAGCAGCATGTTATTACAGGTGACCTCAATATTGTAAAAGACAATAATCTCAGAAATATAATGAATAAAGGTACTGGTTTAAAATTAATGATCTCCAGTAATAATAAAATTACAAAAAATCAATTATATAGTGATATTGAGCAATTCATATTTACAAAATAGCTATTAAATATAGTATGATTTTACAGGCTTTCACAGAATTCAAATGTAATATTACACAACAGATTAATAAATATAACTTTAGTACAGATAATAATATCTTATATATATATATTTAATGATATTAAAAATCAGATTAAAAAATTGCAAAATAAATTTATTATTGTTTATATTGATAAAGTGCTAGGAAATTTCATTTTGTTTTAATTTTACTGTAACTAAACATATAGGGGAAACGACCCAGTTGCACTACAACTTTCAAACAAGATTGCCCAAGGCAACTTGACAGCTAGCTGTAAACGATTGATCTCTTGGTTCTTACTTTACAAAAAGACCGAACTAAGTCATAAAATTGTCCCCGTTCGACCTCCCAAGTTTTAAAAGGGGGAAAGGAAAGAAGTCTGCTGCATTTTTAAAGCGAATGGCATAATAAGAGTAAACGCTTTCGGAATAAATTTTCAGGAGTAATCTAACCACCCAGAGGGTTAAACAGAAAATTACATATAATGTCATTGTGGTAAAAGCGTGGGGTGCTTTGTACTACATTTTTACACCAACTCAGTATTTCGGAATAGAACTAGTTAGAAATTATAACAATTAATATAGAGCACTCCACGCTTTATCCCAATGACACAATTTTCTCATTAATCATTTAATTCTTATATTAAGAATTATTTTTTTACTTTTTAGTTCGAATCACTACAAAAGCGTGTTTTTTAGTTTTTTTAAACTATAATTTCTTGAAGTGTACTAAATAAACCTAAAACCCACAAAAAAATCTCCATATCACCATTTTTTTTAAAAGTTGTCGCATGTATTTGGATACCTTAAAGCTATTATTGAATAGTTTGTAAGAACTTACTATAAGAATGTCACTTCTCCTTGTGGCCGCGGTAGCCGAGTGGTATAGGTATCGGACCGTGGCTTGCTTTGTCACGAGTTCGAGCCCAGTACCACTAAAGACCCGCCGTGTAGGGCAGCGATGCACGTTAAATCTGTCGAGAGCTGAAACGTCCTCCCGTTGGTGTAGTTAGTGTGGTAGTTAGGAGAGGCGGGTGCAATGAACAATTATTAAAAACTTTATTTACAATTGGGATTATTTAAATTGTACTCATTGAATGTGTTCTGTGCATATTAAATATATATTTTAAACATCACGTGATGTATACACTCATGGACAAAAAAAATTAGTGCACCAAGAAGGAGTCGTCAAAATGAAACGAAATTTTACATTCGTAATGACTACTTTGTTATACGTAAAGGAGAGATTAGAAAATAAAAGAAAAAGGATCATTTATTTCAAAGAAAAGGTAAAAGTACAGAGGATTTAATACCCTGTTGAACCCCTCTAGCGCGAATGCACGATGCGATACCATCGGGCATTGAGATATACAATTCTGTATGATGTCTTGAGATATTTCGTTCCATATTTGCTGTAAGCTTGCCCCTAGTTCGTTCAAACCCGTGGGATGCGCAACTCGCCATCTCAAATGATTGGAGACGAATCTGGGAATCGCGTAGGCCAAGGAAGAGTAGTAACAGTGTGGAGACAGTCTTGTGACACCCTTGCCGTGTGAGGCCAAGCATTGTCTTGTTGAAAAATGGCTTCTGTGTGAGCCGTTGCATGAGTGGCAACACATGTGGTTGCAGGATGTCATGGACATACCACTGGGTTGTCATGTTACCACGGAGTGACCATGTATTGTAGGCAATGGCACCCCATACCATCTCACTAGCTGCGGGAGCGATGTGTCTCTGTAAAGCAAAGGCAGGATTGAGGCATTCAGCATGCGGTCTCCACACACGAACACGATTGTTATCACTGCTGAGATTGAATCTGGACTCACCACTTCTGGATAATTCTATCATGACCTTGGCAAGTAAAAACATGTATTTTATATATATCCTCGAAATTATTACATGACGTATAAAATGAAGAAATTCATAGCTTTAAATAGTTTAGAATGATATTAAATTTTTAGCCATAGGAATCTTACAATTCAACTTCATTCGAAGTATTTTCGCTTAAAGTTTGATAATATGTGAGTAAACTAAATGTATGGTAACAGGTTTTCGTAGGTGAGTTGTTAGGATCGTACCTTCTAACATTCATCAACGAAGACTTTTGGGGTTCGAAACTCAACTTAAAAATAAGTCTAATTTTACACATAGAAATTAAAATCAATCATAGATGGCACCACTCTTAAATGTACTTTTTCTTAAAAAAAAATTAGTTTTGAAGTAACGAAAAACATTTATTGAAACGAAAATAGCTCTGACTGACATTAAGTTTTATTTTTTCAAAACAAGTTTTGTCTTCCTTCATTTAGACTAAAATTTGCATCGAATCCTACGATCAAGTTGAACAGTATATTCATTTTAACTAATTAATTCATTTCATTAAGTAAAAATACGAATCGCCTATCATTAAAAACATATTCGTGTTCTCAAACCAATCATACTGATAGAGAAGACCCCTTACTAATACGAGAAAGGATTGGAATGATTCATCTTCTCATAAAAAAATGTTTATTTTTTGTCATTATTGTTTGCACTAAAGTAAAATAGAAAATATTATTGAAATCTTATTTTAAAAATTATATATTAATTGAAAAATAAACAGTCTATTCAATGAATTCCCAACATTTCAAATTTTCATAATGCATGCGCAGAATGTTTTTCAGGTAAGGAGACCCCCCATTGTCACCCTTTCCTTATCTCTTCTGCCCCCAGGCGTCAGCCGCGCTCCACGCTTCACTTGTCCCAGAACCGGCCCCATGTTAAGTCTATGGAGGCTCCACGCTCCACTTGTCCCAGAACCGGCATTTTATATCTACTTTATATATATATATATATATATATATATATATATATATATATATATATATATATATATATATATATATAATTTTATTTTAGTATACTATATATATATACTAGTTGGTATACCCGTTCTTCGCACGGGTGAACTGAAAAATTAAACAACACAGATTGAAGGATAAAAAGAGTTTTTAATGAGTTAATTTTACGTGAATTGCAAATTAAACAAAAAAAGCTTTTGGCGTAACTCAGGTAACAAAAAAAAAAAAAAAGAGAGAAATAAAACACCTTTGTTAAATTTTAAGTATGTAGGTCTAATAGCTGATAAAAGGATTTTTTTATTTATAACTCCCCGTAAAACTCTTGAGGGTTAATTTTTGAAAATACCTTCCTAAGCTGATCTCTGCTCAGCAAAAGTAACACATTGTTAAAAGTTTTGTGTAATGAACACTTAAAATAGAGTAAATAATTTTTATCTGAAAGTATAATACATTAATATTACTTTCTGTAGTATTTATTTTATGTTAAAATTGTAATATTTGCAAGCAACGCCGTTTCTTAAATTATAATGACGATCCAATGAAAAACATAGCGAAATGTTAATGATAGAGTCAAGTTGGAAAATGCTTAGCTACTTTCATAACTCGAGCTTTATTAGAGCTTTGTAACACCCACCCTGTAGGGGAGCGATGCACGTTAATACTTTATCCACCGCATAATGATTTACTGCAGTTTTTTTCATACAATATTTTTTTGGATCACTACATTAAAAATTAAGGGATATACATAAACAAAATACTCCACTTTAGGAAATTTAATCCGTTAGAGCTAATAAATTAAATAAAGATAAACAACTGTAAAATTAATTATACATACCGTTCACTTAAAATAAGTAGTCAAATCATTTTCTAAGGTCTTCATTAACATACAAAAACATCAGACACTTAAATTTTGACAACTATTTTTTCCGCTAAAATACTCATCATGGAACCCGTGCTGCCATATATCTTGGAAGAGTGGATTTCAAAGAATATTCCTGCCAATCATTGGTAGAATATTCCTTCTAAGTTGGTGTGGTGTGGTAGTTAGGAGAAAGGGGTGCCAGCTCAGATGTCGTCCACGTTACTTGACTATGGTTCAAAATTACGTGATCCGTTGCCAAAATCCCTCGTGTAGCTGAACAGTGCAACATTAATATTCACTCACTCTCACACTCCAAGAAATACAGAACAATAGTTATTGCGTTTTTAAGTGTAAAAATAATTATATCTGCCTATTCAATTAAAATTATAGCGTTATAATTAACTACTAACCACAAATAAATTTTGAAAATTTGTCCAAATGATGCAGTGTGAAAGAGAAAGCTGATTTACTTTGAGTATCAGAACTGATAAAAGCGTTTATTTGGAAAAAAGATCAATTTCTTACTACCAAATATGCCTAATAAGATGTTAAAAAAAACATTAAAATAAAGAGAGATTGATAACAACCTCTCCCTTCAAAACTTAGTTTGATTCTGAAATAAAAAAAAAAATAGGCGTTATATCAGAGTAATTAATTAGAAGCGAGCACCTTGGGTAGCCAAAACAAAAAAGGTTTTTCACAAACAAAAGATAGATATATGCAGACGTGGGTTTTTTTGCAGCGCATGCCAGAATTGCTAGCAGAAGACAGAATTTTTTCCTGCTTACTTGACAAATATCGTTATATTTATGACACTTTTCCCAAATCTTTATAAATTATAGTCTATGCTATAAATTATAGCCTATGTGCTATTCTGATGTATAAGCTATATTACTGTAAAGTTTCATTAAAATCCATTCAGTAGTTTTTGCGTGAAAGACTAACTAAGATTTTCACAAACTTTCACATTTATAATATATATTAGATATATATAAACAATATATATATATATATATATATATATATATATATATATATATATATATATATATATATATAGTCTTATTCTCTTCAAACAAGAGATAAACATCCAACAATCACATTCGAAAAACACATAGACGGTAGGAAAATCATACAATGAAGGACACATGAGCAACCGAGATTAAAAATTATGAAATGGATGCTGTAATATTATAAACATTACTGACTTAGGACAGCTAATATATAAAATTATTTATATAAAAGTGGGGTGGAACATGTTTTTTTGGCCATCCAACAAATAAATAATAATAAATAAATTATTGCCAGATTGTGGACCCTAATGCAGATTCAAAGCATGTGAATGGCTGATACACTACTACTATATATATATATATACACTGGTGTGCAAAAATTAAGGACTAAGTCGAAAAATTAGCATATCAGCTGAACGGAGAGGCAGAGCGGACAAAAAGACCAATCAGGAGATTAAGTAAGGTGATGTACGGTAGCACATGCGCAGATATGCAGGTAGACGTAATGGGGGAGTGTCTGAGTAGTATAAAGCATGTTGTCGGTGTAAGATCAGTATTTCTGGCAAAGAGATTGCACGCCGTATAGCAGTTTAAATCACACCGAGTTCCTGCCTCAGCGAGAAATGGCGAATAATCAATCTGTTAGACGACATCTGGATGCTTTTACCCGAGGTCGAATCATTGGGAAGTTGGAGGAAGGCCGCAGTGTGACAAGTGTGGCTGCAGAGTTCGGAATTGCTCACAGCATCGTTTCACGACTTTGGAGACAATTTCAAACTACAGGAACAGCTATCCGGGGTTCAGTAGTGGTCGTCCACGAGGAACCACACCCGCAGATGACCGGTATATTGTCTTTTAGGCCAGAAGAAACAGGCGGCAGACAGCGGGAGAAATCGCTAGACACACGACACAGGCGACTGAACGACCGATATCGCGTTTTATCGTGGCCAGAAGACTGCACGGTGGTGGTCTGTTTGCACGACGCCCTGTACGGTGTGTACCTTTAACGCCTGCCCATCGGAGAAGGCGTTCTCTGTGGTGCCGGGAACACCGGAATTGGAGAGACAATGAATAGGGACGAGTACTCTTTACAGATGAGAGCAGATTCAGTTTGAGTAGCGATTCTCATCGCATACTCATCTGGAGAGAGCGGGGAAGCCGCAATCATCCCTCGAACATCATTGAAAGGGACAGGTATGGAGGTCGCAGTGTTCTCGTTTGGGGAGGCATCATGCTTGGTAGTCGTACAGACCTTCACATCTTCGAAGCAGGTTCAGTCAACGGGACCCGTTATTGTAACGAGATTCTTCTTCCATATGTGCGTCTTTTTAGAAGCGTTTAATGTCTTTTAAGCCTAAGACCATCGTATTCGAATTTAAATCAGCTTAGCTACTACAATTGTGAAGATCCCTTTAGATCTCACTTTGAGAACGAGAATAATTTTGGGTCAAAGAAGAACCAGTAGCGATTTTTTAAATAACTTTCTTTATTTGGTTATCTTTCCCAAATAGAATCAAAGACTTTTAATAACAAATAAATCAAAATAGCTTTATGAGGTTTAAAAGGGACTTTCCTTTATATTAATTTAAATATTTAATGATCCAGTTAATTAACAATTAGAATATGGATCACGCAGAGATTACCGCAATAAGTGATCCTATTAATCATTTAACTTTAATCTTACTCCTAATATAAAACTTTAATGAGACTTTAATTATAAATCAATATTTACCACACTGAATCTCAGCTCTTCCTGAGATTAATTTATCCACCTAGAAATCTTCAATAATAAATCTCTAACTTCACTATTATAACTTCCTGCTTCAATCTCTCTCTCCTACTGCCTCTCACTTTACTATTCCGTTTGACTTAAATACTTTATCTAATCTGCATAATAAGGAATCCCTGTCCTCTTTTTGGAGTTGATTGGAAATAGGTAGGGAATTAAATTTCCCTAAAAAAGACGTCTCAGAAGGTTAGTGATAAAGTTCCGTATAGATTTGTCACAATCTGACGTTTTAAAGTGGGTAAAAATCGAGTTCAAAGAGTCCATTACATACAAGTGAAACTTATAAAAGCGTGTTAAAAAGTCTAAAATTAAGAAGCGAAAAATAAATTATTTCTTCTAAAACGGGAAGAAATGGCTAAAAATTGACAAAAAATGACTTAAACGGGGAGCGCTTTGTATCAAAATTAAATGGACAAATTCTCAGTTTTTAATTTTTGATGTATATTGCTTTGCTATTCCTTTTTGAAATAACCTTCAGGATATGAGATATTTTAATTTTTACAAAAACTAGAGCATTTTATCTTAGTTACTATATGAAATTCCTTAAAAGCACAGTGATTATATTCACATAGAGAACTGTAAATTTTGTAATAAAACCGTGATTGATAAATCTGAAGGTTAAATCACTTCTACTGTTATACAGAGCATACACAAAAAATTTCAGCAAATTATTTAAAAAACTTTTTGAGCAATTATTGTCCCCGTGTAAGCTTTTCGAAAAAAACCCATATTTCCAGTAAAATGCATTTTAAAGTTTGACAGCTTATGTAAAGTAGTGGCATCTGCCTTTACTAAAACACTTGTAGTTTTTGTTCTCGTGAATGGAAAATAAAAAACTGGGTATTTTTATAAAGCTAATAAGATGGCCTATAAAATAAAATCATAAAAAAATTGTCAATTTAAAAAAAATCATGATTTTAAGGTAGTCAAATGCCTTAAATATTTAAAATTTGCTTTTTTAAGCATTTATGCAAAAGGTCGACCCATCTATGTGGTTTTAAATACCTTTATGAAAACATAAAATATAATAAGAAGGAAACTTTTGCTGAATAAATAAATTAACATTGTTCAATCAATTAAGGAACATGGTTTTTAAAATCACAAAATAGAACTGGAGACTATAAATCTATCAAGTCATGAAAGAAAGAAAGAGTGAAAATAACTGATCTGTAAACATTACATAAATCAGAGTTCAATAATTAAATTAGGTTTCACCCTCTGTTTGATAGCAGAAATTATCTCTTCTTTCAGTATTACAATTGAAACAAATTGTTCAGGAGCACATTGTAATAATAATAACTAAAAATTTCATCATATAGACTGAGACCTTTGATCCCAATGCATGGTAAGCTCAACGCCGACTCTTACTCCTCGATTCAAGATAACAATGTACTTCCAACAATGTAATTTTACGGGTCGGATCATTGTTACTTCCAGGATGACAACGTGACATGTCATATTGCGAAGGCTACCATGGATTTGTATGATGACAATGGCTAGACTAACCTGCCAAAAGTCCAGACTTGAATCCTATAGAAAATCTGTGGGACGACCATGGATTTGTATGATGACAATGGGGGGATCTAACTAGACTAGCCTGCCAAGAGTCCAGACTTGAATCCTATAGAAAATCTGTGGGGCGACCATGGATTTGGATGATGACAATGGGGGATCTGACTAGACTAGCCTGCCAAGAGTCCAGACTTGAATCCTATAGAAAGTCTGTGGGACGACCATGGATTTGTATGATGACAATGGGGATCTGACTAGACTAGCCTGCCAAGAGTCCAGACTTGAATCCTAAAGAAAATCTCTGGGGCGAGTTGGATAACGGAATTAAGGTACAGCAACCGTCCTAAATTCGTGCAAGAAATTGCATGTCTTCTGCGAGCCGATTGGAAGAAAGTACCACTGTTCATCATTTAAACACTTGTGGAGAGCACACCCCTGAGGGTTAAGGATGTAACTGCTTCAGGTGGAAACTGTACCACAACTATTGAGTATGAATAAGCTTTGTTTATCTCTTTTATCATTGGTGTCCAATTACTTATTGGATGATAATGTTGATAATACTTGCATAATTTTTCAGTTCACTATCACAAATTATGGGAATAATTTTAACTCACCTTAATATTAAATATTCTCTAATGTTCTGTACAAAACTTCTTTGATGAAAACTTTCCTACCTTTATGTATTAAAAAGTTATTGGCTGTTGAATTTTTATTATTCTTCTCAAATTTTAGTTTGAAACAAATCAAAAATTTAATCTTGTGAGCATACACTCATGGACAAAAAAATTAGCGCACCAAGAAAGAATCGTCAAAATGAAACGAAATTTTACATACGTAATGACTACTTTGTTATAAGTAAAGGATTAGAAAATCAAAGAAAAAGGATCTATTTATTTCAGAGATAAAGGCAAAAGAACGGAGGATTTAATAGGCTGTTGAAAACCCTCTAGCGCGATTGCACGATGCGATACCATCGGGCATTGAGGTATACAAGTTATGTATGATGTCTTGAGATATTTCGTTCCATATTTGCTGTAAGTTTGCTTCTAGTTCGTTCAAACTCATGGGATGCCCAACTTACCATCCCAAATTATACCAGATATGCTCGATTGGACACAAATCTAGGGATCTGGCAAGCCGAGGAAGGGTAGTAACAGTGCAGAGACAGTCTTGTGACACCCTTGCCGTGTGAGGCCAAGCATTGTCTTGTTGAAAAATGGATCCTGGGAGCAGTTGCATGAGTGGCAACACATGTGGTTGCAGAATGTCATGGACATACCGCTGGGCTGTCATGGTGCGACGTATCAGTACTAAGGGTGACCGTGTATTGTATGCAATGACACCCCATACCATCTCAATAGCTGTGGGAGCGGTGTGTCTCTGTAAAGCAAAGGCAGAATTGAGGCATTCAGCATAAGGTCTCCACACACGAACACGATTGTCATCACTGCTGAGATTGAATCTGGATTCGTCACTAAAGACGACCTGGTCCCATTTCGCTGCAGTCCAGTTTCCTCGTGCGTGGTACTACTCCAAACGGAGGCGTCGATGGGAGGGCGTTAAGGTCAGCACACGAAATGGGTGCAGCGATCCCAAATGTTTTTCAGCCAGGCGCTTCCTATGGTTCGAGAAGACACCGGGACCCCTGGTGAAGGTGGTATCTGTGCCTGGATGACAGTCGATGAAGCAGTTGGCTGTACGCGTGCATTTCTTACGATGTGACGGTCTTCTGGACGACTGATTTGTTGAGGGAGTTCTGAGCCTGGTCTTCGTGTGAATGACATCTCTCGAATCCACTGGTCCCAACACCTCCTCAGAACATAATCAGAGCGGCTTAATTGACGAGCTACTCGCCTAGCTGACCACCCAGCTTCCATCATGCCGATGATTCTCCCCCTCTCAAACTGCGACAGCTGTTCATATTGTATTCGAAAACGGCGTAATGGCATGTCTACCTCAACTCTTCCTTGTAAGCGATTCAGCACACTCAAATAAGGTTGGTTACCTGTTTTATACTCCACGGAGAACGACATTAAACGCCCTCTACCGGCTATACGTAATGCGCAATCACGCTGCATTTCTAATCTTTTGCATGTCTCCCCAAAATGTACCTCATGCTAAGTTTCGTTACGATCCCGCAATTATTTCTTGATGCACTAATTTTTTTGTCCATGAGTGTATTTCAATCGTTTTGATATTCTCCCAGTGTGAAATTATGTCTCTTAAAATAATTAAATTGTTATAAACTCTTATGAAAAGTGGTTATGCAAAGCTTAGGTTAAACTAGAGGGCTACTTAATTCATCCACAAAAAAAAGATAATTTATTAGTGAGTAACATTTAAAAAATATGTATTATTTGTAAATAATTATAAAAATTAACATTTTTTATTACGGAATCGTAAATATTTTTTACTGTGGTTTCAACATTTTATCAATATTTTTGTCTTTGCTCTTTCAAGATTCACAGTAAAAAATTTTAAAAAATATACAACCTATTGAAATATAAGCCATTTTAAGCATTCGTTTAATTTTTTATGAAATACTGACTCTTTGAAAATGCACTGGGCTAATTAGAAAGAGAGTTTAAGCTATAATCAGACAATGATTCCTTGTTTTTCAAATGTCCTCATAAAATTAAAAGATTCTCTAAGCGCATATGTATCTAAGAGAAGGCGGATCCTTTTCACAAAAATTAATGAATAAATCCATTTTTCCATTTCTAATAAACTAACTTTTTTTCTGTTTTTAATACTGCAGTTTATAACCTGTACTTAAAAATAACACCGGCGGCTAGCTCAAATAATTTTAATTGGTTGTACATTCTAATTGAGCACAGCTACAAATACATGAAAACATTTAATACGATACAAATAATAAGGAGTTTTGCTCGGGCAGACATTGGCACGTCCGCCCTCCACCGAGGTGGCAGGCTGACTCAGTAAGTATCCATACGGCCAGGAGAGGGCGCTCTAGTGCCATCTTTTTGCCATTCGTTACACTCCCCCTCTGGTTTCTAACCATCGTCCGCGATAAAGAACCAGCAGAATGGTCATTCCTGGGTATTTCTTTTTTCTCTGAGAGGCATCACTGGAATGTGGCTTCTCTCCCTACTTCGGAGATGGAGTAACTTATCTGATGCACCATGAAGACGGGTGCAATCTGAAATATCAAATTTCCCGTTAGGAAATATACAATTCAAAATATCAAATTTCCCGGTAGGAAATGTACAATGAAAAACATCAAATTTCCCCGTAGGAAATGCACACAATCACAAAAACATCAAATTTCCCCGGTAGGAAGTATACAATCCCAAAATTTCTTCGTAGCCGGCAGCTACACTTCAGAAACCACTTTAAAATTCTTTATGAACTAGGTGTTCAGAAATTGAATTGATAATTTTACGTTGAGCTCCATTTCCCGGTAGGAAATATTCAACCCAACTTCGTAGCTGGCAGCTACAACTTCAGAAAATACTTCAATAAATTCTTTATGAACTAGCAATTCAGAATATTGAAGATAATTTTGTTAGACTAGCAGTCCTACATTATAAAATTAACTGACTATTCGTGCCATTCGTTGGGTGACATTTTATAATCTGTACTCAAAAATAACACCAGTGGCTTGCTCAAATAATTTTAATTGGTGGAACATTCTAATTGAGTACAATTACAAATACATAAAAACAGTTAATACAATACCAATACTAAGAGGTCTGAGTGGGCGGGCATTGGCACGTCCACCCTCCACCGAAGTGGCAGGCTGACTCAGTATGTATCCTAACGGCCAGGAGAGGGCGCTCTAATACCATCTTTTTGCCATTCGTTACAAGTTTAGGTTTTTATTCTAGCTATATAAAAAGAACAGTTCAAACTATTGAACTAAAATGTATTAATTAAAAGGGGTAAAAGTTTTTATTTTAATTCACAATTTTTTTTATAAGTTTTATTTATTTTAAAAAAAATTTCTGCTGGTAAAAATGTAGATGAATTTTCATCTTTTTGAAATTTTTTCCATAGTATTTCACGCATCTAAATATTTTAAAACTAAACCACGAGCAAATTTTAAGAAGCTATCATTAAAAGATATTAAAATAATAAATGCACACAAAAGAAAACTGATAACGGTACGATCATTAAATTTTTTTTAAAAAAATTTCCTGAAACTTGGTCTTTTTTAACATTACGGAAATTTAATTGAAACACATTTACATATTTTAAAGTTTCTATTACCCTAAACCATTAAAATATGAATATTCATGCAAAATACTATTTTAGAATAAAATAGAATCGTGTATTATGTGTCCCAAAATTGAAATTGGCATAATACACTGCTAAAAAACATTAGGGAAGCAAGCGAAAAAGTGAAGAAACCGTTGAACGTTAGGGAATAAAGGAGAATACAAGTGTAACAAAACTCATGACAGAAAAAAGAAGAAAAAAGTAATTGTATGGGATCATTAATTCTTTGGAATGGTATAAAGAACGTAAAATGATGCTTCAGGTTAACAATTTAGTTACATGTAAATTCAAAAAAACTGATTGTTCTGAAATGTTAAAGGATCTGTAGCATGGTGTCTGGTCCATCGGAACTTCTAAGATTGTCGCAGGCAAGATTAGCATAGATACGATGATGTTACCACTCTTGACTATGTACGAGTAAAGGAAGGTCTTGGTCTTGCAGCAACATGTCTTTCGAGTGTGTCCGAAACATGCTAGATTGGATTAAGATTAGGAGAGCATGCTGACCGCTCCATACACTATATTATTTCATCCTCAAGGATGTTCTTCACAAGACGAGCTGTGTGAGGTCTGGCATTATCTTTCATTAAAAGAAAGGAATCACCAATTGTTCAAACGTTAAGTACGACATGGGGTCTTTGGATCTCGTCTGCATACCTTTGAGCCGTTAAATTGCCATTCCGAAGGATATGCAGGTGCCTATGCTGATTCCAGCCCATAGCATTAATGTGGAAATATAGTAATGTGGTCTTTCCTGAATTAATGTAGGGCTATTTCGAGTGCCCCTTTTTCTCTGTAACAAAACACATCTGATGTCACACTCTAAACTAAATCGGGACTCGTCTGTAAACAGCACTTGACTCTAATCACTATTCATTCAATCACGATGTTCAGCAGCCTACTTTTTTAGGGCTGCATGGTGTCAACGAATTAACTCCATTGGTCTACGTGCACACAGACCACTCGCATGAAGCCTATTTTGGATTGTTTGGCTTGAGACTCTTCGTCCTGTAGCCAAAAGAAACTGTATTTGAATTTGAGTCACATTGGCTGTTTTTCCTCGATGAGCTGTTAGAAGGATATATCGGTCATTATTTTCTGGGGTCGACCTTGTCTTGGCCAACGTCGAACATGCCTCGTTTCTTGGAATCGATTCCACAGTCTTACAATGACACTTCTTGCCACTCTAACAGCATCCGTTACAGTTCTTTGTGTTTGTCCGAATTCTAGTGTCTCGATAATACCTCCAAGCCATGGATTCCGGTAGATAAAGTTTTCGTCACATTTTCCAGTCACCTTTTTTCAAAACAGCAGCCGAAAGGTTGAATTCACTACTGAGAATATGAAAAACAACTGCTTCTATACGAAACCACGATTTCTGCACTTAAATTCTTTTTTCTGGATTTTGTGTCATGAACATTATGTGCATAAGAGGTTTTCTTTTTCTATTAAAATTAAGACTTTGGATATTTTGTTTTATGTTAGTTATCAGAAGAAATTTTTGCGTAATTTCGTTAAATCCATGTGCTTCCCTAATTTTTTGGAGCTGTGTATATATATGTAAAGTAAAATACATATTTTACCAACTTGAAATAATTAAATGCATATATATGTTTAAAAAAGCTGCAATTTGAAGCAACCTTAGCACTTTTGGCAGAAACCCAAAGGAACCGAGCTCATCCGAAGAGGGCTTAAAGCTACAAACCAATCCCTCCGAAAACACAACCCCACGTCCAGTCTTTATTGGGGGGGGATCAAAGTTTACATTTTAAACAACAGAAGACAGTAAAATAATGTAATACAAATTTAAAGGTAACTGCATGATATGCATGCGTATACATAATACAAATATACAAAGCAATAATAATAATAAAAAGAAAACATAAAGGGTATAAGGGAAGGAAGAAAAAATATGCATTATTCCAGCATTCTTACAAATACATCAAAAATAATAAAATTATCCAGTACAACTGCACCGTACAGATAGAAAGAATAAAAGAAAAAAAGGCATTAAACATAAACAATAATAATAATAATAATAAAATGTTTCTTTCGATTCATGTTTTCAGTTCACGCCATCACTTCCTGTTGATACTTTCCCCTCTTAATTAGTCCTTCAGTTTAAAGAAAAAAAGATTCGGCACCCGAAGAAGAATTTTTCGTTTAAGACCCTCTCCCCCAATTTTCTTTTAAAGAAACATAAAAGAAGAAAGCAGCAGTGTAAAATAAATAAATAGAGAGAAAGAAAAGGGGGGGGGGGAGAAGAAACTATTGAATTTTATTGGAGATATCTTTTTTGCTATATAAAAACAAAAAATTAACCTCAAATGATTATTCGCATTCTTAACCAATAGTTAACCTGGGAACTGCAATATATTGTGGGAAGATTGAGGTGTCCCTCTACTCCAGAGTCCCGTGAACCCATTCCACCGCAGGAGAACCATTTGTGACTACATAAGAGTAGCTAAAGAACCTAATTTAAGGAATTTGGTCCCGGATTGTACAGACAATTTTAACACATGATTTAGTTTAGAGTGAATGGAAGGATTTCTAATGATAGATGGGAACCAGGCTCTTTTACCATTTTGAGATGGGAGACCAAATGAAAATCCTTAGTCAGAGGACAAGCGAACACATGATGGTCAGCGTCCCCATCAGAACCACAATTAGGAGTAGCTTTTAATTTGAAGCGATGAAAATAAGAAACAAATGGGCACACAATAGTTTAAGAATTATGTGACGTAACTATAGAATGGGGATTCATATCTAAACTGGGTTTGGGAAAGAAAGATTTGACTCGTAAGCCAGTATTAGAATTTGACCACCAACTTTCCCAGTGCTCAGTTAATTTGTTTTGGAAGATTTTGATTACATAAGAGCGGTGGAGGGCGGGAACACTCACCTCTACACCATTAGTAGTAGTAACTTTAGCAAAATGGTCTGAAATGTCATTAAAAAAATTATTCTTATGAGCCTTAACCCAGAAAATATTATAAAATTTGCGGTACATAGAGAGCTTATTTTTTATTAAATTAAGATACATAGATTTATTGCTATGACTTTTAAGGAAAAGAATGGATGATAAACTACAGTGTAAATATTAATTGTAATATTTTTAGTAATGGCCCATCGGACGGAAAATCCAATTGCAACTGTAGTGCAGGCAATTGTGTCCGCTTGGAAAACTGTATTGCAGGGTTGTAATTTGAAAGTATAGGTCCATAAAGGGACCCACAATAAAATATGCATACCACGAATCTGGTCTCAGTCCCAATTTTGGATCCATCATTGTACACCTCCCGCTCATTAGGCCCTTGCAATTGATTAAAATCAATAATTATATTCAAAACTTTCCCAGAGTGGAGAGAAATAAAATTTTCAACACGGAATGACAATTAATATTACTACTTTCAGAGTTTCGAAGTTTCCCGATTTGGTATTTAAGAAAAGCTTTATTAACAGAAAGTTGAATTGAGGGCGTAACAGATATGATCTGTAAGGCGTTTGTGGGTGAGGTTTTAAAACCCTTCGTGATTTTTAAAAGATAAATTCTTGGAATAGCGTTAAGGACTAAAGATGTGTGACCAGAAACCTTGTTAGTTTTAATATTAGTAATCAAATTGTTAATGGCATCCTAGCAACTGCAGTTTTCTATGAAGCCAAACTGATTTTAGTGAATAATGTTTTGATTAGTTAACTAAGTGTGAAGCCTATTGGTAAAAACATGTTCAATAATTTTTCCAAAAAAAATCGGCTGATACGAATTAAAGGAGGATGGGTTTTTACCAGGTTTTAATAATATCTCTCTTTAGTTTAGAATTTCTTAAAGATATTAGAGAAATAAGAAAACTTAATACATGGATTAATAATTTTTGTAATTACATGTGGATTGTTGGCGCATGCGCGCCAACGTCATGCGCATAAATGCAAATATTCTTCCTAGCCGCGCTGTGCCGGCAGATGAGAACTTTCTGTGGAACGAGATGGACCAGAAATTTTCTCTTTAATACTCAGACGTGAGCATTAATATAGGACTCTAATAATCGAAGCTCACAATAAAAAAATTTATTAAAATTTGCTGCGCTTGTAAATAGCATATATATGTTGTGTGGTTGAATAAAAAAAGTAAAAAGGAAATAAGCGTAGCTGGTCCGTCAATGAAACAAAAACAAACTAAAAATAAACACGGATAGTTAGAATAAATTATTTTCAAAATATTATAATCTATATCATCAAGTCCAGGGGCCTTGCCGGCCTTTAAATTAAGAAAAACAATCTCCACCTTCTCAGGGATGATATTTTCCGGTGGTAAACTATTCTTAAAGGTAATATCAAAAGGGGGAGGAGAAAAGGAAAAGAGGGTGCATAAAAGTTTTTCAATTTTCTGTTTTGGAGTTGCATTAGGTGAGTCTGTTAAAGAAATCTTGACCTCATAATTTTGAAACACGGCCAAGTAAAGAGGAGTCCACGTGAGCAGGTGCCCTTCTATCCAAACTTCCACACCACTCTGCGTGAGGACTTTGAGCCTCAACAAATTTAACATGAATCATCCCTTCTTCTTCAATGGTACAAGGATTCGAACCCTGGATTTGACAACGCCGGCCATGAGTTTTTGACCTAGATTTAAAAAATATCATGGTCATAACTGAATGTCAAAACATAAATGCTTCTTAGCATTCGAAAACTGTTTCTCAGAATATTGCTGATTCACCTTGAGAGAGAGTCTAGAGCAACGATACTCCGCCTGCGGCCCACCTTTTCAGTGGCTCGGTCATTGCCCACTGCTCTGAGAAATTTACTTATTTAGGAACAAATTTGCTGGAAGATTTTCTGATTTTCAAGAAATCAGATATATCAATTTTGCTGTCAGTGTCTCGTATGGGTAGGAATTGATATTATTTTTCTATTTGGAACGGTTACGGTGACTGATAACAGACAACAGTGGAGTAGCGACAATTTTATGGGTGGAACTAATTTTTAACTTTCATATCTTGCAAGCGAAAAATATTCGAAGAAAATATATCATTTCAAGACGATTGGGAGGTTGACTATTTTGTAGTGAAAAACAAACATGGATCAGTAATTGTTTGATTAGTCATAAAAATACTGTATTTAAAAAAATACCAATAAACAGGAATCATTCAATGACACTTTTCCCTCGAAGATCTCTTTTAAGAGATGATAAATAGGCTTTCTTGAATAATCTTTGCAATAGTAACACATTATTTTGTCAGTGGTAATATCACAGCGGTAACAAAGACATCCTATGAAGTTTGTTGTATTATTCCTAATCATATGAAATCGTTTACTGATGCAGAAATTGTGAAGGAGTCTTTATTAAATGCTTCTAATTTAGTGTTAGAGAGGCACAAAAAATATAAAAAAATGATAATTAAAAAAAAGCAAAACACACACACACACAGGAGTTATAATATTTTGATCAATTTTCCACATATTTTAAATTTCCAATGTTATCTTGGTCTGAAAGCATTTCTGCCCCCCTTCCCCATTTATCCTCATGTTACGACCCGCGTGAAATAACTAACATATGTATCTGACCCGCGTGAAGTAGCTGATATATGTATGCGGCCCAGCAAAATAAAATGCTGAGTACCCCTGGTCTAGTGCCTTTCGAACAATGTCTGGTAATGGTCGGTAGGTATTTTTTATATTCACACAGAGCAGTTTGCTTTGAGATTAAATACGAAGTGTTTTACGTTCGAGAAGCACAATAAAATGCAATTCTTTTATGATTCAATAAGTTTATTTCTTGAACTTTGTTTGTGGTGAGAGCTCGCAAAGAATTGCTTTGGATTTAAATTAAGCTTTTCTTGGCAAGCCTCTTTCCAAGATTGATTTCCCCGCTAGATATTTCAAATTGCAAAGGTAAATTTTTGAAAAAAAATAATTTTCAATTATTAATTTTATTTAATTACTCATTTTATTTAATTATAAATTTTATCAACTATTAATTAATTTTATTTAAGTGTAAATTAAATTACATATATTTATAGTTTTATTTATCAAATACATTTTATTTAATTCGGATAAAAAATTTTCTCATGTCCTCTACAACGTTTAAACCCTCTCAGATTGACCGTATACCAATACTTATCATTCTATACGGTAAGTTACCAATAGGATAAAATTCTGATAATATGAAACCAAATATATGCCACTTTGTCACACTAGGACCTTAATCTCTTAAGTAGAGACAATTTTTTAAAAAAAGGATCATGTTAACTTCTGTCAAAATTTCGGTTAAATTGAAGTTCTACTGAATAAAATTTTCTTTTCTTTTATGTAAGCAAATTATATTGTATACTCACTTACATTTTCTAATTAGATTATTTCTTTTTAGTTCTTTTCAGTCTAAGATACAAAGAAGAGGGCAAGTCCTTACTGAAGTGAGTAGAATTTGCATCATTTTTCTTAGCATTATATTTAGAAATGATACATTGACTTTGTCACGATTGAATTCTGTTTGAGCTCACACCTGACAGAAAAAAATATTGATGCCAAAAAGGCTATAAGCGCGCGAAATATTTATATATGGTAAGGCATATACATAACCCAGTTTAGTCAATCACACATTCTATGTAACAATTAATTTCTCTTAGATTGGACACTTTACTTCGCTTCGCTTTGTAAACGAGTTGCATGCGAGGACTAACCATTTTTTTTAATGTGATCTGGATGGGAAACATGTAACTCTCCAGCACATATAATTCCCAGGTCACCATTCAACCTGTTCAAAAAAACCTGTATCGTGATGAAATAAATTATCTTTCCAATTACAAAATTGCTGGCGAAGTTATTACATGAGCGAATAAAATTTAGGGTATTTTTTAAAAAATCATAAAAATTAAGCGATAATGATGTTTTGAACCCGGGTACAAACGTAAGCGCTCTAACCGAAAAATATAACGGCGCTCTAATCAACCGCTCCACGAAATCATCGGAAGAAAAGAAATAAAAGACCTTTAAAATAAAAGGAAGAGATATGCAATTTCGCCTTGCGTTATTTGTTAAAGTTTTAATTTTTTTCTGGCTTTATATTTTAAGTTAATGCCTTCAAACTTCATACATCGAATGCAAACAACGGTAATTTTTAAACAAAAAAAGTAACAAAAATAATGCTTAAATATTTCTCGCAAAAAGGGGAAAAAACGAAAAACCATTTTCTATTTTAAAACCGTAATTTTTGAGCAATTTTTTTCAATCTTTGTACTGATTACGGATAATATTGTTCTACACACGGAAAAAAAGTTTCGGGAAATTATTTTTGTAAATAAAGAAATTATTAAGTATTTAAATAAAATTTTGAGTATTTTTTGAAAAATCGTAAAAAAAAAGTTGTTGACATTTTATTTTTTAAATGACTGATTCTAAAAGAGAAAAGCATGAACTTTTTTAATGTAGAATATCATTTCATTAACGTGAAAGAAAATGCAATCGGAAGGATTTAGAAATCATTTTCATAAAAACATATCGATTTTGACTCATTTCAGAAAAAAATCATAAAAAATAGAAAATATAATTATTTTGTAAAATAAATTATACCGTATCGTGGTGAAGTAAATGATCTTTCCGATTTTGTAATGATTTTTTGGCTGAGTCTCATTAAAAAAAACTAGATCGTGTTTTAAAAACGTCAGGAAAAAAAACAAAAAGGTCGGAGAATTTGAATTTTGCCCCTGGTGGTGAAAAATGGCACTAATTATGCGTTTTAAGGTTTTTAATTAATATTTTTTAACTAATTGCAATATTGGAATAAAAATGGTCAAAATGGATTCATCGGATCATTCCCAATCTTTTGGTACCTTCGGCGAGTTTCTACGTCCTGCGGTTCATGAGAAGCTACACCTATCGCAAAGTCACATAGATAGATACGTTTGTTTAGCTACGAATTTTAATAATGTAGACATGGACACAAATTTATATTCTATTATACACACATTCTAATTTAAAAGTTTTAATGCCTTAATTTATTACCATATTTGGAGTTCAATTCTTGATAAATCATATCTTTAACATAAAATAGCGCAATGAATAAAGACTTCCAAAATGTTGCACAATTTTTTTGCATGGATTTTACAAATGGTAAAAGATAATTTTAATTTTTACTGTTTGAAAGTGGTACTTGATAATTTCTGTAATGAATACTTCTCGAAATTTTTTTCTTTTTCCCTGTAATATTGTAAAATTATTAGGAAAAATATGTTATATACATATATATACGCTTGTTTATGATATAACATGTATGGTTACATATCAGATTCTTGAGTTCTAATTTTAGATAATTAAATACCGAAGTACCTCTGTTTGTGAGGTATTCACCCGCGGGTGATACCTCACTCCTAAGTTATCTTCGTGACCTAGAGGTGTGAGATTGAATGAAGAACCAGGCGTTGCCATGATCTTAAAATGTCTTTATTAAGATCTTAACTTAAACACTAACACTGATAATATTTATATTATAACTTAGTGGATCGGAGGTGAGAAAACACACAATACGCGTATTACCAAATAAGCACGATCTTAACCACTATATTTAACTTCCCTTCTATTCCTAATCTCTGTCTATATCACAGTCACTAATAGATACTAGAACTATCCTACCTTAATCTCTTGTTTAACCGCAATCTTCTCTGATCCTAAATATCTTTTGATTAACTCGCGTGGAATTGTATCCACCTTGACTTGATCGTTCTGTCACGGATATCTTCACACTCAATGACGGTTTTCTTCTCTTCCTTCAGTTCACGCGCTTAAACCAGACTAGCATAATCACTCCCCAATAGGTCATACGCTTACGTTAAACTTCTGCTATTTAAAAGGTTTCTAATTTGCATATTCACGTTTCGCTTCTGGATTTGGTTGAAAAGAATTTGCCTTTTTCGACCCCTAAGAATCCAAGAGGAGATTTTAGTAGAAAATGCGATGAGCCCGTCACATGTTAAATATTCGAAAGATGTGTAAAATAAGTAAAATTTTAGTTAAATAAACAAAAATTTGTTTTTAAGTTAACTAACATTTTACTTTTTATGTATATATAATTTTATTTAAAATGAACAAAAATTTGTTTTGAAGTATTTACATTCTTGGAAAAGTCTACATCTATACAAAATCCTTTTTGAAAAGGTTTCTTTTGTCTTACGGTATTGAAAATATTATTCAAAGTGGTCAAATACATAATAAACAGTGAGAAGATATGTGACGAATCTATACGGCATTTTATCACTAGTACTCTTAGACGTCTTTGGGGATTGTAAATTCGCGTATATTTCCAAGGAGGAAACGGGATATGCAAATGAATCAAAGTATATAAGGAGAGTGTTGTAGGTTAGCGGAGAAGGCTATTGGGCCAAGATATACATATGCGGAGCGCTAAGAAGATTCAAGTTGATTGTGTGATTAGTTTCTGGCTGATTATCAGGCAGCGATCTTCATTCGGAGAGTTTGAGCCGACTGGAAAGGAGTGAAGTAATGAAAGTCAAGTGATATTTAAACTTCAATTATAGGATAATAAGAGTAAATAAATAATAGAGTAGTGGAAAGTTAATGATTGCTAGTAATTCAAATTGCATATTTCTCTCAGTCCTCTTATTCCGGTAAACCGTTCGATATTGAGTTTAATAGTTGATTAGTATCATATTTCGTGATTTAATTTAATAGTAAAGTTTAATCCAATTGAGGTAGACATATTGATTTATATTTAGAAGGTTGATAATTGATTCAAGTGAATAAAAATGATTTGTTACTGTAAAAATGTCGTCTGGTAATTCTTTGCCTCAATTCAATCTTGGTGTCCAGGGTGGAACCCAGGGGGGTTCCCACAGATGCTTCATTGTGCTTTTAAAACACTTAGATTTTTTACCGGAATATTAAAAAATAATTCCCCCCCACCACACAATCATCCTTTCTTTTACTGATCGAACAACCATTTCAGCAAAATAAGACATTTTAGAAAATAAAATGTAAAAGTTTAAGTGAAAATAATCGTAAGCAATAGTAGTAAGCAAACGAGCATATTCACGTGACCCAGTCATCACGTGATCGTGACGACACATGAATTTAGTCCATTGAACAAAAGATATTAGAATCATGGTCGATATACTAAACCAGAATATACGATTTTCAAAACTTATACGACTTGAAGATTACCGTATACCAGTGGCGCACACAAAGGGGGGTCCTGACCCCCCAAAGCCCTTACTATTTTTTCCGATTGATTATAATTCTAAGTACATAGTACGTAAAATTTAATTAAGTATTTGTTATTAATGATTAATTTTATTAATTAATGCTAATTATTTACTTAATAATTAGTTTTTTACTGTGTTTTGTTCCCGAAAATCGACAAAATCAAAAGGAGCATAATACAAAAATGGTGAACTTTCGACCCCGGCCCCCCCAACCCTCCCTTGAAAAATTCCTGTGTGTGCTACTGGCTAGAATTATAGGTTTTATGAAATATGAAGCAACAAAAGCTATTATCCCCTTGAAATAAATAGAGAGAGATATATATATGCCTTTTCTCTTTTTATTTAATATATATCAAAGAATTTCATCCTCTGCAAAAGACTGAAAAGTTGTTTGTTAACTATTGCATGTTCTAAAAGTTCTCTGAAGGTGTTGTTACAGCATAGGTCTATCGTCAGTATATTCCTCAAGAGACACGTGGTATATTCCTTGAGAAGTATATTTGTCACAAATTATATATATAAGAGAACATGTTCCAAATCATTAATTTCTTAGCAGGTTTTACATTTAGAATTATTCATTTATGGATATTTATGTAGGAGCCTTGGGGTTGAAATCATTTAACTAATAATGCGAATACCTAGTATCTCTTCTCATCTATGTGTGTTATTGGTCTAATTAGATATTATTTCTATAATTGAGATGTTTCCTAAAAATCTGAGATATTTTTACTGGTATTATAATCATCAATGGGTTTTTTTCCATTCTTTTTCAAAAACTGTTAGTATTGATATCTTCAGGGACAATCCAGTCAATGTAAACATTAAATTTCGTTACCAATCTTGCAAGTTTGTCTATCTGCTAATTCCAAAACATTTTTTTGTCTCGAAATCCAAAGAAAAATTAAATTGATTTGAAAATTAGAATGAGTAAAAACTTGATAACTAGTCAATGTATGAATCTTGGATATTGAATACAGTAATTTTGAAGATAAGACACAGAACAGAGACTGACTATCAGATAAAATCAGTATATTTTTTTTTTGCCCGTGTGTGTGTGTGCTTTTGCCAGATCGTCCAGTGCTTGACATATAGCCAGCTCTTATACAGTAAAGGCTGAGTTAATATGATTAATTCTATAAAAAAAGGATGCGTTTCTTTAAATGCCTGTAATGGATGTTAAATTTTCATTCTTTTAAAGCATCTGTAGCTATTATATAAAAGTTTTGGAAATAATGGTTCACTATATCATCAAATAGGTCGTATTTCGCAGGAATTGGTAGATTTTTTTTTTCATCTTGAAAAGTCGAATTTGTTGGTGTAAATTTTGTAAGAAGGGCTTGGGGAATTTATTATACTAGGGGTTGTCACTATTTATTCACTATTAATATTAAACCTGAGAAGTTAAATAATATTATTTTCATCCTCTTCAAGTATATTTAGATACGATGTTCCTGGTCTATTTTGATGCATAGGGGAAAGAATTCCGTTAAACATTTGAGTAGTAAAAAATTTATTTACTAGTCTAATTTTTTCTGAAAGAATTTCCTGTTTAGAAATTTTTAAAAGGATGATATTTGGGGTTCGTGCTCCTTAATTGTGGCTATCCAACCATTTCTTTATTATGTGACAAGTATATAATAGAAGGTGCTACAAATGCTATTGTTAATGAATTTGATCAAGTCTTTCACTCTTGGTCCATAGCACTTAAGCGCCATAGCTTTAACCCAGTTGATTTTTTAAAGCTTTGCATATCTTTTTTTTTATCGTGAGATTCTGGTTTCTTTTCGAAAAGTACACTCCGAAGTATTTAATACTAGTTTGCTATGGAAGTGTGAACCCTGTTAAAAATATATCAGGAAATGTGTTTAGTCTTTTGTTTAAAAGTTCTGTCACTGTGCTTTTGTCAAGACATAATGCAAGTTTCCAATAATTGCACCATTGCGAAATTCTATCTAGTATATACTGCATTTTCCTGCAGATGATATCAAGAGACCAATGGGAGCAAATTATAAAAATGTCATGAGCATAAATAGGGCATTCAACTCCCGTTTCTAGTCTTTCAAAAACGTCATGCATGTATATGGTAAATAAAAAGGGGAAAGAACACTGCCTTTAAAACAATCTTCCTCGAAGAGAACCCCCAACCCCTCCATCAAACTTGTAAAGATTTGTATGAAAGAAAGTTTCTTATCCATAGTGCAGCTTTTTCTTTGAACCCCAATTGAAGACATTTGTAGACAAGACCATCTGGTATACGGAGTCGTAGGCGCTTTTAATATCTAGGCCGATTCCTACAAAATATTTCTTTTCTCTGCTTTAGCATCTATAATTGCTTTGTTAGTGGAATTTGTAGCAGTTCTGCTGTCTTTAAACGGCAAAAATCCAAAATAATATGGATGAAGTTTTGGCTCTATAGTCAAAAAATAGATGATGGGCCCAGCTAAAATTCCTTCGAAAATTTTTGAAAAGACTGAGGTAAGAGCTATTGTACGTATGAAGAAACTATAGATTTGTTTCTGTGGGCTTTGGAAAAATTGCATTATCAAATAAATGCTACAAATACAATTTAAGAATCATGACCTTTTCACTATTATTCAGATTTTTGAAAAAGACGGGATTTTTGATCTGAACATGGGGTCGTATTTCTAGATGAATGGATTGACCTATTTAATTCTGAAATATAAAACAGTTTGTTGAGATTATTTTCAATGTTGAGTAGATTCGAAATTAGAGGCTCGAGAGAGAAGCTGAATTGGATGCAAAGATATTAGCTTGAAATAAAGGCTGTATGATAAAACTCTTATTGACTTCAAGAATATTTAAAGTTGAATCTGGATTTCTATGTTTTGAGAATTTTTTGAGGATATTGAAAAACATTTTCGAAGTAGATGCATTGTTACAAAGGGAATCCCAATAAAGTCTCTTGGCTTTTTTAAATGTTAAATCTGAGTTTGCTAGAATATTTGTTTCTATTTATTCCATAAAATTGGGGTGAGATGTCGTAAATAGCTCTTTTCTGGTAATGCTTTTTCAGCTTGTAAAAGCTATTGCAGTCACTGACCCACCATAGTGGGAATGATCTGTTGGAAACTTAAATTCCTCTGGTGTTTTTCTTAGTGGTTGAAGAGATTTTATCAGGCTTATGTTTTCTTCTGCATTCATTATTGTATAATAGGCCTTTTTCGTTACCATCTGCCAATCTCTATTCTTTTTAAAGTTCATTTAAGAGGATTTAGATGGGAGAACTTTGCGATTATCGGGCAATGGTCACTCTCAGGTTGATTGATTGAGTGAATATTAACGTCGCACTGTTCAGCTACACGAGGGTTTTTGGCGACGGACCACGTAATTTTGAACCATGGTCAAGTGACGTGGACGACACCTGAGCTGACACACCCCTCTCCTAACTACCACACCACACCCACGGGAGGACGTTTCAGCTCTCGACAGATTTAATGTGCATCGCTGCCCTACACGGCGGGTCTTTAGTGGTACTTGGCTCGAACTCATGATATGCCGGCCATGGTCCGATACCTTAACCACTGGGCTACCGCAGCCCATGGTCACTCTCAGAGGAACTATCAAGAACATCTGTTAGTATCATTAAAAAATTCGGGGACAGCGGCCCTTGTTGACGACAAAAGGAAATAACTACCTTAAGTTAAACCACTTAAAATGGATTCTCCCAACCCTTCCCTAGCTGGCCAGGTTGGTTTAGTCCATGTCATGTAACCAAAGTACACGCGCAGCTGTTATCTTCCGAAGTTAGTTGAAAACTTTGGAAATGCTAAGTAAGGTGTATGGTGAATCTACCATGGCGAGATCCAAGATTTACGAATGGCATCGGTGTTTTATAGAGAGCTGAGAATCCATCAAAGACGATGAATTCGTTGGGCGACCTTCGACTTCTCGGAACGCGGAAAATGTTGTGTTGGTGTCTGAATGTGAGAAAATATCGTCGCCAAACACTTGCACAAATCGCTGTGGCTACACACTTTTCGAAGACGTCAAATGAGAGAATCCATTTGTCGTAAACAGCCTCAAGTTCTGGCAGAGTGAAGGCTGGTGTCTTCTGCATGACAACGCGCCAGCACATCGATCCCGGTAAAATTCTAGGAGAGCCCACACCCTTGGCGACAAACCGAAAAAAGCGCCAAGCTAGAACAATATGGCGCCAAGCGAACCCGACAATGGCGGCAAGGGAATATAGTGGGATAAGGTGGATGCGTAATGAAAATATATGTAAACAATACAGAAATTAAACATTTAATATAAAAAAATATAAAAACAGCACTTACTTTCTTACTGGTGATCTTTTCCGAGTGGAGGGAACAGCGTAACAACAGATTTTAAAAAAGCCTTAAAGGTCTCATCGCTAAGCGAATGATCGTGTGAGCGCCGCCATATTTATTCTGCGAGGTAATGGTCGAACATACATTCGGCGTGGCTGGTACGATTTCGAAGAAAGCGTTTTATTGCGGACCATGTTACATCATGCCGATCATTACATTTAGGACATTCATAACTCGAAGCAATCAATCCTTCCTTCATACACCAATCAATTCTTTCTTACCTTTCGCATTCAACAAAGTAAAAAATTCTAAAGTATATTCCCTCACACACGCAGCCAGCCCGGAGCCCAACGACAAAACGAAATTTGAAATGCGCCCCCACAAAATACGAAAATGCTAGAAATAGTTAGGGTTGCCATATGTAGTGTTTAAAAGTAGGGTTACCAAGATGGCGCAATTATCGCCAACCAAAGTAATTCGCGCCAAGAGTGTAGGCTCTCCTAGGAGTGAACCATCGATCCCAATTGGTAAAAGAGTTCTTCGCCAAAACTCGCACTAACATGCTTCTATATCCCCACTATTTACCAGACTTAACCCCATGTGACTTTTACTTGTTCCCATCAATGAAAAAACATATACAGGAACGCCGTTTTGCGTCATCAGATGAGGTGAAAGTAGCATCACAGAAGGCCTTACGGGAGGTTGCGTAAAATAGCTTTCAGCGGTGCTTCCAGAAGTTTTACGAACGCTGGCAGAAATGTTACGTCAACCAAGGGGGCTACTTAGAAGATGGATGTGCTTCGGTGCTCTGAACTATTCAGGGTAAGGTTTTCTACACCTTGTCCTCGAACTTTTGGATCATACTTCGTAAAAGAGAGGAAGAGCAGAGAGTGAGATCTATAAGCGAAGCTTTATTAATTAAACTTCTATATGAGGGAGAAGTTGTATTCAGAATAACAAAATTCGAATCAGTCAGCCAGTCTACAAAATCTTTGCTATATTTTTTGAAATACGCTGAGATCCCCACATCTGATGACGAAGATTGAAACTCCAAATATAAAAGCCGGGTCTGTCAAAGATTCTAAAAAAGTTTTAATTAATAAGATGTGGAAACCCTAGGGAGCATAAATATTAATTAAGTTGCATGAAGAAATTAATTTTTATTATCAAGATTTCTACGTCTTTCGATTATCCAATTTTAATGGAATTTGTTCGGCGGAAAAATAGGCAGGAACTCTACAATAATTAATCCACCTTGTGATCTGTCCATTCTTAAAATATTTTTTCCAGGAAAATTAAGTATGTCATCAATATTTAAAAAAAATTTCTTATAAGATTCATACCTCCAACAAAGGAAAAGGGATGAATTTTAACCCTATTCTCATTTATTTTTAATGCATCTGCAATTTCAAAGTAGAGAGAGAAAAAAAAAAAAAGAAAATCATGCATCACACATACTGTCCTCCCTTTGAGGATACTTATTTTTTAGAAGAAAGAGCCATTTTTATTTCTATTGCATGGATATGGTTTCAGGAGGTCGCTTTTTTTACGAAGTGTTAAAGGTCATTTTAAGTTTTGGACTGCAATGGCTGCAACTTGAGGACGTATATTAGTTTTGGAAATTTGAAGACGAGGGTACTTGTTTCACAGTATATTTAGGCAGAAGTTGCTTTCTTGATTTCTTAACTATTGCTTGATCCGCTAAGTATAAGGGAACATTTGAATTAAATGTAGGAATAGGTGGCTGGATTTCTGATAATGTAGAAGTGGAAGGTAATAGGTGTGCTGAGTTGAAGAAGACGACGTGTAAACTATAGGAATAGATGCAGATATATTTTATTTCGAGAGGGATGAAGCTAGTTGAAGCAATTTTAAAGGTGGGCATACTATTTTCGTAATATTTTCATCCGTTTGTGTTGACTGTTTATAGTAGAGGATTTGGTAGCCTGAGCGTAAGTTTAAGATAGTTGTGGAACTATTAATTTTCGAGCTTCTAAGTAAGATATATTTATATTAGTTTTAATTTTCTGTATTTGTGCGTGCGTTTTCCAGCTTTCCACTTCGGATATAATTTTGAATCGGGTGGATGACTTTGAGAATAACTAATACATTTTTGCTCCAGATTGCAATCCGTGGAAGAATGTCTAACAGAAGCACATCTGGAGCACGGTAAATTTCCGCGACAGGCAGTTTGTGAGTGTCCGAACCTCTGACACTTAAAACAGTGCAGAGGATTCGGTACGTATGGACGGATTTTACTGTTTAAATAACCTACTTTTATATTAGTTGGAAGTTTCCGGCTATTAAAAGTCAGAATTAAATGTTTAGTAGGGATTACTGTTGCTTCTTTTTTTATTGTAATTCTTCTGAAGTTAATCATACCCTGATCTGAAAATCCTTCAACGATTTCTGCATCTGGGATGGTCAACAGGTCAGGTTCAGAAATGACACCGCGGCAAGTGTTGAGCGATTTATGAGGACATATTGATACTGGTGAATCGAGAAAAGTTTTCGCGAGGAGAAAATATTTTGTAGGGTAAATATGTGGTGTTTCGATAAGAAGATCCCCGGATCGGCGCATAAGCGTTTCACAGATTTCGGTCCACCTCCTACTGCAATTAGTGCTTTTTGAATGGCAAATAGTAATTTTTGGGACATGGCATTATTATTTAAGGATATAAGTAAAAACCGTGCATGTACGTAGCTGTTTCATCAATATTAATTTTGGGTAATACATGGCATTTACCCGGGTACAGTTGACTTGGATCCATATACGCGAAACGATTGATGAAGAAATTTTTAAAATTATTTTCTACAATTTTTTGCCTTTTCTTTCAAAAGTTACGAAGTGACTCTAAAATTGTATTTTTAATGGACATTTTTTTCCTTTTAATTTCAGAACTGAGGAGTACAAACTACTTGGTGCTAGACCCAAGGAGTGACCAAGGTTTGTATTGTTTTTAATAGAACTCATTTGATTTTGGTTTAGGAAGCATTATTCCGATTCTCTTTCACAGCTTTGGCTTATATTTTATCAAATTTATTGAGCTCTTTAAAAACTGATTTGTGTAACACATGTTTTTTTTTCATTTTTTCTCTCTCGGAAGAGAGGACAATAAAGACCTTGCGTCATCACTGAAAGAGCGATCAAGGTTTGTATTATTTCTACTAATATTTTTTGGATTTTTATTTTTGATTATGACGAAAGTGTGCAAATCAAAATTTGGCAGGAATAGTTACGAGATTGGGATTTTTTTAAATGATTATAAGAATCAAAATCATACTCTTTTTTGGAGTAAAAGAAAATTTCAAAAACATACATCTAATACCAAAATATTGATAGAATATAAAATCTAAAATCCGTAAACACGCGTTTTTACCTTCCGATCTCATTTGCATTTAAAGTGTTGCCAACTGCAGATGACTAAACATGCATGGATCGGGTTCAAATAATTTAGGATTTGAATCAATTTGAGATTACGGCATGGAAATAGGAAAAATATTACCAGATTCAAAAATAAATTTTTGCACAAACTGTGTAGCAAACGATTCATTTTTACCATTTCCTTACGACGATCTCTTACAAATCATCAATTATACAGTTATTCATTTGGTAGCTAAAATAATTTTGTAAAAATTTACATCTTTGCATTTTCCAAGGGACAAGAAATCAACTTTTATTAATAAAAAAAAGAGTTCTCTTATCTTAAGAGGAAGAGATGTTTCTACAAAATTCTAGTAATTTATCCTTAACCATAAGTTTAGAGAGTATATCAACCAAATTAAATTTCGTGTGTTTACGTATTAAATTTTAAATACATTGTTATGAATTAAATTTCTTAAAATATGCTAACAAACGTCTGTATATTTCGTTCTATAGTTCTCGACAGGTGAATGCGAGAAATTTATGGTTGCTTGTGTGTGTGTGTGTGATTATCACAAAAAGTTATATTTTCGTTTACTTTTAAATTTAATCTTTCCTTATTCAATACATTCTTTAACCATGTGAATTCTTTTGCCGCTTCTATAAGTTCAACATACTCGACTTCCATAGTAGATAAACTATATGATTTTTGCTTAAAAGTTCGCCCCGAAATGGGAGTTTCATCATACCCATTGATACTCTGTCATCTCGTTTTGTTGCGAAATACGAATATGAAAAACATCTCAGTTTTATGGATTTGACTTTTGTAAGTTCCAACATGTAATTCTGTGTGTATTTCAAGTAAACTAATAACCTCAATAAACAATTCCAATATTTTATACCAGGGTTGGATTAAAACTGAGACAAGAAATTAACTGCATACATGATATCTAGCCTTGTTCGAAGAGCAATAAATGCTAAGGAACCTATCAAATTTCTATATGGAAAGTTTAATAATTCCTTGATAGTCTTAGGCCAGTGGTTCTCAAACTTTCAATACTCGCGACCCAATATTCAATCATAATTTACATTGAGCCCCCCTTCATACAAATAACAAGGTACTGAATTCGATACCATACTTTGACACTAAAGTTACAAGACGACTTTAACCTCTTAAGTGCTGTCGGCGTATTTAAACATCTCGCTCAGCCCGTGCGTAAATTTCTCCTGACGTATATATGCGTCTTCATAAAGTACTATATTTTCTGTTCACTGCTATCCCTAGAATTATTTCTAAGGCTTTGAAATGCAATAAAATGACCTTGACAGTGTTTGCGAAGGGTTTATTTATTTCAGAGGATTTTCTTATTTATTCCCTTTCTCCCCCCCCCCCCCTTCAATGCACCACATACGCTTGCATACGTGCAAAACGATGATATTGGGGAGATTAACTTTTAATCGGTTGTCAAGGGATTAATTATAAAACATACAAATGATCAAGATAAGTGTTAATTTTTGCATGTAATTTTATATATGACAAGCCCGTGGGGTCTCTTTTAGTAGTTAAAATTGTTCTTAACTTAGTATTGTTAAATTAATTATAAAATACATTGTGCAGTACTGATACATTTATAAGTGTATTGCACTCAGGAACATTGAAAATAGCGACCCAAGAAGGAAGCTAAGTACAATCGCGAAACTTTGCAAATAAGTACAGCGTAATGTGATATGCAAATGATCCAAGTTTTGTGCCAATACGCATGCTCATACACGCCGAGGTGGTGCTACAATCAGGAAGAGGGTGCTATATAAGCCAGCGTAAATTCGAAGATTCATAAACGAGACGATTACCCGCCGATTGCAGGAAGACTTTGGTAAGCGAAACATGCCAGGTAAACGTGCTAGAAGAAATTTCTCACAGTTAAGCGAGTTTGAGAGAGGCCTGATCATCGGAATGAAAACTGCAGGCTGGTCGACGCGCCGTGTTGCTGGCCAGGTGGATCGTTCAGAGTGTGCCGTTAGAAATTGTTTGGCGCAGTGGACACGAGAAGGTACCCACGCGCGGAAACCCGGGTCTGGAGCGACCAGGAAGACTACGAGGAGAGAGGATCGTGCGGCAAGCACTTCTGGACCCCACAGTGACTTGTTCACCGATACGAGCAGACGTAGGCGTAGCAACTGTTCCACAAACAATTTCCAGACACCTTGCAGAAGCAAATCTTAAATCCAAGCGCCCTTTCCGTGCACTCCCTTTAACACCGGAACATCGGCAACTGCGTCTACATCTACATTTATCTGGCGCCAAGCCAGATAAATGTGGAATATAACAGATTAGCAAAAGGTTGTGTTTAGTGATGAATACCTGTTTGTTTTGGGGACAGATAATAACCGTGTACGGGTGTGGAGGCGCCCTGGTGAGCGGTACATTCCCCCCACACTGTTCTACGCCACACTGCCCGCACAGCTGGTGTAATGGTCTGGGGGGCCATAGCCTATGATAGCCGGTCCACTTTAATTGTGATGCGTGGAACCTTAACGGGCCAACGTTACGTTGATGGTATTCTTCGACCCCATGTAGGACCTTTCCTGAATGGTCTCCCAGGGGCAATTTTCCAGCAAGATAATGCTCTCCCGCATACAGCAAGGATTGCTCAAGACTTCCTATGTCGTTTTCGGACTCTTCCATGGCTGGCCCACTCCCCCGATTTGTCCCCTGTAGAGCCCGTGTGGGATCAGCTAAAACGGCAGATGCCATCGTGTCACTCTGTACATGATTTAGAGTTGGCTGTTCAAGATTTGTTGGCCCATCTGCCTCAGGACAACATAAGGTGTCTAATCAACTCAATGCCGGACCGTGTGGCGGCATGTATTGCAGCTGGAGGTGGTCCAACGCGCTATTGAAGTTGCCCAGTATTTATCTCGTTGCACACCCTGTATTCGTTTAATTGTCTTGTTTTTGAGATCAAGTGAATCTCTCATCTGTGTCACTATGTGTATTAAATTTCATTTCAATCCGATGCTTTCTTCTTGGGTCGCTATTTTCATTGTTCCTCAGTGTATATCAGTGTAAATGTTTTTTTTTTATATATGTCAGAATGTATCTTGTTTGCTTGATTTCAATAAATGAAGTATTTTTTTAATAATCTTTAGTTTTCTACTTTTCAATATGCTCGCGCCCCCCTTCCAGAGTTATCACGCTCCCCTAGCAGGGCACGCCCCACAGTTTGAGAAACACTGTCTTAGGCGAATCAAGTTTAGAAAGTTTGACCTTTTGATATCGGTAGGGAAATTTATGTTTCTCATATATAAGTCTTACAAACTCTCTCAATATAAGACTTTTAGTGCATAAACAAACCATTTTCTTGTTCCAAGAACTCTATTCATAAACACACACGTTTCTTCATTCAACCCAATGCTTTTAGATCAAAATTGTCTTGCAGTAAGTTTAGTGCAAAATCAACATTTTGATAAAGACTGAACTGAACACTTCGTCAAAAGATTCTCCTTTAAATTGTGTATTACCCTGTGCCACTAACCATGCCTTGAGTCTAACCACTCTGTTATTTAGAACACGTTTAAGAATATAAATCCAACGGTTTGCCAACACTTTTTCGTTTTCATGTGAATATCAACCAAATTCTAAATTTTACGCTTAATCATTACGTTTGATATCCCCATCCATTGCCTCACATCATTCAGATATTTCTATGGATCTAATTGCCTGTTAATAACGTGTAGGGATTCATTAGCTAACATTAGCTTTCTTGCTGACCTTCAGCTGTGTTCTTTTGGATTTTGGATTTTCCCCACTGAAATCAAACAAATTCTTATCCAATGGATGGGGGGTGCTAAAGCTACAATACGATCTTAATTATAAACCGTACAAATTAACAAGATAAGTATTAAATTTTGTATTTGTTACTTTAAGCGATATTTATTTCATGCAAATAATTACTTTTCAGTAATAGGATAATTATTATTATTATTCTTTACTCTAATTATTAAATTGGAACATATTGCAAAATGATATTTAATTAAAAATTTATTTCCTCCATCATTCATTTCTAAGAGTATAAATGTCATCAGAAAAAGAGTCTAGTGTATGTCTCTATCATATCCATCACATTTGGCCTTAATATTTAAAGCGAGAAGACTTCAAAATACATTAACCTGGGAGAGCCAGGCGTGCACTCGATACTAACGTTTTTAGTCGTGCGAAGTGACTAAGAGTCACCCCAATGTGTTTTATTTTCTTTTTTTTTCAATTATTTTTATCGTACTCGATAAAAATCACAATTCCAGTGAAAAATGTAACTAAGAGAAAACATACTTATCTACTTACAAGGACTTTTCATTTTTTCTTTGATAATTTGAGAAAAAATCCATTAAAACTGAACTAAAATATTTCAAAGGTAGGTAACCTTAATAAAGAACACAAATCACAGACACTTTTCGCTAACATTACAGGAATGATATTTGCAAGCAAAACCGTCATATTTTGTTCAAATCATTGTAGTTTTGCTGTCCTTTGACTTTGAGCACAGCGCGACCACTCCTGGGTTTTAAGTGTATTCAATATAAAAATATGGATGTTAGTTCTAAAGAAAGAATTGAGCAAAATGCGTATTTCATCATGCTTTATATGTTTCAGAATACCCATAAAAATAAATCTTAGTCAAATAATCCTTCAAAGTGTGCTCTCTCTCTCTCTCTGTGCTTTTCCAAATATCATGTAACTCTTTCGCATGGAAAAAAGCGCAACAGTAATAAAAAAATTATTTACAACTTCCCGAAATGAAAAACAAAAACATAATAGAAGGGACAGAACTAATCATACCAATAAGTTCTAAGGTGAAAAGATGATGACTGACGCAAATCTACTTTCTAAATAAGCCTTCCTTTTCTTTCTACAAATAACAGCATTTCAATAATAATTAAAGTGAGGAATTTTTTATCTTCCGAGAGAATTTTTCTCTAGGTCTGAGTTTTTTTCTTTTTAAAAGAGTAGTACTTTAGGTTTAAAAAGAAAACGTAATAATAAATCTCTCGTGGGATTACAGCAAATCAAACAAATTTTTTAAATTTAGTTATAAGATCAGATAGTTAATTAACGTATCAAAGTGGAAACTTTATCTCCAGCTGATGTATATAAATTGCATCAATGTAAATGTGTATTTTTTTATATGTCAGAAAGTATGTTGTTTACTTTGTTCTAGCAAATTAATTTTTAAAACCTTTTATTTTCCATATGCTCGTGCCCCCTAGGGGGGCACGCCTCACAGTTTGAGAAACACTGGTTTAATGCATTCATACATTATACAAAAATAAAGGTATAAATGACATTTTTGAGAATACTAAGAATTTTTTATAGTTTTGAATTCAGACTTCTTTGTAGGAGTGTAGACTGTTAATAGATTGATGTAGAAGTTAGAAAACTAACATTTAACCCTCCAACTGGACAACACGGATTTTTCCGCCCTACTAGAGAGGCTTCGAAAACGGACCACACTGAATTTTTCCTAAGCCGGGGACTCAACAAAAATGAATCAAACAGATTTTTTCCCCCTCAAGTAATGTGTTCAAAATCGGTAAGGTGGTATTTTTCCGAATTCTTTTCCCCTTTAAAGGTTTACGATCTTGAAAGATAATTAGAGACGGTCGGGGAGACACAATGGGCATTGAGGGGAAATTTATGGCTCACAGGGAGACCGGTTCCTGTGGCAATCGTAAAATGTTCAACCTAAAGTGTACACAAATAGCGAGTCAACGAGTTGAGAATTCTCATTTTTTTCTTTACCTTAAAATTCTCAAATGGAATTAAGTTTTTATAATGTATGTCTAAGTTTTTAAAAAATATCTGTAGTATTTAAATTCAAATTATATATTAAAACATTGAGGATAATTTACTGTTTCATTTTTCTTATTTTAATCAATACTTTCAGGGATTTTTTTTAAAAATGATTATTTTGTTATGTGTCAAAAAAATTTAAAAAAAGGTTCAAAATTTAAAATCTTAAAATTTTGGACACTTCTAAACATGAATAATTTTTAAGCTTCTGTATTACATTATTTGCAAAAAATTTATATGTATTGTTAAAAAAAACCCTATTTAAATCTTTTAGTTTTTCATAATTTTAAAGCCAGATATTCAGGGCATCTTACATAGAATCCCTTGTTTTGTATTGTTCAGATAACAAATTCTATTTGAATTTTGAATGTCTGGACATTAATTTCATTCAAAGAGAACTTTAACTTCAAGTTTATATTTTTTAACTTGAATCTTCAAATAAAGAGTATTTAAAAGCATCTGGACAAATTTACAGTTAACATTTGCGCATATAAATAAAAATATAAAGATCCTTTTTAAATTCAAGTTAAAAAAATATATGTTTATGCATAATCCCTCATCATTCATGTTCCATTAGTGGTTGACTGAAGAAAAGGTTATTAAAATTTGGACATTTTTATAATCTTAACCATGCAAAACTAGGAATTTTGTATTAGCTCCACTAAAATTCTGCATTGGAATTTCGAAAAAGATATTTATGCGTGTCTCACATACTCAGTTGAAAAACATATATTTACCATAAATACTAATAATTCTTTCGATATTTAAAATTATAAATAAATTAATTTTTTTTATATATATATATATATATATATATATATATATATTCGACTTCTAATATTTTTTCAAGTATTCCTTAAATTTCATATAATTTAATTAAGTGAGGGGATATTAAAGTCGCACTCTCTCTCTTCTCTACTCAACTACTTGAGGTCTTTTGGCGACGGACCTGTGGCCGGGGTATCAGGTGGTCAAGGTATCGAATCATGGTTGGCATGTCTCGAGTTCGAGCCCAGTGCCACGAAAGACCCGCCGTGTAGGGCAGCGATGCACGTTAAATCTATCGAGAGCTGAAATGTCCTCTCGTTGGTGTGGTAGTTAGGAGAGGGAGATGCCAGCTCAGGTGTCGCCCTCGTCATTTGACCATTTTTCAAAATTACGAGGTCCATCACTAAAAGCCCTCGTGTAGCTGAACAGTGCGACGTTAATATTCACTCACTTGGCGACGGACCTCGTAATTTTAAACCATGGTCAAGTGACGAGGATGACGCTTGAGCATCGCTCCCTTACACGGCGGATCTTCAGTGGTGCTGTGGTCGAACTCATGACACGTCAGCTACGAGTCCGTTACTTTGACCATTAGGCTACCGCGGCCTCACAATGTGGTTGAAAACTGCATGTTATGAGTAAAAATATGCTGAAACATTTGATGAACTCTTATAATAGATTTTTGCATAGAAGATAGATGTGTGATATGCTAAAATGACAATATGTAAAAGTTATGAGAATATCGACGACAATTTTTGAAAAATTCAATTTAAGTTTCAGTTTGAAACTTATTCGTTTTTTTTTTCGCATTTAATATTAAATAGTCGCGATAACAAATTAATAGTTTAACGCATTCATAGATTATAAAAAATAAAGGTATAAATGACATTGTTGGGAATAATATGTTTTTATAGTTTTTTGAATTCAGACTTCTTTGCAGGAGTGTAGACTATTAAAAGGCTGATGTAGAAGTTAGAAAACTAATATTTAAAATATATGGAAAACAATATCTGCAATTCCATGATCTTGACGAGCAGAAGACGGCATTTTTACTTAGTATGGCAGAGTAAGCATAAGATAGGAGCTTGTGGAGTAAACAACCAGGCCTCTGCAGTTTTGGCAGGTAATGAACTCCCATTTGTTGCTTTCTCTCTCTCTCTCTCTCTCTCTCTCAGTAAGGAATATAAAAATAAATACAAAAATAAGTCATGTAAAATTTTATATATTTTAATAACAATGAATTGTGAACTTAATTTCCAATTCATTGTCACGAGTTGGCAGTAACTACGGTACTCTATCGACTTACTTCTTATATATATATATATATATATATAAAATAAGTGCGGTTGATAGAGTACCAATAATTTTAACGCAATTTTATATTTCGTTCTCGTAAACTTTACTCCTTTTAAAACATGTATTGCCAAAATACTCACCTTTTGTATATTTATAAAATTTTAAAAATATAATGGTTATCTTACCCAACATTTTAAATCAGGGGCGGCAACTGTGTAGCTAAGACGTGCCAAACCAAAAACCAATCTGTGAGTATCATTCAGCGTGCCACATAGTAGGAAATTTTTGAAATCCTCCGATTCTTACGGTAATATTTGCAGATTTAAAGAATAGAGGTAAATAATTTAGATTTACATTTTTATTTTATATTAATTATGGATCAATAAAATACATTTATTAACATAAAAATAAACAATATAAAATGTTACTATTTCTTCAACAAAGATAAAAAAAAATTAAAAATGTATGTTTCCAACATATTTATTTAAATAAAAATAAACAAATTGAAATATAAATGATTCCCTTCATTACAGTTAAATAAAAATTGTAATGCAAATTAACTCTTTCACCACTCTTCTTTCATATCGCAAAACCAGGGGTATAAAGCGTGACACGATTCTGAGCATTCAGTTGTTAAACAATTTCTTTGCGGAGTCGACATATTTTTCATATTAGGAAAGATTTTTACTTTGATATGCCGAATCATAAGTGGAAAGCAGAGTACATGCAATTTTCTTTTTCAACAATTAAATCCCCTAGCAATAACATTCAATTATTTAAAAAATAGCTGTAAATTTATCCTTAGAATTATCTTTCAGATTATTTTGTAGTTCCATAAATGTCCATAACTCGTCAAATAAGGTCTATTATCAACTTCCATCCACTCAAGAATTGACAAATTTGTAGAGTAGTGCTGAGTGCCACTAAGAATTGTACCACGTGCCCCACAGGTCCATAGAATGCCGACACGTTTTAAATGTTCTTATTAACTAACCATCTCCTATTCAAACACAATTTATATGATAAAAAAAGGATTTTCATTCATTTTGTAGGAATTGTATTAGATTCAACCATAAGTAATTTGTGTATCAAAAAAATTACATTGTTTCGCGGGGATCCACTGAGAGCAAAATGAAAGAATTTGACATAATTATAGTAAGTTTCTCTAAAAGGGGAAACGTTCACTTTCAAAATACACTGCATAAAGTGGTTTTAGGTGTACGAAGTTATATTCACTATTATTCCTAAAAATTTTTTGATATTTTGGTTTTTCGTTAAGTTTTGAAGTTATTTCTTCAAATATACTTCTCCATTACATTTCTTTCAAACTTGCTATTTTCTTTTGCGGCCACGGTAGCCTGATGGTCATTGTTATGAACTCGTGTCCAGTGTTTGAGTCCTGGTACCACAAAAGTTTAGCGTTGAAGAGGAGCTGATGCACGTTAAACACGTCGAGGTCAAAAGTCCTCACGTTTGTGTGATGTGGAAGTTTGGAAGTGGAATTATCAGCTCAGGTATCGTCCTCGTCACTTAACCGCGGTTCAAAATTACGTAGTCGCTCGTCAGTAGCCACCGTGTTGACTTAGAATGCAATATAAACCCTTGACGTGTGCACTTGAGTTAATTCGAGTACGCTAAACAGTTCCAAATATGCACATTAGATATAATTATCTATATGTATGTGTCTTTCTCATACTTCTTTGATATTTTTTGCTATTTATACCTGTTAAAATTATTTTTTATTAAAGGTTTTTTGTAACTAATTGTAAATTGAATAAAACCTTTTCTTACAATTATATGTATTTGAGGATGAAATCTGATTTACTTTATTCAGGAAATTTTTAGTAAATTTCATTTTCTTAGCCAACTTATTTCTTTTAAAACATGCATATTTGTGTATTATATAATTAAATTTCTAACTATCTAAATTTATGTCTGGCTTTTTCTTCATTAAAATCTTTCAGGATTTTACATATTATCTTGCCATTATTCATTATGTACTTAATAAGGAAAAATATATCTAAATATAAATAATTTCTGTCCTAAAAAACATATAATTGTTTTTAGCTACAGTTTGGAAAAATGCATTGAAATTTGTATCGGGACAGGATTTTAACATATTATGAATGTGTTTTTGACTGCCACTATGTTATATATTTATCTTTCATTCTTTTTACAATATGAGTAGAAGTCGTAAACAGTTTGTCACAGTAAAATTAATTTTTGTTTTATATTCAAATTATACTATTATATTGATTCTGAAAATAATAGGTTAGTTTGACAAGCCATTATTTCACAATTTTAAAGCATTGAACAGTTTTGAAATTTTTAAAACTTTTCTAAAATGTTAAATTATTAAAAATATTTAATTATTGTAAGTGATTAATATTTCTTAGATTATTGGAAACAAAAAGTATAAAATTTAAAATATATCTCTTTGTTGAATTTTAATAATTATTTTTATGGCTAAACCTGGAAAAAACCCAACTTTTTTTAAATATTAACATTAAGATATTTTTAAAAAATAACTAGAGCTCTCAGACCTAAATTAATATGAACTTTTATAGAACATAGGGAAGGGAACATTTACAAGATATTTCAAGACTCTATCTTGAACAGGAAAAACGCCTTAGGGATTAGAAAACACTCTCATCTTCAAAATTAAAAATCTGAGAAAAACATATTTAAAATTTGTAAAGGCATAAAAAAATTCCATTGCCTGTAAAGCTTTAATTTTTCAATCTGTTACTATCCAACTTATGCTCTACATGAAAATTCTACTTAAAATAAATATGACTGAAATATCTTTTTAATTCAAAATATTCTAAGACATAACATTGATAACAACTGTTAATTTGATCAATTATTCCCTTTTATCAGAACCTTATATATTCACAAGAGTTTTAAATGCAAAATATTTATATAGAAATTAGTAGTTATACAAACGTAATCCAGAAATCACCAAGTTTGTAAACAATATCTATTTTTTCTCAGTTCCCCATCGTGGCAGTTAAGCAAGTTTAAGTTTTTGTTGCATGACTTTAAAATACTGCAGTGTAGTACTAAAATAGATTTATTATAATGTAGTTTGTGGTACATCAGGGAAATATTTATAGTTCATTCTGCAACATTTGTATTGTCTGAAGTCTAATTGTAATATCACCTGAAAAAACTGGATTTTAGATTTACCCCATTTTCAGTCATATTCCATCCCTTTCAAGTATTATTTCTCACAGTAACCTGTGTACATTTTAGTCAAGGCATTTTTCAACACGAAAAAATAATGAAAATAAAGTAAAGAGCTTTTAAATTATATAAACTATGTGTCAAAAATATATTGGTCTTTAAATCAATCTTAATTAAGTAAATGTGAGAAAACTCAAAAACTTAAAAACATGAGCAAACAGAAATGATTTTAGAAAATAAAATTGTAGTTAATTGCCGTTTCACACGAAATATTGGATTGTGTTAAAAAATATTTTTAATTAATTCAATCTAGGAATGCAAAAATGCTTTAAAATGAAACCGAATTTAAAATCAAAACTCAGAAAATTAAAATTTCTTAAAACCTAATTGGTTTTTAGATCAGAAATTGAGCAAGTTTTCCAAATATATGAAATATATATATGCAATAAATTGGGTGAACTCTCTGTTGGCCGTGAAGTGTAGAAAATGTCAATTTCACAATCCTCTCCCTAGGCCACAGCTGTAAATGAGAAACCTCCCGTTTCGAAGAACACAGAGACCGAAAAGCCATAAAATCATTCCCTGCAAAACCAATTAGGACCTCCTGCGGCTTTAACAGGGGAAGGCATTAAACTGCCATTCGTTTTTGAAGCAGTTCGCGAAATTCATCGGAACATTTTCGGATAAGCTAGCTTTGGAAAAGTAGATCGCTTTCGAAGTGAAATTCAATTAGCGGGTCATCCAGTCAGAGGGTTAAAATATATGTATGATAATATCTGCAATGCCATGATCTTGACGAGCAGAAGACGGCCTTTTTTCTTAGTAGGGCAGAGTAGGCATAAGGCAGGAGCTTGAGGCTCAAACATTCAGGGCTCTGCAGTTTTGCCAGTTGATTCACTCCCAATGTTGTTTTCAGTAAGAAATATAAAAAAACAAATAAAAAAAATTAGTCATGCAAACTTTCATATATTCTAATGACGATGAATTGTGAAATTAATTTCCAATTCATTGTCGCGAGTTGGCATTATCTACGATGCTATCAACCGTACTTCTTATATATATAGGCAATTTTATACACTGCTGGCCACCGTAAATGCAACACCAAGAAAGACAATAGATAGCACAACAAAATTTATTTTGTAGATAACATGTTGACCAAGTATCAAATGATTAAATTTATAGACATCTCTGAAGTGTGGTTCCTGCCAGAATCAGTAGCCAGAGTAGCCGCCATTGTTGGAGATCACCGCTGCCACACGCCTCGGCATTGATCCAAAGAGACTTTGGATGTGTTCTTGGGGTACAACAGACCAAGCAGCTTCTACACGTTTCCAAAGTTGATCTGGTGTGGCAGCTGCGGGGTGTAATCTGGGTCAATCGTTGAGCAACCATGGACCACATGTTTTCTATCCGTGAAAGATCCGGAGAGCGAGCCGGCCAGGGAAACAATTCAATCTGGTGATTGACGAAGAACCTTTGGACAATGCGATCCCTGTGTGGTCACGCATTATCCTATTGAAATATGGCTGTGGCCAAGCCCTGAAGTTAAGGAAGGACAACTGGCTCCAACACCTCGGAGATGTAGCTCTGGCTGTTTAAAGTACCAGCAATGCGTACTAGAAGAGTGCGAGAGTGATATCCAATACCACCCCATACCATAACACCTGGTGCAGGACCACTGTGGCGGTGCATAACGCAGCTGTTCAACATCCTCTCTCCACGGTGTCTCCAGACTCGAATCCGACCATTGTGGTGTTGCAGACAGATGCATGACTCGTCATTAAAGACAACTTAATTCCATTCTGCCACCCACATCCTTCTTTAATCGAACCATTGTCGGCGGAGACGTCTGTGGTTTTGCGTCAAGGGTAGACCAAGCAATGGATGTCTTGCGGACAGACCATTCTGCTGTAAACGGCGTAGAATGGTACGCGCATACACCGCTAAAACATGTACTGCCAAAATACTCTCCTTTTGTATACTTATAAATTTTTTAAAATATAATAGTTATTTTACCCAACATTTTAAATCAGGGGCGGCACCGTGTAGCTGAGACGGGCCAAACCAATCTATCAGTATCATTCAGAGTGTCACATAGGAGGAAATTTTTGAAATCCTTCGATTCTTACGATAATGTTTGCAGATTTAGAGAATAGAGGTAAATAATTTAGATTTACAGTTTTATTTTATATTAATTGTGTGGATCAGTGTTTAAGATATTTCTTAACATAAAAATAAACAACATAAAATATTACTATTTCTTTAACAAAGATAAAAAAAAAATAAAAATTTATGTTTCAAACATATTTATTTAAATAAGAAATAGACCAAGAAAAAGGAAATGTTTCCCTTCATTACAGTTAAAAAAAAATTGTAATACGAATTTAACTCTTTCACTGCTCTTCTTTCATATTGCAAAACCAATGGTATAATGCGTTACACGAATCTGATCATTCAGTTGTTAAACAATTTCTTAGCGGAGTCGAAATATTTTTTATATCAGGAAAGATTTTCTTACTATGATATGCAGAACCAAAAGTGGAAAGTAGAGAACACACACACAATTTTCTTTTTTCAACAATTAAATTCCCTAGCAATGACATTCAATTATTTACGAAATAGCTGTAAATTTATCCTTAGAATTATCTTTCAGATTATTTCGTAGTTCCGTAAATGTCCATAACTCTCTCTGAAGATGTTTGTCAAATAAGGTCTATTACAAATTTATCAACTTCCATCCACTCAAAAATTGACAAATTTGTAGAGTAGTGCTAAGTACCACCAAGAATTGTACTACGTGTCATACACTGGTGTGCAAAAATTAAGGACGAGACGGTTTTTTCAATATAACTTTGTACAAAAGCTTTCCAAATCAACACATTTAATACCGTAAGATCCCAATACGTAAGAACATGTGTAATGCAAGCAACACTTACTAAAAAGAGAAATCAGAGGGATAAAAAGAAGCTTGATTGAAAAAGTAGCATGGAGCGCAATGCGACTGAAGGCAGAAACATCCCTGTGATGGGTGTCCAGCAAGAAACATCCGGTCTTTAGTAGGGGATATGATCTCCCCTGACTGCTAGGCAGGTTTCACAGCGTCTGCCCATGCTGAGAATGAGGGTGTCAATGAGTTGTTGAGGCATTGCTGCCCATTCGTCTTGCAGTGCCAATCGAAGCTCCTGAATCGTTACTGGTGGTAAGGTACGAGCTGCCAAGCGTCTGCCTAGAAAATCCCATACATGCTCGATGGGATTGAGATCCGGAGACCTCACTCTCTAAGAGCTGTTCGGCAGCTACTGTGCGATGACATGGTGCATTGTCGTTCATGAAAAGGAACTGCAGATCCATAGCGCCTCTAAAAAGACGCACATATGGAAGAAGAATCTCGTTACAATAACGGGTCCCGTTGACTGAACCTGCGTCGAAGATGTGAAGGTCTGTACGACTACCAAGCATGATGCCTCCCCAAACGAGATCACCGCGACCTCCATACCTGTCCCTTTCAATGATGTTCGTGGGATGATTGCGGCTTCCCCGCTCTCTCCAGATGAGTATGCGATGAGAATCGCTACTCAAACTGAATCTGCTCTCATCTGTAAAGAGTACTCGTCCCCATTCATTGTCTCTCCAATTCCGGTGTTCCCGGCACCACAGAGAACGCCTTCTCCGATGGGCAGGCGTTAAAGGTACACACCGTACAGGGCGTCGTGCAAACAGACCACCACCGTGCAGTCTTCTGGCCACGGTAAAACGCGATATCGGTCGTCCAGTCACCTGTGTCGTGTGTCTAGCGATTTCCCCGCTGTCTGCCGCCTGTTTCTTCTGGCCTGTAAGACAATGTACCGGTCATCTGCGGGTCTGGTTCCTCGTGGACGACCACTACTGAACCCCCGGATAGCTGTTCCTGTAGTTTGAAATTGTCTCCAAATTCGTGAAACGATGCTGTGTGCAATTCCGAACTCTGCAGCCACACTTGTCACACTGCGGCCTTCCTCCAACTTCCCAATGATTCGACCTCGGGTACAAGCATCCAGATGTCGTCTAACAGATTGATTATTCGCCATTTCTCGCTGAGGCAGCAACTCGGTGTGATTTTAACTGCTATACGGCGTGCAATCTCTTTGCCAGAAATACTGATCTTACACCGACAACATGCTTTATACTACTCAGACACTCCCCCATTACGTCTACCTGCATATCTGCGCATGTGCTACCGTACATCACCTTACTTAATCTCCTGATTTGTCTTTCTGTCCGCTCTGCCTCTTCGTTCAGCTGATATGCTAATTTTTCGACTTCGTCCTTAATTTTTGCACACCAGTGTAGATTACCGACACCTGTTTTAAATGTTCTTATTAACTAACCCTTTCCTATTCAAGCACAATTTACCTGATAAAAAAACGGTTTCACTCATTCGGTAGGGAATTGTATTATATTCAACCATAAATAATTTTGTGTATAAAAAAAATTGCATTGTTTCGGGGATCCCTTTAGAGCAAAATAAAAGTGATTTGACATAATTACAGTAAGTTTCTCTAAAAGGGGAAGCATTCACTTTCAAAATACATTGCATAAAGTGGTTTTAAGTGCACGAAGTTATACTAACTATTATTCCTAAAATAAATGGTGATGTTTTGGTTTTTCGTTAAGTTTTGTGAAGTTATTCCTTCAAATGTACTTCTCCACAACCTTTCTTTCAAACTTGCTATTTTCTTCTGGGGCCACGGTAGTCTGGTTATCATGGTCATGAACTCGTGCCCGATCTTCAAGCTTTGATGTCACTAAATCCTAGCATTGAAGAGGAGCTGATGCACGTTAAATATATCCAGGCTCAGAGTCCTCACGTTAGCATGGTATGGAAGTTCGGAGAGGTAGTTGTCAGCTCAGGTATCGTCCTCGTCACTTAACTGCGGTTCCAAATTACGTAGTCAGTCGTTAATAGCCACCGTGTTGATTTATAATACAATATAAACCCTTAACGTGTACACTTGAGTTAATTCTAGTGCGCTAAACAGTTTCAAATATGCACACTAGAGATAATTCGAACGAGGTCGCATTTTATGTGCTGCTGTAATTTTCACACTCAGATATCAGCGAGCGCCGTCTGCACTCGCGCGTGAGACTTTGACCGTTGTTTCTTATATTTTACGATTTAGTGGTGAAACACCAAAACCTTGTATCAAATATTTGTATAAAAAATTAAGGTAAAAGAAATATTTCGATTTCAGAAGTAAATTAGTAGAAAATTTACATAAAATTATTGCAATGAAACAAATATAATCCAGTAGAATTCAAAAACTTTGCCATTTCATTGCGCATTTAAAGATTTAAACGTCCAGACAGATAACCTTGGAATAGTTGAACACAAAAGATTTACTTACGTTTTATCTGACGTGTAAATTTTAACTGAAAAATGCATACGGCACAAACACAGACATTTGTAACTGTCAGTATCCGAAACATGTCATTTACACCGATAATATCTTCCATTTGGAAAACGATTCGGCAACTTTTGAGGAAGTGGGTTGTCTTAGATTATTGGAAGCAAAAAGTATGGAATTTAAAATCTATTTAGTTGTTGAATTTTAATAATTATTTTTATAGCTAAACCTGGAAAAAACACGAAATGTTTTTAAATGTTAACATTAAGATATTTTAAAAAAATAACTAGAGCTCTCACAAACCCCTAAATCCATATGGACTTTTATAGAACATGTTTGGGAATATTTACAAGATATTTCAAGACTCTATCTTGAACAGGAAAAAAGCCTTAGGAATTAGAAAATACTCTAATCTTCAAAATTAAAAGTCTGAGAAAAATACTTTTGAAATTTATAAAGGCACAAAACAAAAACTAATAATTCCTGTAAAGGCTCTAATTTTTTAATATGTTACTATCCAACTTCTGTTCTACATCAAAACACTAATTGAAATAAACATGACTGAAAATATCTTTAATTCACAATATTCTTTTACATAATATTGATAACATTTGTTACTTTGATAGATTATTCAGTTTTATCTAAACCTAATATTTTTTCACAAGAGTTTTAAATGCAAAATATTTATACAGAAAATAATAGTGATACAAACGTAATCCAGAAATCACCAAGAGTTTGTAAATAATATCTATTTTTTTTTCTCAGTTCCACATCGGGGCAGTTAAGCAAGTTTAAGTTTTTGTTGCATGACTTTAAAATACTGTAATGTAGTACTACAATATATTTACTATAATGTAGTTTGGTACATCAGGGAAATATTTAGTTCTTTCTGCAGAATTTGTATTGTCTGAAGTCTAATTGTAATATCACCTGAAAAAACTGGATTTTAGATTTACCCCATTTTCAGTCATATTCCATCCCTTTCAAGTATTATTTCTCACAGTAACCTGTGTACATTTTGGTCAAGGCATTTTTTCAACACGAAAAAAAATAATGAAAACAAATTTAAGAGCTTTTAAATAATATAAACTATGTGTAAAAATAAATATATTGGTCCTTAAATCAATCTTAATTAAGTAAATGTAAGAGAACTCAAAAACATGAGCAAACAGAAATTAATTTAGAAACTAAAATTGCAGTTAATAGCCACATTTCACACGAAATATTGGATTGTGTTTAAAAAAAATTTTTAATTAATTCCATCTAGGAATACAAAAATGATTTAAAATGAAACCGAAACTAAAATCAAAACTTAGAAAACTTAAAATTTCTTAAAACCTAATTGGTTTTCAGATCAGAAATTTTGGAGCAAGTTTTCCAAATATGTGGGCCTTAAAAAACATGCAACCCTCTCCCCGATTTCTTTGTTATTTTAAGGCTATTGTTATGCCTTAAATTTAGAAAATTCTCTACACTTACAAGAAAATTATTTAAAAACCAAAACTTATCCGTTTTTTTCACAGGCGTAATTTTTTTTTATAAAACTACACAAAATTTTTAATGCAATAGTACTTCAGAAGCAAAAGGTAGGGATTTTTGAAATATAGAACGGATTATGATGATGATGATGAATTTATACCGTTAATATTTAAGAATAAACAATTTGTAGGGTTCTAATCCTGAAATTAAGGATACATTTCTAAAAGTTAAAATTGCTTATAAAACTTGTATTATTAATTGTCAGTTAATTTTACTTAAGTAAATTGTTTTAAGTGTACTGTTTTAAAAGACAAAATTAATTGGTTATGCATCTTTGTAATAATTGAATTGAAAGATATAGTTACGGATATATAGTTACCATTTATAGATATGTGCGAATATATGCACTTAAAGGATGAAATACTAAAGGAACGGAAAGATGAAAAATTAAATTTGAATAGAAAATGGTTAGAAACACTTTCGCGCGCACCCAAATATTTTTTCTTATTGATTGAATGCAGGAGCGCACACAAGAACTTTTCAAGGAGAGAGTCCAGGGGGTCAAAAGTCCACTCTTCTATAACTCCAATACGCCGCCCAACATATTCTTTCGATTTTGTCGATTTTGTCGATGATTGAATGTGTATTATGTGGTCCGACACAAATGCTGACGTAGCTAGGATATTTTCTCTCAGTGCAAGTTGTTATGAAGAGATTAGATTCATGCCGAAACAATTCATTCAACAGAAAAGTATAAAGTTAAGGATTAAAATTTGCATAAATTAAAGGTATTGAAATGACTTTTTCTTATAATGTAAATTAAAAATGTAATAAATTGCAGAAAGCCCAGTTTTATTTTACAAACTTATTCATCGTATATAATGGTACTACATTTATTACCATTTTGTTTAAAAAAAAAGAGGATCACTTTTACTTTTTTACCTCATAATTAAAAAAACAGCAGGAAAATATGCTTGAGTTTTCTTCGTCTGATATTCAACAATAATTACAGAGTGCTTCTGTCTGGCTCAAATCGTAATACCAAAATAAAAAAATACTCTTTTTTTTAAAAAAAAATTTTTTAACTCTTAAAAATAATAAGAGAAAAAAATAAATTTTCTTTTGCTTACATATATATATATATATATATATATATATATATATATATATATATATATATATATATGTTCAAAATATTTTCAAAATATTTTTCAACTTTTAACGTCTAATTTCTTTAAGGCTACACATTACCCTAAAAATGACAAATTTATCGAATTATTTTTTTTTTTTTTTGCATTTTCCTGTAGCCCATACTATTGGGAATCTTGGCCCCAAATTTCAGATCTAATAACCAATTAGTTTTTAAGATATTTGAAGTTTTCTTAGTATTGTCAGTCACTAAATTTGACAGCTCAGGGGTGTGGTTAGTTTTGGTTTCATTTTAAAGCATTTTTCCATTTTTAAATTTAATTAATTACTAATATTTTTAAAGAAAATCGATACTTGTGCAGAGAAGTGGTTATTAACTTCAACTTTCACTACTAAAATCGTTTCAGTTTGCTTATATTTTGAGTTTTTGGTGTTTTATAGTTACTTAACTAAACTTCATTTAAAAAAAGGTCTTTCTCAAGACCAATATTTATTCTGTAAATAAGCATATAATTTAATAAACTTAAAAGCTTTGTAACTTTGTTTAAGTTAAGTTTTTTTCTGTTAAAAAAATGCTAAGGACAAAACTTTCGGACCTTGCAAAGAGAAGCAATATTTCTAAGCGATGGAGTACTTCAAAAATGACAATTCTAAAAAGCAGCATTTAGCTGATATAACTACAAGAATTCAAAATACAAATGTTTTGAAAACGAATACTACAGGTAAAAGTAAACATTTCAGTGATGTTCGAAATTACATTACAGTGGATACTGAATGTTTAAGTAATTTGTTTACAAATCATTTATGCAATATTTGTCATACTGCTTCTTTAAAACTTTTCTTTGGTCAAAGAAATGGATTTGAATATAAAATGAATGTTGTATGTGTTAATTGTGACCTAACTCAAAGTGAAATATTTTCTTCAAAACAGTTGGTTGATACTAAATTGCATCAAATATCAAATGTTAGCAAGAATAAATTTTTTAATGCTCCATTTGATGTAAATATGAGAATAGTGCAAGGTGTAGTAAGTTTGGGACTTGACTACTCGGCATTGGAAAAATTTTGCATGCACATGAATTTAAGTATAATGTCTAGTAAAACTTTTAATTCCTATAAGGCAAAAGTTCTGAATGGACATCTCGTTGGGTCAAATCAGCTGTTGCTTGATGTTCGTAAAAATGTCAGAGAGGCGTATGGCTCAAAGAATGATAAAGATATCGTCGATATTGGAGTGTCATACGATCGAAGCTGATTGACAAGAGGACATACGTCAAACATCGGAGTAGGATGTGTTATTGACTTGTTGACTGGCTTCGTGATAGACTATGAAGTAATGTCAAAACGGTGTGGAGAATGTGAGCAGACAAAATTTGCACTTGAAGAAGACAGTGCTGAATTTCGTATTTGGTATGAAGGACATCAGGATGTTTATAGTGCAACACATGTCGGATCATCTGGTGCAATGAAAGTAAATGCAGCTGTAAAATTATGGAAAAGATCTGAGAGCATTGGCTTCCGGTACACAACCTTGCTCTCTGATGGGGATTCTAAGTCTTTCTTAGAATTAAAAGAAAGGAATGTGTATGGAAGTGAGACACAAATTAAAAAAGAAGAATGTATCAACCATGTAAGTAAAAGGTTGGGAGCAGCTTTGAGGCAGACAGTTAAGGATTGGCGAGTGAAAGGTGTAACTTTGGGAGGGAAGAAACGCGGTAGTTTGAAAGAAGAGACAATAAAAAAACTAACTAGATACTACACTAATGCCATACGCAAAAATAAAGGTGATGTAGAGGCGATGAAAACTGCAATTTATGCTACCCTATTTCATTGCATGTCTACAGACCAGAAGCCACAACATAAAAAGTGCCCTTCTGGTATAGACTCATGGTGTTTTTACCAATCATCATTGGCACGTGGTAAGAAACCAGGTTTTCACAAAGATTGGGTAAAAACACCAATCAATGAAGAATACTTGCCCAAAATCTTGCCGATTTATCAATCTTGTCGATTTATTAAGCAGGTGTGTCAGAGGTCTGACACAAAATTCTAATGAAGCATTGCATTCGATGATATGGAACAGATGTTCCAAAGAAAATTCAGGGAAATTCTAGGAGTCGTGTGCTGATTGCCGTGTCGAGTGCAATATCTGAATTTAATGTTGGAACATTAAAAGCTCTAAAAAGATTTCAGGATGTTAATTGCCTTGCAACAAGTTTATCGTCTGAACATTTAGCCTTATTTACTGATAATAGGAGAACCTATTTCAGAAAGAAAATAAAATCTGCAAATTTTAAAGTCGCACAGCAAAAAATAAAACTTGCTAAATTGCGTCAACTTAAAATGGAAAAAAAAATTAGTCCTATGTACAAATCTGGTGGTTTTTAACTTTTTTTTAAACTTTTATTTATATCATTATTATTCTTTATAAGAGTGTATTGTATTTTAAAACTTTTAAGAAATTATTATGTTAACTTTAAGCTGAATAATCTCATCGTATTTTTTCGTAATCTCATCTTTAATCTCGTAACAAATGCTACATCGATATTTTGCAAAAAACATATTTTGAATAAGTAAAAGTATTTTCAATCATATTTAATTAATGTAGTTTTTTCATATATTATATATAAGTAGCAAAATAATATACTAAAAATTTAGAGCTTTGCAAACAATATTAGTTTTTGTTTTATGCCTTTACAAACTTAAAATGCATTTTTCTCAGACTTTTATTTTTGAAGATGTAAGTGTTTCCTAATCCCTAAGGCTTTTTTTCTATTCAAGATACAGTCTTGAAATTTTTTATATATACTTAGATATGTGTGTTCCACAAAAGTTAGTATGGATTTAAATCTGGGATCTCAAGTTATTTTTTTAAAAATTTTTAAATTTAATATTTTTAAAATTTTCGTGTTTTTTCCAGGTTTTGCTAGAAAAATAATTATTAAAAATCAACAAAAAAACAGATTTTCACAAATCCATACTAACTTTTGTTTACAATAATATTAGAAATATAAATCACTCACACACACAAAATAATGAAAAAATTTCAAAAATTGTGTAATTTATAAGAGTTTAAAAAAACTTCAAAAATTTTTAATTTTTTTTTAAATTTTAAAATAAGGGCTTGTTAAATTGACTTTTTATTTTCAGAATCAGTTTAATAATATAGTCTGAAAACAATACACAACTTACTTTTAATATTACTGTCTCCAAAAAAACTTTTTGAAAAAGGGTACCGTGTAGCCTGAAAGCTTTATTTTTTCCCCTTTATTTGCAATAAATTGGGAGAAGTTGCTGTGGATCCCACGTCCATCACACAATCCTCGCCCTAGGCAACAGCTGTGAATGAGAAATCTCCCGTTTTCAACAACACAGAAACCGAAAAAGCAATAAAATCGTCCCTTGCAAAACCATTTGTAGACCGCCCGCATCTTAAAGGGGGGAAGGCATAAAACTGTGGTGCATTTTCGAAGTTCGCAAAATTAAACAGAAACCGTTTCGCTACCGTTAGCTTTGAAAAATTAGATCGCTTTCCGAGTGGTTTCAATTAGCAAGTCAACTACTTAGAGGGTTAATATTAGAATTTGTTGCTTACCCCACACAGGGCATTTATAGGCTAATATAGGTTGTAAAACAGCATTATAGAGAAGTATTTTGTTGCTTAGGTTCAATGTAGAATTCCGATATATTAAGGGGTAAATCAGACGAAGTGCGATCTGGAATTTTTCTCGCGCGTGTAAGATGTGATGTTTGCAAGTGAGTGATTTATCGAATACAACTTCTAGGTATTTCTCTCCTCGCGAAAAGTACAACATTTGTCTATATTTATTTTATTTTCCATGCGTCAAATAAGTTTTCGAGTAAATGAAGGTGTTTGTTAAATGCAATGGTGATTTTGTCATGGTTTTTGTAGGTTGCTACGATTGCAGTATCATCAGCATAGAAGTTTACTTTCATTTTATTGTAGGAGAGAATGTCATTTAACATTAGAGGCCTAACAAAAACCCTTGTGGAATTCCTGCAGTGGTGTGGAAGTTGTTAGAGAGGGCGTTATTTTTTATTTGAAAAGTTCGGTTATTGGGATAAGAATTAAAAATATGAATGAGGGAAGGGGAAAACTATTTTTGATTAGTTTGTAAATTAATCTATCAAATGCTTTTTGGATTTCTAGAAAAACATTTACAGTATATCTGCCTCTCTGGAATTCATCAGTGATACAATCTGTGAGAGCAAGAAGAGAATGGTTAATAGAGAGAAATCTAGTAAAGCCCTATTGAAATTGGGGTTCATGAAATTGGTGTCATAAATAAAAGTTTTTAGCTCATTAAGAGTTTTGTATTGAGTTATTTTACTAAAAGTAAGAAAGAGAGAAACTGGGAGGTAGCTATCAGGTTGATGCGCATTTTTTCCTGGTTTTTAATTGGAAAAATGATAGCATTTTTCCAATTATTTGTAAAGTAGTAAAAAGTAAGAATTTTAGTAATGAGATATATTAAACTTAAAAGACAGATTTTTAATCCTCTTATTAGTTATTTGTGCATAACCTGAAGCTTTATTGTTGCTTGTGCGATGATTTATTCACACACATATGATTAGTAGATATATTATTGATGGGGAGAGGGAGAAGAGAAAAACTGATTGAGTGTGTTGTTGATTATTAATTTTATCGTGTAAATTGTTGGGCCTTTCACTTCCTTTAAAATTTTTGTGGTTTCCGCTGGAAATGTGACTTTTGTGAGTCCGTCACTGCCGTACCATTGACACAGTTGAGCGAAGAAATGTTGCTGCGTTTTTTACGTATAAATTTTTGTGTTGTCTTGCGTGTTTAGAGCAGGGCGTTTGGCATTCCAAGTGTTTTTGTGAGTGTGTTTTTTTTAAGTTTTTTTTTTTTTTTTTTTTTACTAAAGCTCGATGTCTATTGCATTCTGTTTTAAAACCTGGGTTTAATATGTACAGATACTGTTTCTTAGTGTGATGTTTCTGTTTAATAAGATTTCATATGTGGATGGGAGTGTGTCATTCGGTGTTCTGATTGGACGAGCGACGTGTCTTTGTGTAGAGCGGTGAAGTTGTGACGGGCTCACGCGTCTTTTCTTTAACATGTCCTTTGGGCCAGAATTAAGGACAACTCTTTTCCAACCAAATCCAAGAAGTGAAGTGTGAAAGATGCAAATGAACAAGCTTTTAAATATCGGAACTTAGAGTAGTAGAGAACTTAGTGATGGCAATATATGGGATTTTGTGATAGTGGATGGAAATTGACAGGTAGCTGACGTCTAATAGAGGAATCGTGGTTCAAGTCTGAATGAGTTTTACGTGACGTGAATAGAAGTTATTAGTGATTGAATATATGAAGGTCAAGTTGCACACCAGTGCATACAAAGACAAGATTAAGCATAGGACAATATTGATAGTTTCTCCAAGTTGTAATAAGGTAGGATTGGTTATTTAATATTAGAATCTGTGATTAGGTGGTTCACTTATTGATAGTGGTCTGAATTAGATTAAGTCTTATTATATAAATATATGTATTGCGTGTTGAGTACTTTTCATCGTAGATTCTCTCACATTAATTATTATAATTTAATTTGTTAAAGGTTTAAATTGAATATCTTAATAAAGTCATATTAAGATAATGTTTGATTCTAGTTCTTTCGTTAATCCTACGCCTCTAGCTCACGCTGATACTTCGAAAGATGTTCTTCCAAGGGGAGGAACATCACAATGGTGCCCAACACGGTTTAATCTATATGACCCCGAGTTGAGAAACACGAGAGGGTTTAATGTTTGGCCAGAAGTGTACTTTTCCGGATCTGAGAACGTCACCGAATTTTTGGAGGGTATTGACTATTAAATCAAATTACTTGAGATACCCAGTGATTTATCGTGTAGTTATTTGAAAGGTCATCTCCTGGGGAGAGCCCTAGATTGGTACCAAATATTCGGATCAGCGTTAGTGCAGAATACCGCCACGGACTTCGCGCAGCTGAAAGCAGCATTGTCGAAAGCATTCCCTGCCATCCAAAATAGGAAATATTTAGAGACACGTTTTTATGCGTCACAGCAGAGACAGAACCAGGAGCCGACGGATTTTGTTTACGATTTGTTAAAAATACAAAAAAAAATTAGAACTGGGGATGTCAGAGAAAGTCCTTGTAGATTATATTTTTGTTAGACTCGAATCACAAGTCCAGGATTATGTGGAAGTTAGAAATCCACAAAACACAGTCCAATTGTTGGAGGACTTAGCTAAGTTTGAGGAAAGATATTCATGCAAGGCAATACGGGGTTCGAGAAATAGTGATAATGTGGAAGGACGAGATTGGAGTGAGCGTAGGATGTCTAATGTTGGAAATAATCGAGGAAATTGGAGAAATTCTGAAGTGGTGCGTAGACCGAGTAATGATAGAAATGATTATAGGGGTAACTACGAGAATAGCCGTAAAGGAAATCAGCGGTTCGAGAGCAAGAATAGGTTTCAAAACGATGATCGAAGATTTAACGATAGGGGATATCAAATTAGAAATCGAGGTCAAAATGACGATTTTAGTAGAGGAGACCACAGAAATAGGGGTTCGAGTGAAAAGTTTAGTCGAGGCGATAAAAGGCAAAGGGGACGATTAAATGTTTTGAAAGTGAGTGATGTTAAAGGGGATCAGACGCAGTCAATAAATGAGTTACCGATTAAACTTTCGGCAATATGCATGTCTCCGGTGGAACTTCCAAATGTTCCTATTTTATTAAACGAGACTTTTACGAAAGCATTATGGGATACTGGAGCAGAGAAATCATTTACATCGGAGGAGACATACCGAAAATATTTTTTATAAGCAAGTAAAGAAATCCCGTACTCAGGTGATCACGGCACAGGGAGCTAAATGTCAGAATATTGGAGTTGGAGAATTAAGTATTCGAATAAGGGAGTATGAAAAACCTTGGTTGTTTCATGTGTTGGCAAATTTAGAATACCCATGTATTCTTGGGATAGATTTCATAGGTGGATCAAAGATTATTTTGGACTTTGATCGGAAATATTTGGCGATTCCGGATTCGCAGATCCGGATAAGGTGGTTAAAACGGTTGAGGAAGAAAAAGTAGAAATAGATCTTTCTAGGACAAAATTAGAAGAAAACCAGAAACGGGAATTGCAAGATTTGTTTCATAGTTTTCAAGGATTATTTTCAGATAAACCAGGGCTTACGCATGTTTTATATCATGAGATTAACACGGGAGATAACCCACCGGTTGTTTAATGGCCGTACCAGTATGATAGGGTGAAACACGAGATTCTCGATTATCATGTAGACAAAATGTTGAAAGAAGAAACTATAATTCCTATTCAATCCCCGTACGCGTCACCAGTTGTGTTATATAGAAAGAATAATGGGTTACACCGCCGGATAATCCGGAAGCGTATAGATTTGCTGTTGATTATCGGAAACTTAATGTGATTACAAAGTATCCTGGGTATCCTTTACCCTTAATAGACGATTTAATAATGATATACCCCATGCAGAGATAATGTCAGCCCTCGACCTTAGGTCAGTATATTTTCAGATGGCTGTGAACCCTAGTGATATAGTTAAGGCTGCGTTTGTCACGAAAAATGTCACTTACGCTTTCCGCAAAATGCCATTTGGCTTGTCAGGGGCGGCTCCCAATTTTCAGAAGGCAATAGATATAATTCTCAAACCCGTGATAGTGAAGGTTGTGAATGTTTATATAGACGATGTGATTATATCATCTCCATCATTCACTCAACATGTTGAGCATTTGAAATAAGTTTTTCGATTATTACATGAGGCGGGGTTAATGTTGAATAAGGAGAAATGCAAATTTGGTTGTGATGAGTTAAAATATTTGGGTTTAATTATTAATAAGGAAGGAATTAAAATTGATGAAACAAAAGTTCAAGCTATAGTTGAAATGAAACCACCGCGTAATTCTAAAGAGATGTCGAAATTTTTAGGAATGTTCCAGTGGTACGCAAAATTTATAAAAAATTATGCCGATCTTTGCATGCCTCTTTATAATCTTAAACGAAAATTTAAAAAAATTATTTGGTCGATTGAGGCACAGAAAGCATTCGACGTGGTCAAGGCGGACATAACAAAAGCGCCAGTTTTAAAATTGCCAGATTTCAAAAAACCTTTTGAGTTATTTACGGATGCTAGCTCAATAGGGGTAGGAGCAGTTCTAAACCAAGACCAGAGACCAGTAGTATTTGCTTCTCGTACGCTTAGTGCTGCGGAGAGGAATTACACGGTAACAGAGAGGGAATGTTTAGCAGTGGTTTGGGCTCTGGATAAATTCAGAATGTATTTAGGTTCTTTGCCTATTAAGGTTATTACGGATCACGCTGCGTTAATACGTTTAACACTGGAATAATTTGTCAAATAGAATGATCAGATGGGCATTAAATTTAGCAGAATTTAATATAGAATGGGAACATCGTCCCGGAACTCAAAATGCAGTGAGTTGTGTATATATGACAGCTGGACCAACCCCGTAAGCAGGGGGACGCATCTACCCCCTTCTTAAACAAGGGTGTCAAAAACGCCAAACGTAACTAACACCGTTTTAAGATCTATGGTATGAAAAAATACCTATCAACCCCTTTCCAACGGAGAGAGCTGGACCCAAACAGGGCGACGAAAGCGCTTTGAGGCATCCTTTAAAAGTAATGGCACCTATTTCACCATTCTATAGTCATCAAATAATGGTGTCCACCTTCTCATTAATTTTTACAAACATGAGACCAACCCCGTAAGCAGGGAGACGCGTCCGACCCGATTTCAAAATATTAGTTTAAAAAAACAGCCATCGCTTGTCTCCCCTACTTTTAAAAAAATCTCCATTAATTCCAAACCCCCTTTTAAAAGAATGGTTCAAAAACTTATTTTATCAACCCCCACGTTAAGAAACTACGATAATCATTAAAAATTCAACGCATCTTTTTTGCTGCATTGAAAAAATGGCCCACCAGGTCAGATACTGTAACTCTGATTCCAACAGCTGTTTTCGAATTCTAGAACCAGAGTTCCAGCATCACTGACCCGGCCCACATGGACAATATGGACAAACACAAACATCCAGGACATAGGACCACAAGTCTCAGCCCACCACTTAATTACCGACGATTGCCACTTCGTAAAGCAGCTGACATGTCTTTTTTTGGCTAGGTAAAGGTTCTACAACCATCAAAAACCCGGTTGATGTTACCATCCCAGCGCGCAAACCGTTCAGCCATGGGTACCCAACCATATTTGATCATACTATTAATTTAAACATTACACCGAAGACTAAAAACTTCAAAAATGTAAGTTTACACTGGTCATTTTTCAGATAGAATATGATAATACATTGAAACATCATGCACTGCAAATTATCAGCTCAAAAATATGGTATAAATGCGTATATTAATGAATAGTGAAAAATAATTCTTAAAAATCGACTTTGGAATTCTCGGTCATAATGTGTCTCCATCTATTTATCAACAAAATTAAAACTTGTTCCTCCACGCTTGACGTCAGAGGACACGGAATTGATAGGCGAATAATGACTTCTTTTTCTCCCTTTGCAGAAAGTAATTTAAGATAAGCGTCGGGGAATAAAATTGTTTTACTAGCTCGAGAATAAATTTATTTAAAGAGAAGATGTTTATATAGAAACAAAAACGAATGATAAACCAAATGCAAATGAATGTAAGTTCAATTATATAGGTCCATACACTTTAAGCCATCTTTTCATTCCTGAAAAGTATTTTCCTGAAACATACTGGATAGATTCGTATAAAGAACCTTTTGCTCCTATTATCTTTCGCTATAAAAAATCAGCTTTACAAATGTTGTAATTGACTATTCTTGAAAATGATGAACTAAAGAATATGGTTGAAATCGGTAATTGTTTTAAAGAATTAGAAAAGCAGTTTGAAAAATAGTCCATGATTTTCGAAAGGCATAAATAGTTTAATAGTTTCAAAACTATTAAAAAGACTGTTCAACAGGTGCTTAGTTGATAGTGAATTGAACCAAGTCTCTTCTTGAGAAGTTATGTTAATATGTTATATAAGTCCATCAGTTAGCTTAGATAAAATGTCACATGCTGCATTCTTAATTTCAGAAGTTTCTTCTTCGTGGGCTGTTTTGATCATTTGAAGAACATATCTTAAAATTGGCGTATTAATTTCAGGAAATTCTTGCAAACCCTCTGTTTCTTCATCCAAAGCAAGATTTGACACATACCGACCAGACTTGTCATTCTTGTATTATGCCTAGTATGCAGAGCTTCCATATCCTCTAATAAGTCGTAAGAACTTTCCATATGTCTTAATTACTATATATTTCATTTCTTTAAACGGTAAAAAACATGAGACAGTTTGTCCATCAGAAAGGTCTTTTTTTTTAATGATTCTAAAATCATTAAAAAATTTCTTCTCAAATTTAAACATATGAGCTGTACAAGACTTACCGGTATCTTTGCTACCCAAATACACAAAATGTAAAGGTATAATGACATTGAGTTTTAAGTAATCTGAGGCTCTATTCACACACCGCTGGGGTAAGCTGATAACAGAGCCATCTTCTAGTTCAACGATTATTTTTCACCATATTTCGTTGATAATCGTTTGATTTCAGAGATGGGGTATTTTTTTATCAATGTCTAGGTCAGGCATGCTTTTGAAAGTATCGAATGTACTAAATGCGCGTTTAATTTATTTAACAGTTCCATCTTTGTATTTTTATAAACGAAATCATTTCTTTAAATGTTTTTATTGTTGAAGAGGTAAGCTTCTGAAAATACCAAGTAGTGCTTTTTAATTGAAGCTTTGATTTGTTTCTTTCTTAATGACTGTGTCTCCTCCTTACTTAATGGGTTCTGATGGTTATAGAATTAAGTTTTTCCATTTATTTAACGAGCAAAATTTATTTGTCCAATAAGTTACTCATGCTTTGAAAGAAAAATCAATCTTCTCAATATGTAAATAAGGCTTTAATTTACACTTTCCACCTGATAGTACAGATAATAACAAAATTTCGTTCAATTTACCATACGCAAACATAGTTATTGATTCTTCGTTGACTCTTATTGCTTTATTAAGAAGGAGCTCCTTCCCTTTTTATCTAAACGTATCAATGGACTTTCATCTATTTTATCACAGGCTAAGAAAATGGTAATTTTCATAAACATATTTTGCGATATTTTTAAGTTTTAATCTAAAAGTTTAGAAGTAAATTGATTGAATTGAAAAGCTTTTTTGATAACCCACACCTGTAAATTGCACAAGTCTATCTGTGGTAGCGCAAAAGGTTTTCATATCCACATAATATTTATTAGTACAATCTGTATCTTTCTTTGGCCATTTTACACTTGAAATTCTTTGGTTGTGAGCAAAATAACTTCTATTAACTGTGTCCCACAGAATGCAATAATAATCTAGGTGTTTTTTAATAACGACATCATTTGAGTTTTCCGGTTCTTTTACATTTGAAATGTTTTTATTTCTTGCATTATAACTTCCACCACTTAAAATTAAAGCATTATTCTCAAAATATTGTTTATTTACGGCATGTTTAGCATTTTCAGGATCGTTAGATTATGAATATTTTCTCCTTTTGCATCATGTGGTTAATTAAACTAATTTTTAAAGCTCTTCAACTGTCTCATCTACATTTATTTTGGTAGCTGAATCAGAAGCTTCTTCGGGATGTCCCTGATTTCTTATAATTTTATGTTTAGCATCGAAAAAATCATTTTTTAAAGTTAAAGCTCTTTCCTTCAATTATTTATCAAAATAATTTTTTGTCGCACAATCAGTTAATTCTTCAGGATCTAAAACATTTCTTAAAACCTTTCCTTCCATGTCATAATTCCCATCATTCGTTAATTTGAACCCTATTCCTGGCATTCCAGGAGGTCCTTGTTCAATTTTCATCGTCAAAAACTGGATAATATGCAGTCATTTCTTTATTTTGACAACATTAAATTTTTATAGTCCGACGACTATAGAAATTTAAAAATGGTTCTATACAATTGAGAGTTTTAATGTTTTGATCATGGTAATATCTTGATTTTTGATATTCAAGTAGCACTTCTTACGCTCTTGTAAGATGAAATAGAAAACGTAGTTCTTGGCGGGATTGTTTCTTAACCGCCAGTTGAATTCAATGGTTAAATTATTCGTATCTGTACAGTTTTGATGATGCGCTAGATTAAAACAAATGATAGGGTATAATTTACCGAAATTGGAATAGTTGACCATGCAGCCTGTTTCCGATGTGATGGTGTTGAGTCCAGATTCTAAAAGAGATGCGTATATTCGATTATAATCCTCTTTCTCAAAGTCCATCATATAACTAACAGTCGGAACCTTTATATTGTTAATCATAAGGTAGCATTCAGTCATATTGCTACTCTAGTCAAATTGTCGTTCTCTTTTGCATTTTCATATCTATCAGTGTACTGAGGAATCACGTACAAGGATAGGACTTCATCTGAAGTAGCTTTAATGGTATAAGAACCGCTAGAATTTTCCAAGAAAATATTAGATTTAACAATGCTGTGTTGGTTCCAGTTTATTTCCACATTCTTATCCGACAACCTTAATTCATTAAATTTTGTGGCAGTGGAGTTTTTAAACCTAACATAAGGAAGTCAGAGAGATAAATCCTCCACAACAACTTTGTAGTCTTTGTTTTCGTCTGTATACACCCTATTCTTGCTATTATTTCTCTGAAATTCAAATTTGACTTGCATCCCCGTAATTACTTTCTTATATTCGCGGAAGAAATCAAATACATATTTTAAAGGGATCCATATAGTTACTGTTTTGCTATTTTTAGTAAACTCGCGTCTTTCCGTAAAGCCCTGATTATACTTCTCATTGGTTACTAGGTTTTTGAAAAAAAATCAGTTACTTTAGTCGCATCTGTCAAAGTTCCATGAAATTTCAAGGGCCTTCTATCAGCATTGTCAGACGTATCCATGTAGAAGAACATATTGGTGGCTTCCGACGAAGAATAATCCGGTGTAAAGTGTATTAATCCCAACACTTGTAGCATGAGTGCAGAATAATTAATGTTCGATTCGATTTCGGTGGTTCCTAATGTAAACCTGTTAGCATTGATCAAACCACTTCAATTCACGAGAGAGCTACATTATCTTCCGCTATAGCAGTACCATTATCATTAACAATCCTTAGTTTTTGTTGTACATATCCATTAGAGTATAAAATATTGGCTTTGGTGTCTTGAATGAAGAAATTATAAGTGGCATTTTCCATAGAATTATCACTATTTTCATGCCTCCCTTCTCTATACTCAAAACTTTCGATGTCATCATCGTAATGATAATCCGTGTTGTCTAATTCGAATATTTTATTCATTTTGTTTATTTATTACTAAAGAAAAAAATTTTCTTGCATCTTCTCAATTTAATAGCAATATTGCTATTAAATCAAATTTAGAGAAACTTTAGTCCTGTTCCATGTTTTTTCTTCTTTGAAAAAATTTCGTTTAATTTATCATGCACAAATGTTATAGCTCACCTTCTAATACGGAGCTATTTAACTGATCATGTAGAAAACTAAGAGCTTTTTCTTTTAAGGCAGGTCCGACAGCAGATATTACGTTGAAAAAGAACCCTCTTCCTTGTATCTTCTTACTCTTTCTTTGAAGTCTATGTTTATTCATTTCTTTATTTAGAGCGTAATAAAATTATACTGTACTTCTTGCTTATTTAGCGGAATTAATTCATTCCTGTGATTTGTTATTCTCATTCTGATCCTGTAAACACTGTCCATTCTAACAGGGAAGAAAAGAGGTTTGTCGAATGACTTAATGATTTGACTGCCTGGACGATTACTATTTGTGAAGGAATAGATGACTTCCGAAGAGTTGAGGCCGTTGATATAGGCCCCTTCGATAATATCGCAATGTATATAAATGTTATCATTTCCACCAGATAAGTCAGCAATGTACTTTCCAATTTGTTCAGCATCTGCATATACTTTAGGCTCAAAACCTAAAAGCTTATGCAGGTTCTTAGTTTTCATTAAATCTATTTTATACTGGTCTTTTAACTTAATAGCAGTTCGTTGTCGTTCCTCGACTATACCAAATAGAATTGGTGGATCGTTTCCGAAAAATTTTACCATATACCGATTCAGTCCTTTGATTGTATAATTTCCATCTGGTATAGACAAATTTAACCACTGACTACCATCATAGTACGAAAACTGCTCATCCTTGATATTTTCCCAAGAAACATACATCGAAAAAGACTGAAAGGCTATCTGCTTGAAACTAAAGGGACGGGCATATTCAATCGTAAAATCTTCTGATTTTTCGGTGGTTTTCGAATCTATCTATCTATATATATATATATAAATATTAATGACACCATTTATTTATAGAGAACATTTTTTTCATTGTAGGCACTGGGTTCTTGAGTGAAAGAATATAACACATCTACAACTGATTTACCTTTGTTTCTCTCACTAATGTATTTCATGCAAAAGTAACCACACTTGACGGAAGCAGGGTGTTGTAAAAAGCTTGAGTTGTATCCGATTTCTTTTTTTCCAGAACTCAATAGATACCTTTTAATATTAGGAAGGATTTTGTACACATAATCTCCAAAAGGGTCAAAATACTCAACAAAATTGTTTTTAAGATCGTTATAGTAACACACCCTGTGCGTTCCCGGACCTGTTGCTATGTCCAGATTAATAATGCCGTTTTCAAACTGTCTCATCTTTTTAGGTAACAAATCCGAAGTAAAAACGCCTCTAAACCCTTTTTCATACTTCATATTTTGTTCAATTACTTCTTCGGATATTCCCAATTTTGATAAACTCCCTTTCCAAAGGGATTTTTTTTACAACCAGATCCTGAAATTTTATCTAAAGCTTTCTTGGCTCCCCAACTGGCCGCTCCACTTGCAGCACCTAACGCTAAAGCTTTAGCTCCAGCAATTAATGCAGGAAGGAAAGGAGCTAGAAAAGGGAGAAAATCGCCTGTTTTCTTGAGTTGAGTCTTAGAGAGAGTAATACGCTTTCCCTTCCCGATTTGAGTTGGAGTCAAATGCATATCATAGTTAGGGGTTTTTGTCTTATCTATTTGCGAAGATACCTCTTCGCCTTTCCGGTACGCAGATTTTAACTTTGCGATCTGATGATCGCTTAAATGTATTTTTGTTTTTACGTAATTACTCATTTATTTAATAAAAATATTTGTAGTATAGTTTTACTTGGTCCTTGGTCATAGTTCCTTCTTTCTTCAGCGCATCCAATAAATCAGCGACTTTAGTGCGTAGTTTCTTACTTCTGCTTCCATTGCATAACATGTCAGTGAATCGAGCCAAAATTTCTAATTTATATCTTCCACACCTTTACCAGTATATATTTCTTTTCTTTGTAAGTCCCTTAGTCGATCTCGATAATCCTCTAGCGTAAGCATATGCTCTCGTAAGTAATCAGCCTTACTTAACAACGTATCTTCTCTTTCCTCATCTTTTCTAGTCATTCGAGCTAGCTGACTCATAACGTTTCCTTTTTGACGAGCCATTTTTATGTAAGTATTATTTACTCTTGAAATTACTTCTCGCAATGTGTCCTTGGGCTCATAGTTCAATTTGGAGGGTCTCGGAAAATTATTTTTTTCTAAAAACTCCACATCTAGTTCATTGTCAAAATTATAGATTTCTGCAGGAGGATGTTCAATGGCTGGAGGTATGTTTTCAATTGCTAGAGGAATGTTAGCAATAGCATCCGTCATAGTCTTAAAATGCTCTTTCCTACTTACAGTGGTGGCAAAAAGTCCTGAACACACTTATTTTTTAGCGTAATTTTTGTGTTTGACTTCATTTTTAGTTGTGGAATTATCGCATTATCTTAAATATTGTTATTGATTTTAATGTATTTTTTTATACTGATTTCAAATCTACTTCTAGTTTCTTAATGACTAAAATATTTTTGTAGTAAAGCTGCCTGAACACAATAATGTGAAATATGAGCGGAATAAAACAATATAGAATAACATAATATGCAAAGAAAAATAACACGAAAATTGACAAATACGGTATATTTAATATATTTATATATATATATATATATATATATATATATATATATATATATATATATATATATATATATATAAGCATTTTGAAAATTACATTGTTGTCACATGTTAGAAAATCAATATTTTATGGGCCAGACTTTTGCTTTAGTTACGGCTCTACATCTTTTTAGCATTGAATGCACCAATTTCAAAAGAAGATCTTTCGTGACAATATGGTTGGAAGGAAAATATTAAAGCTTCAATTAATTCACGTTTGTTTGAATGTTTTTTCTTTGAAATTTCATAACCAATTTTAAACCATAAATTCTCTATCGGATTAAAGTCGGGAGACTGTCCTGGTCAGTTCATTCTATTGACAATATGGTCTTTCAACCATTTCTGGACTACCTTTGCACGATGACAAGGGGCGTTATCATCCTAAAAAATCCATGACTGATTCCCAAAAAGATCTCTCGCAGTTGGTAGCAATTTATTTTGTGGTATTTCAATGTAATCCATGGCTTTCACTGTTCCGCTAACGATGTGACGTCTTCCAACACCATGAGAAGACATGCAAACCCATACCAGCACTTTTGTCGGGTACTTTACTGTGGGCTTCAGACACTGAGGGCTGAATTCCTCAGGAGTGCGTCGTCTTACATAGGCACTACTTTGGTTGCCAGAAATACAAAACTGACTCTCGTCACTAAATATTACCTTTTCCCAGTCTTTAATAGTCCATAATGAATGTTCCCTTGCCCACGTCAATCGCCTCTTGCGTTGAAATTCAGACAGTAATGGTTTTGGGCACGCTTTACAGCCTCGTAACCCAATTTCCAGCAGTCTTCCTCTAACAGTTCTTGGGCAAACACACATTTGATGTCAAAGTCCATTGTTTCAAAATTTGCGAGGAATTAAGCTTTCTGTTTGAAAGTGAAATTCTGTGTAATAACCTGTCTTCACGTAAAGATGTTTTTCTTGGTCGTCCTGATCGCCCCTGTCCGCAATAAAATTTGTTTCCGAAAATCTTTTCAAAGTTCTCACAACAGTAGAAAGGCCACATGGTACTTTCGCAGCAATTTGGCGCATAGAATAACCTTCTTCCTTCGAATGTATTATTTTGTACCTTTTATTCTCAGGCAGATATGAAAATTTAGCCATAATTCCAATATTTTTCACAAACGCACTTCAAATTGCTTTCAATACACTATTTTCCACAAGCACACAACTGCATTCAATACAATAAACCACGTTTAATCTTTTTCTTTCAACCCTTTATGGCTACTGCTCTCTGATTGGTTGAAATAATGGAGCATTTCATTGGTGGAAAACACACTCACTCATTCTTACAGTGACCTTGTACTTTCTTGTCAAGGTTTTTTCAACATATCAATGAAACTATTTACTTTAGATGAAATCTACAAACAGATTTGAAATCAGCATGAAAAAATACATTAAAATCAATAACAATATTTAAGTTAGTGCAATAATTTCATAACGAAAAATGAAGTCAAACACAAAAATTACGCAAAAAAGGAGTGTGTTCAGGACTTTTTGCCACCACTGCAGTTCTTGTTGTTGAAGTTGTTCAGTTACAGGTTTGTGGAAGTCAGACAATGATTTCTGGAAACTTAATTCTTGTTCCAGATGATGTTCGTTGTTTCGTCTAATTTCCGCCTGAAGCTTGAAAACTTTCAAGTCATTTTCAACTTCGTCTCTCAACTTCTTACTTCGCTCTTTTTGTATAGCATTCATTTATTATTACGCAAAAAGTGTTTTACTGGAAGCAAAATAGGGTTTTACTGGAAGCAAAATAGGTTTTACTGGATGCAATTTTTTTAGACATTAAATAAAGATGATTCCAATTGAAGATTACACGGAAGTTGAAGAATTTTCTGACTCAAATCAGCACTATTTATTACCAAAACACCCTTTTAGACTTTTAATTGCTGGAGCTTCAGGTACTGGTAAAACAAAAATTTGTTGTTAAATTTCATCTATGACTATCTAGAATTTGATAATTTATTCGTTTGTGCAAACGATATGTATGAGCCCAAATATGCTAAACTCAAAGAGAAGTACACTACGTTTGATGGCGTGGATTTTGATAAAATATTAGTTAAATATCCTAAAAAGAAGAAAATTATGCTAGAATTATTTGAAAATTTGGCAAGAAAGGAACTTTATTCTCCTCCGATACAAAGGAATTTATAACAGTGGACGACTTAGATCCATCTTGTAAAAATGTAGTTGTGCTTGATGATTGTATGACGGATAAAGACCAGAAGAGCATAGAAGATTTTTTCGTCAGAGGAAGGAAGAAAAATGCAACAATCATATGACTTTCTCAATCTTATTACAGAACACCTATAATCATCAGAAGAAACTGCAATTATTTGATATTTTTTAATCTCCAACAGAGGGAGATTCAGCAGATTATAAGAGAGATTGATGGTAGTTTGACAAAAAAAGAATTCAGTAGGTTGTATAAAAAGTGCATGCAACAACCGTATGATTTCTTTATGCTTGATTTAGTTAATCCAGCTCTGAGATATAGAAAGAAATATTTCATCCCTATAAATAAAGATGGAAGAGTATTTGCAGAAGAAAATTTACATATACAGAAAAAGCTACCACCACTATCATAAAATTAATATCACTATGACCGTTAGCAAGTTCGTCTTGAGTTCATTGGGTTTATCAGCTTTTGTAATGGTTCCTTTAGCTGCTCTGAGCTTAAGCGTCGGTATTCTGGAAGTTATTGATAAAACCTTGAATATTGGGGAAAGGAAAGAAGAGTACAAACAGTCTTACAAGTTTTACAAACAGCTGCTTAATCTGTACAAAGCTCGCGAGATATCAGAAGAAGAGGTGTACAAGCGAAAGGAAGATTTCGTTAATAATTTAGTTCACCTACCAAGGGAAAAGTACATGAAACAAACCATACTCAATGGATATGCATACGTAAGCAAATAATTTTTTGCATATAAATAAATGTGTCGAAATAAATTGAAAAAGAAAGGGAAAGGCGTTGTGTTAACACAGCGATCAATAATTTACCGTTTGAAATGCATCTACCAGGACATCAGTTTACTGGTCCAGGAACTCAGCTGCTTAAAGGTAAAACTAGATTAAACCCAGACTTAACGCATAAAGAATGGAGCAAACCCATTAATAGAGTCGATGAAGCTGCTTATAAACACGATGTATGTTACATTAAAAATAAAGGTACGAAAACAAGAAACGAAGTGTGACTCAGACATGATTAAAGAATTGGATGAGACATACCTAATCTGACGATTCGGGAGAGGTTGGAGAGAGCAGTTGTATAAAGCCTATTATCAAAGCAAAGAAAACATTTGGAATGGGTTCAAAAATATATTGTCTAAAATGTAAAACTCACACTGATAGAGCAAAAATGTCGAGCATGACACCTCTAAAAACGGTAGACCTATGATGAAGGGAATGTGTCTAGATTGTGGCTCTAAGAAGTGCCGTTTTTTACCTCTGTGTGATGGGGTATAACTAAGAAATGTTGCCCCGAAAAAGTTTTTTATGATCCCGAAACAGGGTTTTGTGGAATGAACGAACTAAACAGAAAAACTGGTTTAAGTCAAAAAGAGATTTCAGACTTCTTACACCAACAAGACGTTTACACAAAACATAAACCTCTTATCCGTAGGTTCAAAAGGAGGAGAATTTACGTCTCACATATTGACGACCAGTGGCAAGCTGATTTACTGTTTGTCTATAAATTTGCAAAAAGTAAGTATAATGAAGGTACCAAATATTTATTAACTGTTATTGACTGTTATAGTAAATATGCGTGGGCAATTCCCATTAAAGATAAATCATCAAATGAAGTAACTCGCGCATTTAAAAAGATTTTTAAAGAAAGAGTGCCAGAGAGGATTCAAACGGATAAAGGTTTAGAGTTTGTCGGCCAAACAACTCAAAAACTATTTAAATAAAATAATATCCAATGGTTCACAACGGAAAATGATGAAATAAAAGCAGCAATGGTTGAAAGATTCAATCTTACACTCAGTAATAAAAACTATATTTATTTGAAAATAACACTGAAAAATACATAGATGTCTTGGATAAATTAATCAAAAATTACAACAACTCCAAGCACAACAGCATAAAAATGACACCTGTTGAAGCCAGTTAGAAAGAGAACAGTGATAAAGTTTATATCGTAATTTGTATAAAGAGAAAGTCAAACATAAACCTAAGTTTCAAGTAGGGGATAAAATTAGAATATCAATTCATAAATCAACTTTCAGAAGAGGTTATCAAGCAACCTTCACGGAAGAAATATTTGTCATTTCTGAAGTATTGAAAACTGTCCCTATTACTTACAAGATCAAGGACTTATATGATGAGGATGTAAAAGGGACCTTTTATGAAAAGGAATTGGTAAAATGTGATAAGAAAGACAATGTATACAAAATTGAAAAATCATTAAAAAGGTAGGAAACAAATATTTAGTAAAATGGTTAGGTTATCCCGTAACAAGTTGGATTGATAAAAAGGACTTAGTTAATTTTTAATAGCAACAAATCTATTAAAAATCTAATGGGAAATTCCAATTTAACTTATTGAAGATGGTTCTGCAGATTTCTCTATTCTGATCAAGAGTTTTCTTTAATTTGGGTAGCTTTAGTGGTCTCTCTGACAACCACTTTTGCGCAACAAATGTAATAAAATGTACTCTCTGCTTATTAAATTTTTCCTCTGAAAACAATTCTTCATATTTATGGATAAACGATAAAAATTCATCCAAAATAATTTCTCTTCGAAAGGTAGATTATGCGTACCTAACCATTTAGTCAGGTTTTTGATTCTATGTTTCATTCTTTGCTGTCTTTGGGTCTCTAAATATAATTTGTAAAAACTGATAGGTGGTCTATTGGGGTCATACCTCAGCTCTTCATGACACCACCAACAAACAAACCATCATCATTTTCAATTATATCTCCGTGCTTGCATTTTTCATTTATTTTTAAGATTATTTCTCTTTAAATACACAAAACCCCACTCAATAATAAAAGAACTTAAAGAAAAGATTCCTTATATAAAAGATGACTGTCTCCGTTTATGGAAATATTTACACACATTTGGATAACATTCAAGCTCTGTATTCTAATGCAGGCGGTGAAATGTGTTCATTAGCTTATGTATGTGAAAATTTGACACCAGTTCTAGAATATCTTGGAAACGATCACCCTAGATTATTTGCTGATGTTAGGAGATTTTTCCTTGCATGCCTTGATCTAATGTATGATATAGTTTTTAGAGAAGAAAACGATGATTTGCGAGAAGAGGGTTTAGAAGATTTAGATGAAGTGCTTAGCATACTCGATAAACTAGTCTAATTAAGTTTTAATGGTGTTATGATCATTAAAATTGAATGAACCTCTTCAAAATTTTTTAGACTTAAAGAGAAGATATTTATATTTAAAGATGGAATCAAAAACCGATCGGCAGTTACAAGACTACTGTCGGGAAAATAAAATTCGAGGATACTCGAAACTTAAAAAGTCAGAACTGATTGAACTTATCCAGAGACACATCGTCTTTCAGTTTGACTATGACTTGTTTAGTAAACCAAAGAAGGAGAGAGAGCTCAAAGTCAAGTGCTGGGATCAGTACTACAAGCAGTCGTACATGAAGCAGCATCTACAATCTAAAAATTATCAAGAATATGAGAACGTTTTCTCCTTCGATAAAAGTTTGTTCGGAAAACCAAAGAAAGCAAGACCAATTCAAATCAAATGTAATGCCTGCGGAAAATATTACAAACCAGCATACAAAGGACATCATTTTCGATCACTGATGCACAGGCAAGGAGTGGATAAAGCCCCCAAAGAGAATAAAGTCCCAGTGGTTGAACCCAAGAAATCTAACTATCAGACTTTGAAAAATTGGTTACTAGAACAGGTAAAAACGTTCATCAAAACCTTTACCAATTGGTTATTTCCAGAGAAGACATCAGATACCTTCGACCACATAGATGAAATGACACTTGTTGAAACGTCCTTTCTAATCAGGCTTCAAACTTGGGTTATATGAAACGCAAGAAATTTTAAAGATCCGACTGCATTTCTAGAGAATTGTAGAACAATGGTTATTGAAAAATTGTCCCAGTGGGTAGGAGTTAAAGCCAACCTTCAGCTCTATTGCGATTATCAAAGGGAGCAAGAAACACAGGAGTTTTCATTCAAAACTATGAATCAAATAATCCTAGAATCTACCGATCTGAATGAATTTTACAATGAGGTTGTTGATAAATTAAAAAGAGAGATGGAAGAGTTCGAAGCAAGAGGATCGGGTTGGAGACTTATTGAAATAAAATATCTAGAACTAAGGATCAATAAATATAACCCACTGAGAGGCTCATTCTATATTGATTTACCCAAGACGATTAAAGTCAAAAAGGTAGTCATAAACGTCAAAAGTTTAGATGATAACAAGTGCTTCATGTGGGCCATACTCTCTGCTCTACAACCAGCTGATGATCATGTAGATAAAATCTCTAAATATAAACCATATGAAAGTGAGTTAAATTTCGAAGGCATTGTATTTCCTGTAAAGATGGAAGACAGAGTATTTAAAAGGTTTGAAAAACTGAATAACGTATATGTGAACATATATTCATATGAGAGCAAGGACATATACCCATTGAGAATTACTGCAAAAAAGGCAGATAAACACATCAATCTGCTTTACGTAAAAAATAAAGATGGAAATAATCCTTACTGTTGGATAAAAGATCTGTCCAAATTAATAAGCAATCAGTTATCTAATCACAATGGAAGAAGATACCCCTGTGAAAGGTGTTTTTTCACTCCGAGAAAGATCTTCAAGCTCATGAAATGGATTGTAAGAAAAATCAAGCGGTTAAAATAGTAATGCCTCAACAATATTCTTGTATAAAATTCAAAAATTACCATAAATCATTCCAAACACCTTTTGTAATGTATGCAGACTTTGAGTGTTTGACGACCAAGATAGATACCTGTCAGCCAGATGATAATAGTTCCTACATGCAGAAATATCAAAGGCATGAACCTATGAGTTTCTCTCTTTACATTAAAAGTAAATATGGAGACTATAAACCTCCTATAACCTATAGAGGCCCCAATGCTACCAAAGTATTTTATGACACAGTGAAGTCTGAGGCCTTAGGGATTAAGAAAATTTTCGATGAGAAGCATCCAATCAAAATAACTGCAGAGGATGAAAGGCATTTCCAAAGAACGGATACAAGTAATATTTGTGAGTTAAATATCAAAGAAGTTCCATCCCCATATTCTCATCCAGATAACCCTGACTTTGAAAAAGTTAGAGATCACGACCATTTTTTTAATTGATCCATTAAAATTTGAATCGAACTATAGAGGCCCAGCTCACAACTTATGCAACTTAATGTACCAAAACCCCCTTCCTTTGTCCCCGTATTTATACATAATTTGTCTGGATACGATTCTCATTTATTCATGGGAGAGTTGGGTGAGGATGATGGAAATATCGATGTCATTCCCAACAATTAAGAGAAGTACATTTCTTTCAGTAAAGAGGTCGGGGCGAAAATAGTAGATGTAAAAGAAGGGAAACAGGTCAAGATCTCTGGAATAAAGTTGAGATTTTTAGATTCTTGTCTAGTAGCCTCAATAATTTAGCAAAAAATGTGAAAGAGAGAGAGAATTTAGAGAAACCTCTAAATACTTCCCCAAGGACAAACTAAACCTCGTTACCAGAAAAGGCGTATATTCATATGATTACATGGACTCCTGGCAAAAGTGTGACGAAACCAAACTACCCAGGCAAAAAGATTTTTACAATAAAATGAATGAGTCAAATAAATCTCTCGAGGATTATAAACATGCTAAAAATGTATGGAATGCTTTCAACATCAAAACTTTAGGCGAATATTCCGATTTGTATGTAAAGACTGACATACAGATCCTGGCTGATATTATTGAACATTTTAGGGATGTCTGTCTGAAGACCAATAAACTGGATCCCGCATGGTACTTTACTGCTCCAGGGTTATCGTGGGATGCTATGCTAAAAACTACTAAAATCGGGTTAGAAATGTTGGATTATAACATGGTACTTATGTTAGAAAAAGGTACCAGAGGGGGTATCTCTCAATGTTGTAACAGACATGGGAAAGCAAATAATAAATATATGAATAACTACGATAAAAATAAAGAATCTAATTATTTAATGTACCTGGATGCCAATAATCTATATGGATGGGCAATGAGCCAATATCTGCCATATGGGAGCTTTAAATGGGGCAGCAAAGATGTTACAAAAATTTCTGATGATTCAGATAAAGGTTACATTATAGAATGTGATTTGCAGTATCCTGAATATTTGTACAATCTCCATTCGGACCTACCCCTAGGAGCTGAGAACAGAATCCCTGATGGCTCAAAACAGGCAAAGCTACTAACAACCTTGCATGATAAGGAAAATTATGTGGTGCATTATAGGGTTTTAAATCAATTTTTACAAATGGAACTAAAATTGACAAAGGTGCATAGAGTTTTAGAGTTTAATCAATCTCCTTGGTTGAAGAAATATATAGATTTAAACACAGAAATGAGAACCAAAGCAACTAATGATTTCGAAAAAGATTTTTATAAACTTATGAATAACTCAGTGTTTGGAAAACGATGGAGAACATCCGGAAGAGACTTGAGATCAGACTGTGCTGCGATGCTAAAAAAGTGGAGAAACTTTTATCAATGAACCAAATTTTAAAGGAAGAACCATTTTTGAAGAAAATTTAGCCACTATACATATGAACAAAACTAAAGTGCTCTTTAATATAAGCCCATCTACGTTGGTATGAGTATATTAGATTTGTCGAAGCATTTTTTTTAATGTATGACTTCCATTATAATGTAATGAAACCTAAATATGGGGAAAATATCAAATTATTGTATATGGATACAGATAGTTTCATTTACAACATCAGAACAGATGTCCGTTTTGTGAGCCTTTTCAAAACTGCCTCTACACACTTTACACATACTTTATTGCTTGCAAAACGTTTGCTTCGTAATGATTTCTTAAGTTGAGGAAACAGCCAGAAATCGCATGGAGTGAGATCAGGACTGTATGGAAAAATCTCTACGTTTTTCTGCTGCAAAACATCCAGTATGTAACGAGCAACATGTGGTCGGGCATTCTCATGGTGCAATAGGAACAATTGAAGTTTCTTTTTAACGTGCTGTACCATTGTTCGTAGGACATTCGCGTAGTACGAGCCGTTCACGATAGTACCGGGTTCGACAGCGTGTTGATACACAATTCCTTCATAATCAAAAAAAGTTATGGTCACAACTTTACCAGCCGATTCCACAGTTTTCGCTTTCTTGGGAGTAGGGGAAGATGGACGTTTCCATTCATTGCTTTGTTTTATGGTTGGGTCATACTGATACAACCAAGCTTCGTCTGCTCTAATGAGGAGTTTTAAGAAATTGTCGCCTTCTTGTTCCAGTCTTTCTTTCCATTCTGTGCACACATCCACTCAATGCTGCATTTGCTCAGGTGTCAACAATTTCGGAATCCATCGCGCAAACACGTTTCAGTTGTAAATGTTCTGCCATGGTTGAGTGAATACTTCCAACAGAAATATTCAAGAGAGCATTCAGCTGACGTACTGCAATTTAGTGATCCTCCTTGAGTATAATCGCAACTGTGTTAATCATTGTCTCTTTGATGGAACCCCCTTGTTGAAGGTCATCCCTCACGTTCAATATCTTCCACATTTTGGCTGCCTTCCTTAAAAGCTTTATGCGAGCGAAAAATACTTGCCATCGACACTGCTTCACGTATCATATCAAAGGTCTCCGATGCTGATTTTTGTTTCCAATTCGACAACTGTTCGCGTCTCATGGGCATCCGGCAAACACGCTTCAGTTTGATCACGTGATACTCAAGAACATGAATCTGTACACGCCATCTATCGCTAGTTTTTGTTAATAAAGACAAACTTTTCTTATGTCACAGGAATTAACATTCCGATGAGCGGTTTCGCGGCAGTAAAATTAGTCTTATGACTTACTGAACAGCCTACGTATAAGGTCGAAATATTGCTATCGTTTTATACATTTTAAAATATCTGATCTACGAGGGTGAGTCGGAAAATAAGTTTCCCCAGTTGACTGTAGTCAGAGTTCTGTATGAAAGTCAAAAGATAGAATGGAGACATTAAAGATAAGACATAACTTTATTTTTGCACATAAGTATCAAGTACATTGAGACATGTCATACCGCTTGGTAAGCTTTAAAAAGCACTCCAGGTAAAACTCAGCGCTTTGCATACAGAAGCATATAACTGCTTTTTTGACTTCAGCATTGATTCCAAAGCACCTTCTTCAAAGCCAGAGACAGATGAAAGCCACTTGGTGCGAGATCAAGAGTGTATGGAAGATGGTGAAGGCGCTCCCAACCAGAAGATGCAACAACGCAAAACCATATTGCACCTTTTGGTTGGGAGCAAATCCAACAACAGAACACCAGATCTGAGAAGCCCAGGCCGCTTTTTCTGAATAGCCTCTTTCAATTTCGACAGGGTGTCTCTGCAGAGGAAGTCGTATAAAAATTCATAAAACATAGTAGAATCTTTCCAAAGATATGATTATGTAATAACGTTCAGGTATGCAAAGTTATAAATATTTTTAAAATATTGTTGCATAAAATATCCGAAAATAAGTAAGAAAAAAAAATTTATCACCGTTCAGTCAAACTAATATTACCATTCAATTTAAGCAAATAAAATAATGAATAATCCATTAAAAACCTAGATGTCCTTCTAACAATAATGCTGAAATGAGTTTTCAAGAACAAAAAGGAAATACTAAATATTAGAAAATAGCATCTTTAAATCAGTATTTTTTCATAATTATAAAAAAAAATAAAATAAATTCAATGCCACAAACTTTGCTAATTATTGAAAGAACGAATGAATTCAAATTAATTAATTACTCAATTAAATCATCAATGTTTCCTTGAAAAATTCAATTCTTATAATTGTATGTTTATGTTCAAAATTTAACAATTAATTGCACAATAATGCTTACATCAATTGGATACAGTTCTTATTCTCCAGAATACAATCCATCTTCTCTTTATAGTCCAACTTCTCCAATTATCATGATCTGATTGAAAAGACATCAGGACCATTAAATTTTGTAACCGGTCCTAAGCCTGTGCCTGTTGAGAATCAGCATGCAAAGAATGTGTTAAAATTTTTTTATGATGGAAACTATTCAGATAATAAAAAAAATAAAAAAAAACAACTTGGGAATCTCTTTAAAACCTATCAACAAAATAGGAAATATACATTTACGAAAAATGACTGCTTTTTCAGAAGATTAGAAATTGTAAATAGTTAATCATTTATGTATGTATATTATTCAATAAAAATAGAGTGGGTTTTTAAAGAAATACACTTTGTGTTTTGGAATAAGTACTTAAAATATAATTAAAACCAATAGTGTGTCCAATGGAATATTTTTCAAAGCGTTAATGTAATTATATTTACCAACATTTGAATAAAGCTAGTAAACAAGTAATAAAAAAGAAATTTTTTTTAAAAGTCAATTCTGGCTTAGGTCAAAAAAGAAAAATTTTATTTTAGTCACTTTTTATTAAATAATTACAATTAATATAAATATGTATATATGCATATGACAATCACAATATTAAGTGGCAAAATAGAAAGCAAATTTCCTTGCAATTTTTTATTTTCCTTTCTATATAGGGTGTAGGACTATTATTTCTTTTTTATTTATTCGCTCTTTCTTTCTTCTTTTTTTTTCATTTCTAATTTATGAAGCTGATGGTGATCTATAATTTCTCATGCTATCTATCCATCTCTTCTAATGTTATAAAACATACAAAACTATGCATATAAGCTTATAATGCTATAAGTATATAAAATTACAACTAATTAAATTTAATAAATGAATTAATATTTGAAAAAACTGTATTAACATTAAGTATCATCCACTACAAGTTTTAAAAAATGTATTTGAACTTGAGTGGATAAATAAAAAGTATTTCTTAACGATTGAAAATTTGAACAAGATATATAAATATACATAGGGAGAGGGTGAACTAATAGTAGGAATTGAAAAAAATACGCAAAATTAACCAAATTGTGAAAAAAAATTTTTTAATTCAATTTTGAAATTAAATTTTCTATTGCAATCTTGAAGAAAAAAATCTTTCTCTGTCATGGATATTCAATTAATCATATAAATTTCAATGGCAATTGTTTTCTAATCGATTCATGCATTACATAAGTCAATTAAGTTAAAAACCAATTCGGGTCCGGTGCTTATATTATTTTTTGGTCGAATGTACGTCTTGTCTGTACGCCATTGAAGAGAGAGAGTACGAGATAGTTGCAATTGAGTTAGATGGGCTGTAGCGTGAGTAACACGTGGCTGTAGCTATCACGTGATCGTGACGTCACAAGAATTTGGTGTATTGTACCGTGTTCTGACAAAATACAATGGTCTGTCTGATTTCAGAATTATTTTTCATTTAATATCGGTATGGAAGAAAGACTGAGCTTTAAAAAGGACGGAAATCCTCCCCTTCCGTCTTCTGGAGTATTAGCTCGATAGATGGCATTATAAGGTAAAACTAGAGGTAGCTGTGGGTGTGCCATACCAGTCAACCAATATGATTTAGGGCAGTTTTATAAAGGGTAATAATATTTTGAAACAATTTGATTCCTAAAAAAATGTATGCAAAGTTAGTGAATAGAGGTCAAGAATACAGATTTAGAGTTTTATTATACAGGGCGATTCTGAACTGTTTTTACAAATTTAGAGGGATGATAGTACCAAAGCAGGTGACCAATAATTACAAAAGAACATTGGGTCGCATTCCTCTGAGAGGCGGAAAAGAGAAGTATTAAAATTCCAACCTGAACTTGTCCTGTCGAAAATTCATGGTGTCGTGTCAATTTTGTCCACTGCAACAATTCTCGAGCAACAAGGTCTTCCACTAGTCCACAGGCGTCTCGAACATTAAAGATTTCATGTGCCCCCAGAAGAAAAAGTCCAATGGGTAGAGGTCGAGTGAGCGAGGACCCCAAGCCATCGTGCAGGATATGTGTCATTTAAGAAGTTACGGACCTTAATGGAAAGATGTGCTGGTGACTCCATCATGCATTAACCACATGTCTCTCAGGATGGGGAGCGGAACAGCCTGCAATAAACTGTGACATCTCTCATTTCTTTCAACAAAAATTAAAATTGCAGATATATTACTCTATCTTTTAAAATATTTATTAAAATAAAGAATAAACAAGCGGAAATTTATACATATAAGTATCCCTTCAACATAGTTAAATAAGTAAAAAAATGTAATGTGTTCTTTTTCCCTGTACCGCTCTACTTAATACTTCAAGATCAGGGGTATAATTTGTTACTCAATTGGACACATGATTCTGAATTTTTTGTTGGTAAAGAAATTCTTGTGCAAAGAACGAAGCACGAGACATATTAAGAGAGCAAAATGGTATTACGAACTCATGTCTCTGTTGGACTAAATTATCTGACCGAAACCGATGACTATGTAGAGTAGGAGTAGTCAACCCGTGGCCCACCTTGAATAATTTTGCGGCCCGCAAGATTCATTAACTTTATAAAATACGATTCATTTGTGCACTATTTCTGTTTTTACTGTAGTGTTTTGTAACAAATATATATCCCATAACTATTTCTATTTTATTACATTGCTTCTGTTTTTATACATACTTAGAAGTGAGCAGTATATTGCATTGCAGTGACCTCTCTCCTGCCCCCGCAGCATCACTCTTGATTCTTGTAACTTTATCATGCTGCTTATAGCTAAAGCTAGGCATATTTGATCAATGCATTATTATTACATTAACTATGTTTGTATAAAAGGAAAATAATGAAAATAATAAAAAAAATAATTCATTGTTTTAAGTTTTCAATTCCAATAAATGTCTGAAATGGATCCAAATCTAATATGAAGATATATTTTTATGTGCACCCAGAGGATTATAATGTTTTTCCGAAGTAGCCCGCAAGGTCACTTGGGATGGCCACCACTGGTGTAGAGCCTTCTACAAACTCCGTGGCGCAACAGTCCATGAGGGCCAGGGCCTACTGTGCCCATCCCAGTATACGTGACCAACGGGCGCTGAGGTGCAGAAGCAGATGTTCTGATTAGATGGTCAGTCTGAAACAAAAAGAGCCTTCTTCAGGGATTGAAAATATAGTAATCCGATTGCACCAGATAAGGGCCGTACGGAGGTATTGTAGATGGTCACTGATATTTTCAATGAATTATCAAAAAACTGCAAGAAAACAAACGAGTTTTTAAAAAAGCAATTTTTTAACGTAATTTAATTCATAAAAGGAGAGCACTCTTTTTTATTGTCTACAATTATGGCTAATATTAGGCCATTGCGATAAGAATATTTAATTGCGTGATTGTCTTATTCCTAAGATACGTACGTATTAATAACTTCGACCACTTCTATCAAATTATGATATTTTAATGCAAGTAATAAACGTGATAATTGTCAACTTTTCATTAAGCCTCCTTAAAATTTAAAAAATTCTTTTAGAAAGAAATAATAAATAATACAAAAGGTAAGTTTTATTTACATATATATAAATAAGATTTTTAAAAACTTTATCATTGTTTAAAATTAAAATAATAACACAATTTGAAAACGAAATGTTGCACGTGAAAAGCCACATTTATTTATTAAAAGTCTAAAGGCTAATTAATTAATAAGTTATAATTAAATGTTGCTTAGTGTTATTAGCACTGAAAAATAAACAACAGGCAAAAAATTATCAACACACTACATAATATTTCGAATCTTTCAAACACAATACATTCCTTACTTCCATGTCATCATATTAGATCTTTGAGGATACTGAGCATTAACAATGTGGCTAACTCCATTAAAAGTTATTTTTGTATTATGAGGAAAATAATTCTCAACTTCAGTCAAAGACAAAATAAAATGGAGTAAATTATTCTTCTTACTTTGGCCCTCACAAAGCTCCCTTTTCTCCACCTGATAATTCAGATTAAAAAAGAAAAAATGTGCTATAATTTGAACTTTGTATATTCAAAAACGTAATTTAAAAGCATTGAGAGGTCAAATAATATAAGATATGCGACTGAGTAGTCATGTATTTGCTTTTAAATATATAATTTAATAACAATATAAATAGTAATTAAAAGTGACATTTTATTTCTTTTAAAAGTACCAGAAATAATTTACATATTAATAACTAAATAAAATTTTCTACTTGAATGATAGAAATAAAAAGTCAACATTTTTAAAGACCATGTAAACTTTTAGGGGAAAAAATTAAGTTAATATTCTCAGTCTATAATTCAATTTACTACATTCTGTTAAATAAAGACCACTTAATGTCACATAAATCGATATCGAAATAAAAACACCAAAGAGGTGGTTTTATTTTTAGCTAAGTAGTTGCATTTTTTAGGTAAATATAAATTTTAAAAAAATGCATAGAAATTTTAAATGTTTTACTTAATATTCAAATGATTTAATACAAAAACATATTTTAGAGTACATTCAAAATTTCTGTTTATTGTGAATATGTTGTTCTGTATTGTGAATTTTAAAGAAAATTGTTTCATTTTAATAAAAAAAGTTATATATATACATTGTTAGGGAATGAACACTTTAAAAATTTGAGCACATTATTTGTAAAGCAAAATAAATTATACATTACTAATAAAGTATACAAATATACATACGACTTAAATTAACTATTTTCTTTATAAGTCTTTTTAGCACATGATTGTGAAAGTTCAGCATTTTGTGTGTGTGAAGAGAACTCACCTATTCCTTTTCCCCCTGACTGTACAAACATTTTATAAACTAACATAGGAGAATTCAAAATATACATCAGATGCTAGGTAACTGAACACATGATAAATGTAGGAAAAATACTAATTAAAAAATTTGAAGTTTATTATACATTTCAAAAAGTGCATGATAAAAGCCCAGTGTTTCAAGTTTTGAATTCATAATAATTTTTTTTTTATGTAAATAACTTTTTTGCATACAACACCATCTTCTTAGCTTTTCACCATTAGCCTCTACATATACATTTAGAAACTGATATCCAATTAATTGTGAAATATTGGTGCCTTGTAATGCAGTCTGTACTTTTGTGAGTTTAATGTTTCCTTGTATTTTTAAAAATTCCAAAGATAAATTTTCACCTTTTTGTTTGCTCAATAGTATGATACTCATGTATTTACACCTTTGATCAATTTTCACAAATCTAATGATATGTTGCCAATTTAAAAAATGTCACCAAATGCTGTCATTGTTACATTTATTATGTTTGAACATGAGTGTGAACAGTTTCCACTATTGGCTACATATCATGGCATTTGGCAGTGTCTTTTCATTTGACAAAATTGGTCAACAGTATGGTATGTACCAATAGTATTTCTGAATTTAATAATGCCATATCCAAAAAATAATTATCTGTACCACTTTACACTTATTCAAAAAGCTGGGTGGTGATGCATGATAGTCTCCTGCGTCAACTCTTCCAACATTCTTATAATCCTGAACAAAAATCCAGCAAACAATAAAGCATGGCCATATAAATGTTGAATTGTCCTGAATCAAACACATGCAGTTGTTTATATGCTTAAATTCATGACTCAACAATAACAAAAGAAAAACTCAGAAACAAAAGCACTTATTGACAATTCAAATTCCATGGAATATTATTAAAAAATATAACAGATTTGAAGCACCATTTAGTAACCTTTAAAAAAATATATATAAAATCTATAACTTAAAATTTTTTATTTTAATATAAATTGATATAAATATATGTATTTCATATAAAAAATTCAAATAAATCTTAAAATCACACCCCAATTTCACCCCAATCACCGCCCTCACAAAATAACATTACAATGTAATTCCATTTTTTTACATGTAGAAAGAATACTGTTCCTTCTAGAGAAATTTCAGTACTTGTGTATTAGCCCACTAATCAATAAACTGGCAAAGATTTTATACCAAAATTTATTTACATATAAATATCTAAATTTAAATTATATTAGACTTAATGAGGAAAATATTCAAAGACAGGTTCAAACCCAATAATAATGATGATGATGACAGCTTCTGGTGATGTCTTGTTTTGTCAAAATTGTTTGGTGGTATATTTAACAAGCATTATATATATTTTATTACTTAAATTCTATTTTTCATACAAAAAAGTTAAATTTCAAATAAATTACAACAATATTATTCAGATGGTGACTTGGCAGTTTTTAAAAGTGAGAACTTGTTCTTTGACACTTTTTATGGTGCTTTAAAAACGAATTTGTTTACCATAATACTGGGCAAGTTCTGCTTTCTCACACGAGTTTTTTATAACTTCCTGTTAATTTCGGATACACTGATAATGTAATTAATGATCTTTGTACATTGCTAGTGGGCATTTTGACATTGTGTCAACTCTTGCAAGAGAATTTCTCACTGTACGAGTTCTGCTTTTTTCAATTTTATATCCAGTGTGAGAAATTTCTTGAGAATTCTGAAGTTTAAATTCATTTTTAACTCTAGTTAAATCTTTCCAATTACTATTTCACCTCTTTATTTTTCAGCTATACATCCTAACTTATGACATAGTTATACACCACTGTTAATAAAATGGTAAAATGTTTATGATGTAGAAGGTTTTGTGAAAATGAAGAGTCCCAAATCCTGTACTGCATTATTTGGTTTAATGAAAAAGGTGCATTGGCCTCTCACAAACCAACAAAGAAAAACAAACTTACTTTGATCATTTCAACTCTTCACAATAAGAAAATCCATTAAAACTTCTGTAATGCCACTAAACCAGTGAAATTAAAACTTTACAGCAGTGTTTCTCAAAGTGTGGGGCGCGCCCCCCTGGGGGGGGCGCGATGACCCTACAAGGGGGGCGCGAGCGTATCGAAAATTTAAAGATTTTTTTTTTAAAAAATAACCGGAAAGAGAAGTAAAACAAAATGCTTTCTTCCATAATAAAAAAAAAATACACACAACAACACACTGGCATAATTTATATTTATTATCTAGCTTTTTTCCGTCATCAAATAGCTATCTTTGATCCCAAAACCAAATTAAAGAAAAAAAAAACATTTTGTTTTATTTGCTGTTTTTCCTCAATGAGAGATTTTTTTATTACGTTTTAACATAAAATATTACTCGTTAAAAGAAAAAAAGGAAACCCAGACCCTGAGAAAATTCTATAAGAAGATAAACAATTCACCGCTGCAATTATTATTGAAATACTGTACATTAGTTGTAGAAAAAGAAAAGGAAGTCCTGATTCACTTTTCAGCCAGGCTGCATAGTACGTTCAGTTCAGTTCAGGTTTTGTGGGATATGGAGCAACAAAGGCTATGATCCCCTAAAAGACAGATGTTTCTTAAAAATTAGTAGATGTCAAAATATTTCAGTTTCTGGATAAAAATCTGAATGTTGATTTGACCTTCAATCTTATGGTATGGTTATTATCAATATTAGTTCCCTCCCATCTTTCATGTGTTTGCTTTTCGCTTAAGGAAATTGTAAATAATTGAGTTTTGCGATATTTGGAAAAGAATTGATTGGTTTAACATTTCTGTAGGATAATTGAAAAGTGTCTGATTTGCGTCCTTTATTATGGTCTTGTACTCTTGAATCATTTTAGTTCAGTTTTATTGGATTTTTTCTCAAATCATCAAAGAATTGAATAGTCCTTGAAAGAAGGTAAGTATACTTTCTATAAATTAAAATATTCACTAGAATTCCGATTTGTATCGTGTACACAGTAAAAATAATTCTAAACAAATGATTGGGGTGACTGAGTCCCCCCGCACTACCATTAATGTTAGTATCGAGTACGCGCCTGCTCCCGGGTTAAACTTTTTGAAGTCTTCTCGCTTTAAATGTTAAAAAGTAACACAATTATTCTTCATCGGAATTTTATATTCTTTTTCATAATTTAACATTAATTCTAAATGCTAATTGTGTGAGGTTTAAAATTACAGTTCTTTTAAACAGTTATTTACAATTATAGCATTTATCTAAAAAAAAATCATTTTACATTTTTGTATACAATGTCGTGCACACAGTTTTACTCTCCTTACAGTTCAGCTATTATATCAAGAATAATGTTTTATTTTTTAAAAAAAATGAACTTGTGCGAAGAGTCGGTGTTTCAGCCAGTATACGTTTGATGTATCAGTACTGAAGAAGGTATTTTATAAATAATTTCTTATTACTGAATTTGGCCGCGGTAGCCGAGTGGTATAGGTATCGGATCGTGGCTTGCCTTGTCACGAGTTCGAGCCCAGTACCACTAAAGACCCGCCGTGTAGGACAGCGTTGCACGTTAAATCTGTCGAGAGCTGAAACGTCCTCCCGTTGGTGTGGTGTGGTAGTTAGGAGAGGGGGTGCCAGCTCAGGTGTCATCCACGTCACTTGACCATGGTTCAAAATTACGTGGTCCATCGTCAAAAGCCCTCGTGCAGCTGAACAGTGCGACGTTAATATTCAATCAATCAATCTTATTACTAAATTAAGAACAAGTTTAATAATTATTAGGGACTTTCACGGGCTTTTCTTGTAGAGGAAAGTTTTTCAAAGGAAGGTTTTAATATCAGAAATTGACACTTAAAGAGTTATTTTTCTATATTTAGCTGAGATCTATATTTTGTCTTCAAGGCATCCACTGCAGAAAATCCGGTTTGCAAAAGGTAGGATGTTGAAAATGGTAATAGTATACGAAGTGCTTTTGTTTTCAGTACAGATAATTCCTCATCCACCTCTACCCCAAATTCAAAGAGCGATTTATTACAAAATTGCCTTTTAATTTTTCACTGCATGTGAAATCTATGAAGATTTCTTCTTCGGAAGTTGAGAGCCCTTCTGGAGTATCTTGAAATAGATCCCTAATCCACTCGTAACTTGCTACCAAGCTGTCCTCATCCAGAAAATATTTTTTAAAATTCTTTGCCAACATAGCTAAATGATTTTACATGTTTTAAAAACAACTTTCACATGTTGTTCTACAGATTTGTAAGTTTTAACACATATCGAGCTGGGGCTTTTTTTCCATCATTTACTTCAGTAGTGGTAAATCCAAAATTTAAGTATTTTTGAGAAGATCGACTTGATTTAATTTTTGGAACCATGCTCGTTCGTCTGTGTACTTGTTGATTCTTTATTATGGTCGAATGTTTGCTTACGACTTAAAAATGTATGTATGATATTGTTTTAATTTACTGCCGTAAATACTTAATTACCGTGAATTACAATTAACGTGGAAATTTAAAAAATGTACATTCAAGCTAGATTCGTTAGCTATAGGAGTATCGAGTCGACCAAAACTGACTGGAATTGTACGAGGAAAAGCATTTTTACATGTTTTGCGCAGACGTCCGATAGGTTGCCCAGACTCACGCAAACGTACCCTATAATGCCAGATGTGATGGATATGATAGAGAGCGACATTGACTAGACTATTTTTCTAATGACATTTGTGCTTTGAGAAATGAATGCTGAAGGAAATAAATCTTTAATTAAATACATCATTTTGCGATCTGTTCCAATTTAAAAATTAGAGAAAGAAAAATAACATAATTCTCTAAGTAATATATATATTTTAAGTAATTTTCTTAATATATATATATATATATATATATATATATATATATATATATATAACTTAAAAATATACACAAAATTTAATATACTTATCGTATTAATTTGTACGGTTTATAATTAAGATCGTATTGTAACTTTAGCGTCTCTCTCTCAAAGTGCATTTTTATTGCAGTAAATACATTATTGTTGTACAGGGGGCGAGACAAAAATTATGATTGAAAATTGGGTCGCCAGTATTGAAAGTTTGAGAAACACTGCTTTTAATGTATGAGTGGCGCACAGAGTATTTTAGGACTAATTAATTAATACTAAATTAAGAACAAGTTGAATAATTATTAGCTACTTCCATGGGCTTGTCTTACAGATCAAAGTTTTTGAAAGGAGTTTTAAGATAAGAAATTGAGCCTCTGAGTTCATTTTCTATATTTAGCTGATATCTATATTTTGTCTTCTAAGCAACCACCGCATTTTGTAATAGGTTCCAATTTAAAAATCAGAGAAAGGAAAAATAACTTAGTAATTATACTATTACTTAACTTTTTTTTGCTTAAAAGTAACATATACAAAATTTAATACTTATGTCATGAATTTGTACGGTTTATAATAAATATTGTTGCTTTATCGTAAAAGTGCATTATTATTGCATTCAGTAAATTATTATGTATAAGGGGGGGCGCGATAAAAATTGTGATTGAAAAGGGGGGCGCCAGTATTGAAAGTTTGAGAAGCACTGCTTTACAGCCTTTCTAAAGGTGGTGTAGATACTGCTGATGAAATGAAATCTCCCTGTTCATTATCTAAATAAGTTGTCATTGAAAATTGAAAGCTTTTCCCCTCTGTAAAACACTGGAATAAATTGCAAAATTACATTAAAGCCCCTATTATAGGAATTATAGAATGGAAGTAATGGAAATAAGGAATTACAGAACGAAGGTTATTGAGCCTGACTGTACGCTGTCCGCAGCGGTACTTATTCCTTTTCCTTTTCATGGATACCAGAGGAGAATCTGAAACATACAAAAAAGACGGAACAGACAAGGACTATACAACAAATACACAAAGATTTAACATAGCATAATTTTAACATAGCATAACTAGACAGTTTCTCCCCCACATCTTCATGTGGTCTGCTGCTGTGGATGTAGTATTGGCTCAATATCATTCAACGATATTGGAGGTTCTGGAAGAACAGAGAGAACAATTTCCCCATCATGTGAAGGCACCTCTTCGACATCCGGAAGATTCAACAGGGAAACATTGTATTTCACAGGCATAGCATGATTCTGAGATGACGATAGTACGGTAGGAAAACCAGAGTTGGTAACCACAACGGTGTTGTTAGGTTTCTAAAACAGAGGACGACGTGTACGTTACCGACTGAGAGTTAAGCTCTTCTTTGGTTGAACGCATCGATATTTTTCTCTCTAGAGTTCTGGACGTCTGTTCAAAACGATCGCTCTTTTTCTTCCGTTTCCACTTCCAGGGCTTGAAGAGCCTCCGAAGCATCGCGAACCGACTATGTTTAGCCTCCATAGGTGAAGGGGTGGGTGGCTGGGAGTTGAAGCTCACGGAACTCGTTTTCATGGCATCATTGACTTTCTTACACAATACTATATCAGAACATTTTTCTCTTATAATACCCATTTTTAACTTGGTACTCTTAATTTTATTAGGTTTATAATTCTTAATTAGAGAACTCAAATCATTTCTAGTATTAAAGTTTTTAACATGTGACAAATCATAACTAGAGTTTTCTATCACATTTGAAACAGATAAAAAAGAAAATGCACCTAAAGAGGATTCACTTTCATTCACTAAAAACATCGCTCTTTGCGTGGCTTAGTTTCTTTATTTCAGTGTATACACTGGGATGTATAATAAATTCTTCGGTCAAGGTCGGTGATATTGCAGTTCGAACACTTAAACTAGGAGAGTGCTGAGTAAGAGAAATATTTATGGCTGCCACGTCTACCATACGCCTTTCGTTAAAACACGAGCTTAATGTTATCCTCTCTTCGGAAGGTTTGTTCACTCTAATTAGTGAGGAATTTAGAACTGGGATCTGGCAACCTGAATCAATCAAGGCTGTTACGGGCTGATTTTCTACAAAAATGCTTACATATTGAAGATTTGCGAACTCATCGCTATTTTGTTTTTCGCTCTTGACTTTCAAACTATTCGCGTTTTTTCTATTATGGATGTGAGATTCTTTAGGCTTAAAACGCTTCTCACAATCTCTTGCGTAATGAGATGAATCACCGCATATATATATATATATATATATAGCAATTTTTATTTTGTCTTTCAAGATATTGGGGATAGTTATCTCTAATCTTTGGTTTAAAGTTTCGTGGTCTATTTTTAAAGGGGTCTTCGGTATATCCACAAGCAATAGGAGTTTCCTTACGTGATCCGCTTCTAGATGAAATATAAATATCGCACTCTTTAGCTAAATCAATAGGCCTAAACCAATCTTCCGCTTCTCGAATGCCAATATGAGTTGCGGTTTCCTTATTTAAAGTTTCAAATAATTTATCAGAAATTAAAAGATCACATAGAGATTCAAAGGAATTAACTTTTCTTAACGAACAATAATATTGGAAGTTTGCCGTCAATCTTGCAGCAAATTGGATGTATGTCTCGCCTGATGATTTTACAGCATTTTTAAATGAGTTTAAACACTCGCGAGGGGTTACTTGGAATTCTCTGAGTACTATAGATTTTAGTTTTTCATAGTCATTTAATTCCTCCTTTTTAATATACAATAAGACATTATGAGCTCTTTCGCCCAGAAGATTTATTAAAATTTCAGATTTATATTCGTCATTTATTTTCTTGGTTAAAAATGCGCGTTCTAATGATTGGAAGAACAGATTAAAATTTTCAGATCTGGTGGGAACAGGAAGAGATAAAGTTTTAATGCTTTTGATCATATTTTCTATGTTTGTTCGAACTGTTTCTCTTCGACTTTAGCTGCAGGATTTAAACGTAATGCTTTATTTTTAGCCGTTTGTAGTCCGATTTCTTTTTCTAACTGTGCTAACTGTAGTTTTGCGATCTCAATTTTCTGTTTTTCTAAAGCTGCTTCTCTTTCGTTTCGCGATACCCTCTCATCTATACAGTTTTTAATTAAAGTTTTAACGAAATCTGCATAACTTTCAAATGTACTACTCTTCTCAATTTTAGTCTTTAGTTTAGCAATGGTGTTCGTACTCTCCACAGTACCGTCTAGATCCTCAACAACTCTTATGAGATCCTCTTTAAGAGCATTTTTATACATTTTAGAAAAAATATGGAAAGATCCTACCTTTTTTTTCTAGCTCCCTTGTTGCTCGCACGTACGATGTATCCAATAATTGAAGAAAAACGTTGATTCCACAGGTTGAACGAAGTTTCTTAAAAATGGCGGCGCGTCTCCTCCACGGACGCTTTTGTTCACGCGTTCCAAACTTTGATCAAAATCGAAATTTTATCGATCCCGGCCGAGCCCCCATAATTTGTGGGAGACAACAAGGGGTCCAAGACATTTGTCTTTCTTCAGATTTATTTGAAACTAAACAAAAATTAATTTAAAAAAAGATAGCTATTCTACAATTGGATTTCCATGATGTGACGACGGTAACGCCTGCTCGCGCACCTCAGTCTTTCTCTGCTCTTTTCTCAATAGTTAAAGTTTCAGTTCTTGTTAGCTGCGCCTGCGCGCGAAGACTGCGTGCTTTACTAGATGACGATTGGTTTCCACATACATATGTTACTACTAAAGCTCAAAAGCCATTTTAATATGTGCACATTATCTATCTAATCTGAAAATAAACTGATCTGCTTTGTTTATGTGTGAAATCAAGAGGTCTCTGCATTCTACCAAAGAGTAACCAATAATTAAAGTACCCTATAATTCAAGTTCAAAAGTTTGTTTTTTATTTTCGTTTTCCTACTCCTCCCCTCTCCCTCCACTTTTAGTTTGATTTCCCTAGCATCTTGTTACCGGCAGTTGCATGAATTTGTGTTGTGAATTTTTTTAATAACATAAATTTAACTCCTTGCATGCAAGCAATCACTGAATTGGTGAAAGAAAAGGTTCTTTGCGAATCTCTCAAGCAAAAATTCAAAATATAATAGTGTTTCAGTGACAAAACAAAAGTATGATTTCATACTTGAAGGATGTAAAGTGAATTCTATTTTCAAAGATATAATCATCTTCAGATTATAGGATAATTCAAAGATATGATGTGTTGACAGTACAAGACTGAAAAATACATTGAGCCATCAGATGTTCTAGAACAGGGGTGTCAAACTCGCAATCCGGCCAATATATCCCCACATAATAATTTTTTTTAAAATTCTCCAGAAATTGGAAAGATAGCAGAGGAAAAGAGATGTCCAGTGTCAGGATGTAAAGACAAATTTTTTGTCCTTTTATATATATTCGAAATAAACCAATGTTTCTATGAATGTTGATTTTTTTGCGGCACGCCTAAAGTTAAATCTTGTTTGTTTGGCCCAAGTTAGCTTTTGAGTTTGACACCCCTGTTTCTAGAACATGTGAAAAAGTTTGCTCATGGCAAACTTATGACATATTGTATTCAACTTATTTATCAATTTGCCACAGAGAAAGAGACCCAATAATCAAGCAATTAAATACACTTCATAAACACAAAATCCAAGCCCAAATAAAAATGTTTTGGGATTCATGCCAACCTTTGTCAACAAAAATATAAAAATGCAAGAAAAGGGATAGTTGTAAATTGATTATTTCTTTTAAAATTTCATTGCAGATGTCAGATGAAAAAACTGCAGTAAATCATAATGCGGTTGGATAAAGTATTAACGTGCATCGCTCCCCTACACGGCGGGTCTTACAAAGCTCTAATAAAGCTCGAGTTATGAAAGTAGCTAGGCATTTGCCAACTTGACTCTATCGTTAACATTTCGCTATGTTTTTCATTGGATCGTCATTATAATTTACAAAACGGCTTTGCTTGCGAATATTACAATTTTAACCTAAAATAAATACTACAGAAAGTAATATTAATGTATTATACTTTCAGATAAAAATTATTTACACTATTTTAAGCATTCATTACACAAAACTTTTAACAATGTGTTACTTTTGCTGAGCAGAGATCAGCTTAGGAAGGTATTTTCAAAAATCAACCCTCAAGAGTGTTACAGGGAGTTATAAATAAAAAAAAAAATCCTTTTTATCAGCTATTAGACCTACATACTTAAAATTTGACAAAGGTGTTTTATTTCTCTTTTTTTTGTTACCTGAGTTACGCCAAAAGCTTTTTTTGTTTAATTTGCAATTCACGTAAAATTAACTCATTAAAAACTTCTTTATCCTTCAATCTGTGTTGTTTAATTTTTCAGTTCACCCGTGCGAAGAACGGGTATACCAGCTAGTATATGTCATGTTTTCTTACTTTAATTTCAAATTATCACCAAATATACTCCACTGGGCTTAAGTCAGGTTATTTTAGAAGGTGTTTTTAGAATTTGGGGACAAGTTATAGAAACAACAGTAGCATTTGTCGAGAGCAGTGGGCTTGCGTCCTATTATAGCCCACTCCTGGTTTTTGTGCTTTTTTTTTGTTGCCAAGTTGGGTGATAAGTTCTCCAAGCTGGCAACCCTTCTTTTTTTAATTCTTTAAAATAAGAGACCATTATTTTTTATCATTAGGTATAGGCAATTAGTAATTTCCGTTAGCTTCGGCAACTCTACTAACTATGCACGAGTGGTAAGGGTTGTTACCATTTATTCCATGCTTTGCTGCTGCGATTATCGGTCATTGTTAGCAAGATGAAAGCAAGCTTTATTTTAATTTTTTTGTAAAAAAGGCGGTAATTATTAGATGGTGCTTTTCAAATTATGGAAATGGCGTTCGATAGTGGGAAAGGATTTCATGATGTAAGGTACATGGTTTCGCAAAAGTTGCTTGGGTAATTTTAGAGAATGTGTTTCATATCTTTAAGAAACTAAATCATATTGGAATTTGTTCATAAAGTTTCAATTTTTCTTTTTCAAACATCCATTTCTTCTTTTTAGAATGTTATTAATTTCATACATTAAGAAATTGAATTTTTTCATTAATTTGTTCTTATTAACGTCTTAAAAGTTTCAGTTTTTGTACATCAATCTTCGATTTCTTTGCGGAATGTTCTTATTGCCTATTTTTCAAAAGTTAATAATGAATTTTCCATTTTTGTTTTTTGGATATAAATTTTTATGGTAAAATCCTAGGAGAGCCCCCTTGGCAACTAACCGAAAAAAGCGCCAAGCCAGAACGAGATGGTGCCAAACGAAACCAACAATGGCGGCAAGTAAATATAGCAGGACAAGGTGAATGCATAATGAAAATATATGTAATCAATACAGAAATTAATCAAATATATTTAAGATGAAGTTAAAAAACAGCACTCTTACTTTCTTACTGCTGATCTTTTCTGAGTGAAGGGTACAGCATGACAGTAAATTTTAAAAAAAAGCCTTGAAAGCCTTATCGCTAAGCGAATGACCGTTGGAGCGCCGCCATATATATTCTGTGAGGTAATGGTCGAACATACCCATTCAACATCTCCGTTCAAATCCATTCCAAAACAGCACTCTTTCGTTCGTATAAACCTATTCGCTCATTACATTTAGAACATTCTTAATTCGAAACAATCAGTTCTTCCATCCTTCATACACCATCCAATCAATTTTTTCTTATATTTCGCATTCAACAAAGTAAAAAATTCGAAGATATATTCACTCACACACGTGCCATACTTCCAGCCCAGTGCCCAACATCAAAATGACGAAATTCAAAATGCCTGCCGACAAAATATGAAAATTCCAGAAATATTTAGGTTTACCATATCTAAAGTATCAAAGTAGGGTTACCAGATGGCACAATTATTGCCAACCAAAATAATTCATGCCGAGGGTGTGGGCTCTCCTAGGACTGAACTGAAAAATTTCTCTTTCGAGCTTCCAATTCTTTCCTTTTTTTTCTGGAATGTTCTCCATTTCCTAATTTTGAAAGTTAAAATTCCATGGAATTATTGTTCCGTAAGTTTTAAAAAGTTCCTATTATTAGATGCTAAATTTGACTCTAATTCTTTCTTAAAATTCTAATGTTTTCCATTTTTGCTCCTTCGGACAAAATGCCATGTTTTTTCCAGTTTGCTTGGACACAACTTTGAAAAACGCACCTGGTGCCATTATGGCGCGACTTGAAAAAAATTTTCTCCAAGAGTTGGGCTATAATAGGATTTTATACTATGTTTTAAAAATTGATTGTTATTTCAATAAGAACAAGTTGCAGATATTATAAAAAAAATTGCAATTCCAATGTGTTAATTTTTAGTACTGTTAAATCCGGCGTTATAATGTGCACCTATACTGTCAAGCTGTATTTTTTAATTTTTAAGTATATTCGCCATATAACGTGCACCCCTTTTTTACGAAAAAACTTAAAATGTATGTGTGCAATTTTCTTATGTTTTGAAGTCATTGCTTAATGGATCAATCATTCCAGACTATCTTTTGAAAAAAAAGTGTACTTCTCGAAATTATACAATCCTTAAGAGCAAGAAGGGGGAGACCAAATCGGCGCCATGGTTGGATTTTCCCATGCTTTTCTATAAGCTATGATTCCTTTTTCCCTTTTCGTGTGATGTACGAAACGGATTAATTTTGAAATAAATTAGAACAAGCCTGAGACTTATTACGCTCGCTGTCTGTAGTAAATTCAATACTATGAATAATATTGAATGCGCTTCAAACAGCGAGCAGTAAAAATGGGTCCTGGTAAACGAAGCAAACACAGTGCTGGTTTCAAGATCAAAGTGATTCAATTTGCAAAAGAAAATGGAAATCGTGCTGCAGCAAAGATGTTTGATATTGGTGAAAGCTCCGTAAGGGAGTGGGAAAAAAATGAAATGACAATAATTAACATGTCAAAGAATAAATGTGCTTTACGTAAAGGAGTAACGAAATAGCTTATTCTAGAAGAAAGTGTTGCGAACTGGGTCCTAGAAAATCGCCAGAATGGATTAATTGTAACAAGAAACAGTGTACATTTATTCGCCTTAAAATGTCCAAAAAAGAATGGAAATGAAAGTAAAAATTTTAAAGCAACTTTCAGTTGTGTGTGGTATGGCCGATTTATGGTGCGCAACAATTTAGTTCTGCGAGAAGAAACAAAAGAGTTTCACAAATGCTTCCTAAAGACGTGGACAACAAATTGATAAGTTTTCAGAAGTATGTCATTGGGTTATGAAAGCAAAAGAAATATTTACTGTCACATATTGGAAACATGGATGAAACTCCAGTAATGTTTGACATGATAGGAAATAAAACTATAGATATGAAAAAGGAACAAAAACAATTCACATAAAAACAGGACATGAGAAATCTCATTTTACAGTAGTACTCTCCTGCTTAGCGGACAGCACAGAATTAAAATCCATGGTTATTTTTAAAAGAAAAACAGTGCCAAAATCTAATTTCCCGAAAGGTGTTTTCATTCATGTACACGAAAAAGGGGGGGACGGGTGAAAATGGTGTGAAATTGTGGATGAAAAATATTTGGCAAAGGCATCCAAGGGCCTTACAGAATGCACAAAGTCTATTAGTTTGGGATATATGTTGAGATCCCATCTAACAGATAATACGAAAAATTGTTAACTGAGTGCAACACAGATGTAGCAGTTATTCCTGGCGGATTAACGCCATTAGTTCAGCCATTAGATGTGTGCATCAATAAACCTTTCAAACAAAATTTAAAATGACAGTGGAATATATGAATGCTAGAAGGAGAAAAATCATTTACGAAAGGAGGTCAGATGCGTCATGCCAGTCTGGAAATAGTGTGCAAGTGGATAATAAAAGCATGGAATGAAATTAAACCTGACTAATTCAAAAGTCATTTAAAAAATGTAGTATATCTAACAGTCTAGATGGAACAGAAGAGGAGATTATTTATTTATGGAGGAGAGTAACAGTGATGGTGAAAATGATACAAATTTCAATGATGTGGCTGAAGATATAACAGAAGACAAATATGCCGACCTTTACATGTTATCCAACAATGAAAGTTCATAAGGTATGTTATTTCTTTAAAATAAACAGCATTTCGATTATATATATATAAGTCTAAATTTTTGTAATACTCACTTTTTTTAAAGCTCCCATTTTTATACCCAGCGTATAACGCGCACCCCTAAATTTCAATCTTATTTTTTGTGTTAAAAGTGCGCATTATACACAGGATTTTACAGTAATTGAAAACATTACGGAAAATTTGAGTCACTTAAAAGATTCCCCACCCCCTTTATTACTTGTTACTGTATTAAAAAAGGTATTTGTGTTTTACGCAGAAGCAGCAGTTCATATTTCCTATTAGAAATTTTTTTGTACAATTATCTAATGTAATCCTTTATCAAACACACTTTTTAAGTCCTTTAGCAGAGTCATGAGATCTGCGTGACACTTATGCCATCTTTTCTACGAGACATTGAAATTTTATACAAATTCATTAATTAAACATTGAATTTAAATTCTAGCATCAAGGAAGTAACGAAACAGTTTAATAACTGAGAAGGCCTTTTACTTGGATTGGTAGACACATCTGTTGCACAACTAAACTGAATTTTAGTTAAAACAAAGACATACATAAAGGCTCATACAGAGTTTACATTGCAAGAATATGCTAACCAATTTGGTTCAATTGCGAAAAAAATTGATCTTGCACTGAGGAGATTTTAAAGATTAGGGTGGATCCTAGCTAAGCACACTGCTTGAAATAAAACAAACATTATATTCTTGGAGTGGGTTGCCTTGTATATAAAATAGTTAAAACTTTAAAAATATAAAGGAATTAATTTGTTATTGATACATTATGCACCAAATGTCTTTTTGCCGCAGTTTTGAAATCTCACCAAATAAAATTTTGGCACTCAATAGTTTTTTTTCCAAGATGTTGATAATAATGTAATTGAATGACTTATTCCTGATAAAAGAGTACAGTTGCATTAATCTTTAAAGAAGAAAAAGTATAAAATAAACAAAAATGTCCTTACTTTTTTCTGTGGAAAACAAATTGGAAAAATATGAGTACTAGGATTTAAAGAAATAAAAAAATGCAGTATTTAGAAATGCCAGAAAAATATGGCAAATGAAATATGGATGAAATGAATAATAATGGTTATTAAAAATTTCAGTCTGAAAAAAGAAATTTCTTTCAGGAGAAAAAAATTGGTTATGGAGTTATGAATTGGATTCCTCAAATATATATTCTTTGAATATACTTTCAATAAATTCGAGGTCCAAATATATTAAAAAGAATTTGCATAATTTTCAATACATCCGAAAATTCTGAATCCCTTTAATGGATTTCATTGAACAAGGAACTTTTAAAAATGCATGAATTAAAAGCAAAATAAAGTAGAAATTCGCAGTTTGCTTCCTGTGAAAAAAGAATGTCTGATAGATTTACTATTGTATTTACTATTACCACATACATTTACACCATAACATCTGCAATAAAACATACAGTCATAAAATTTCTTAACCTGTTTTTAAACAGTTTTTATTTGGCTGCCACACTTAAGAAATTTCATAACATCCAAAATGAACAGAATCTTTTTTTAAGATGAGGAAAATTAAAAAAAAAAAAGAACTCTTAGAAAACATAGTAGACAGAAAGTGCAAATTCAGCAATCCTTTCATCCATAAAAATTGAAAGCAGAGTTCTCATATTCTTTTTAAAAAAAAGATCCTGGTACCTATCAATAATGTTTGAAATAGCCATGTTTCAATAAACTACACTAGATAAAGGCTGTAATCTAGACAACGCAAAGTATGAAAAAGTTCGTAAACAAAATCTAATTAAAATTATCTGAATTTTATACGGTTACCTCTGTAAAAATTATCCAATAAAAACTTAATTATAATATGTGTAATTATGATGCCAACCACAGAACCAAACACTACAAATCAAGATAATCATATTGTAATGTTTTTGCCCAACTTGGAAAATGTCAACAACAACTTGGCATGTAGTGTACTGGTACCAAATTAGTTCAAAAGTAAAATACTCATGAGAGAGCTTTGCATATGAACTTAAATGCAGGTAAGTTGATATGTTTCACAATCACGTTCATGTATTTTGGAGAGGGACTTGTGTCTATTGTATTTCCAACGTCCTTATCTGAAAGTGAAATGTTTAAGTCCATATATTTCAAAAATATCAATTGAAGTGTATGATGGTATATTAGCACGGAAATCTTGTTTCCTGTGTAAAAAAGGGATATAATATGTAGACTATCAAGGTCTATAATTAGCTAAATATGCTAAGCTGAGGTCTATAATTAGCTGAGGGCAAACTGCTCTTAGGAATTTGTTACTTAAGTATGAGACCCCATCGACCATTTCCACCAAATCAAAAACCAAATGCTATGTTGTAAAGCCAATAAAAAGTGAAAACTTTCCTGCACATAATTAAACACAATCTTCTTTATAAGGTTTTAATTTTCTTCTAATATATTTTTTGTGAACAGTCATTAAAATTTTAAATCTGCCTTCTAAAGAAGAGATTGTATTTCCAAAATTACAAGATCATTTTATTAAACAGAAAGTGTCAATGGGCACACACACAATATGCAAGAACTTGTACTTTATTTCCTGATGGGAGACTTGTGCACGAGAAAAGTCTCACGCTCATTAAATTTTGCTTAAGAATAATTATTTTATTAATACATGTATTTTTCATCTCTAAATTTAGTTTAAATGTTTATTAGGTAATAGACAATAAAGATAGAATAAAGGTTTTCTAATAATTGAAGAATTATTATGTATTCATAACCACTAAAGTACAGAAATCAGCTTTTTTACAAATTATATAGATATTATATGCAAATTAACTTTCTTACCCTCTTCAAAATATGTCATGCTTTACCTATATGGATTTAATATAGGTAATATAGTATATAATTTATGGGTGGATCCTAGGAGGGCACACTTCTTGGTGACAAATTTTTTTGGCACCAAAATTTTGGTGATAAAGTTTACAATGTGGCAACCCTGCAAAATTTAGTGAAGTAGTAACCCTACTCGGACCGGATTTTTTTTTAGTTTTTCAGGATTTGAACAGTGGTCATTTTTTCCCAACGGTCATGTTGAAAGGTTTAAGCCATTTACTGGTAACCACGTTTTTCTTTTTTGAAGCTCAACCAATTGTTTTTTTGAATGAAAGAGCCAAGAAAGAAATGATTGCTTAATGAATGAGTGAACGAGATTGAAAATATTTTGGTATGGATGTCTGAAATATGAAAATTTGCGTTTGCGAGAAATTGTAGATCGTTAGTTCATCAGCCTAAAGCATTCATTAGCTTCGTTCTTCAGCTGTGTTTTAGAAGCGATGATTTTTCAGTTTTTCTTATAGCGTTTTCATCATAAAAACACGACGCATGGATTTTCTTCTGAATAAAAGGTAAGAAAGTAATGATTGTTTTTTATATGAAGAACGATTGATAGAATCTTGGTATGGATGTCCGAAATTTGGAAAGAATTTGTATTTAATTTCTTATTTTTCATTTGATGTTTCCTATGTTGCCCATTTTGGAAAGGGGGGTATCCTTGGCAAGAAACTTTTGTCACCAAATACAGCAGTGTGCTGTTTTAGGATTTTATCAGTATTATATATAAGGTACTTATGTATTATCGCAACAATCTCCAATGTTCAAGATAACTCCCCAAGTTGGCAACCCTAATTTCACATGTGTTGTATGTGCTGAATTGGCAATCATGTGCTTTGTTTCATTTAATGTCGCTAATAGGTTGTGATAATACGCAAGTACCCTATATAATTGATCGGAATCATAAAGATTTACTGTAGGCAGGAAGAAATGTTTTCTATATAGTTCATTTTATACGTTATTTGTAATGATGGTTGTAACAAGTATATTTTAGTTCATTTATATTCCCTTTTTTCCCCTTTTTTAACCTCCTATTGACCAGTGTCTTGATTCTGTACAAGATTTTGAAAATATTAAAACAAGTTATATATTAATATATATTATATAAAATATAATATATATGTGTTGACAAGTTGTAATTACATTATTGACAATTTTTCTATAAACAAGATTTACAATAAATATTTACAAATTCTTGGCAAAGAAATTTTTGGAACACTGCACACTTACTGGTCTGAGTTTTCTTACTTTTCACACACAAGGCCACATTCATTACCACTAAAGCTCAGAAGCTGTTTACTGTGCACATTATCTAACTAGTCTGCAAATGAATTGATTTGCTCTGTGTTAATGTGCTGAATCAAGAGGTTTCTGCATTTTACCTAAGTAATGTGTACATTAACAGCTTCCATATCATTCAAATTCAAAAGTTTGCTTTTTTCCTTTTCCTACTCCATTCTCCTCCCTCCACTTTTAGTTTGGTTTCACCAACATTGTTGCTTTTATTCCTCATAATTTGTGCTCGCTGTCAGTTCTTTAGCACAGCTAATTCTACCTTCAAAATTTGTTTCTGCCAGTTAGTGCATGAATTTGTACTGTGATTTTTTGAAAAAAATAGTTAAGTTTAACTCCTTGTATGCAAGCAATTATGGAACTGGTGAGTGAAATAAAGCACAAATCTCTCCAGCAAAAATTCAAAATATAGTCTTAGTGACAAAACAGAAGTATGATTTCATACTTGAAAGTTGTAGAGCGAATAAAAGTTTCCAAGATGTAATCACCTCCAGATTGTCAAATAATTCGAAGGTATGATGCATTGATTATACAAAGCTGTAAAAAAATTTGCTCATGCCAAACTTATAACATATTGTATTCTACTTATTTGTCAATTGTCCACAGTGGAAGATACTCAATAATCAAGCAATAGAATACACATAATGAGATCATCTTGCCTGGATTCACAGTCCAAGTTTGAATTTGTATATAATTACCATTCTCTCACATCACATGATCAAGGTAACATTCTATGTCAATGAATGGTCACATATTACATATGATATTCATCATATGTCAGGGCTGCAGTAGCCCAGTGGTCAAGGTATTGGACCATGGCAGGCATGTCATGAGTTCGAGCCCTGTACCACTAAAGACCCGCCGTGTAGGTCGGCGATGCACGTTAAATCTGTTGAGAACTGAAACATCCTCCCGTTGGTGTGGTGTGGTAGTTAGGAGAGGGGGATGCCCACTCAGGTGTCGTCTACGTCACTTGACCATGGTTCAAAATTACGTGGTCCGTCCCCCAAAACCCATTTGGATCGCTACATTTAAAATTAAGGGATATACATAAACAAAATACTCCACTTTGGAAAATTTAATCCGTTAGAGCTAATAAATTAAATAAAGATATTCCACTGTAAAATTAATTATGTATACCGTTCACTTAAAATAAGTAGTCAAATCATTTTCTAAGGTCTTCATTAACATACAAAAACATAAGACACTTAAATTTTGACAAACTATTTTTTCCGCTAAAATACTCATCATGGAACCCGCGCTACCATATATCTTGGAAGAGTGGATTTCAAAGAATATTCCTGCTAATTATTGGTAGAATATTCCTTCTAAGTTGATGTGGTGCGGTAGTTAGGAGAAAGGGGTGCCAGCTCAGATGTCGTCCACGTTACTTGACTAGGTTCAAAATTACGTGATCCGTTGCCAAAAGCCCTCGTGTAGCTGAACAGTGCAACATTAATATTCACTCACTCTCACACTCCAAGAAATACAGAACAATAGTTATTGCGTTTTTAAGAGTAAAAATAATTATATCTGCACATTCAATTAAAATTATAGCGTTATAATTAACTACTAACCACAAATAAATTTTGAAAATTTGTCCAAATGATGCAGTGTGAAAGAGAAAGCTTATTTACTTTAAGTATCAGAACTGATAAAAGCATTTATTTGGAAAAAATATCAATTTCTTACTACCAAATGTGCATAATAAGATGTTAAAAAAAACATTAAAATAAAGAGAGATTTATAACAACCTCTCCCTTTAAAACTTAGTTTGATTCTGAAATAAAAAAAATAGGCATTATATCAGAGGAATTAATTAGAAGCGAGCACCTTGCGTAGCCAAAACAAAAAGGTTTTTCACAAACAAAAGATAGATATATGCAGACGTGGTTTTTTTTTTTTTTGCAGCGCATGCCAGAATTGCTAGCAGAAGACAGAATTTTTTCCTACTTACTTGACAAATATCGTTATATTTTTTGACACTTTCCCAAATCTTTATAAATTATAGTCTATGCTATAAATTATAGCCTATGTGCTATTCTGGTGTATAAGCTATATTACTGTAAAGTTTCATTAAAATCCATTCAGTAGTTTTTGCGTGAAAGACCAACAAAGATTTTCACAAACTTTCACATTTATAATATATATTAGATGTGAGGTAAGAAGAATAATCACAAAAGAATGGAGAAACATCGATGAAGAGAATTTTAAAAACTGACGAAATCCACACCAAGATGTTTAAAAGTTGTTGTGGAAGCTAAAAGACATTTTACTAAATACTAATACAAGAGAAACACAATATTTAAAGCTATGTTGAAATTTTTTTTAAAGTGTACAAAGATTTTTGTAGCATATTTTTTTTTAAAAAAAATGTTTTAAAAATTGATTACGTTATTCCAATATGAACACAAGTTGCAGATATAATTTTTAAAAAATCAATTCCGATATTTTAATTTCTATTAGTTGAAAATATTAAATTTTATAGCAAATTATAAGTGCACGAACACTTTTGAGAGCCACTGTACTCAAAACTTATCTTGATAACATTTGAATTAATTAAAGCTCGTTTCTATAAAAGGATATTTTAGAAAAATCTGAAAGATCCATTGTAATTTCATAAATTGAGATGAGAATTAATTATTCGACAAGAAAAATTATTGCGTTACAAGAGTTAATACTTACATGCTAAGATTGATTGGTGTTGGGGGTGGATGGAGCGCCTGATTTCCGAAGGAAATCTAAATCTCCTATCGGTCAGAATTGGGGAGCGACTTTAAACCAGTAATTTGCCCTTTTTTAGATATAAATCATTTAAGAAAATTAAGAAAATTGCAGTAAAATGAAGAAATACGGAACGATGGAGGAAGGGGAGCATTTGTTTATTTCAATTTTAGGGGAGTCGTTAAATAAAGAGCACTTTTTTAGAAGAGGAGAGGGGAAGGAAACAGGGGGATGACAGTGTGCAGGGTTACAGAGCTTAGCAAATTTCTCGCCAATATCGGCGCTTGCTTTGAATACGATGCCAATCATTCATTTTCGCATTAGACGTGGACCTGTTCACACGGTGAAAGCAGTATTCTTATCGAAAGCATAAAAAAATATCTAACCATCTTTCGAAATAGCAAGTTTAAATACATGGAACAAATTTATTTTAAATGAAATTAAATAATTTGTTCATTATTTTTTGAATAAAAAGTTTAATTATGTAATTGCAGTGGTAAGTAATACACAAGTGCGAGCAGAAAGCGCTTACATTATTGTTTGATTGTTTTTGAAGCTCCGCGTTTTTAACAAAACGATACTGGATTAATTTAGATAATACGATTACTCCCTGGCACGGAAATTCAAAAAGAAGCAGCTCCTCTGTTGTACATTTTGTAGATGTTACGAATAAGTATTTTAAATATAATCAATAAGTGATTTTATCGGATCTTTTACAAATGTTATTACTATAAATCGAAAGGGTAAGTTTTTTGATACAGAATAAAAAAGCGTTTACTAAAGTGATTTGAAAAGCTTATTTTCGTATTTAATTCTCTATTCTACAAAAATATAATGTTTATTTATAATTTTAGATAGCTTGTGCACTGAATATTCATTGATAGATTTTTATTAAATCGGTTATTTGTTTCGCTCATTCTGTGGGTCATCAAATTACATTTTAATCGTTACGTAATCGTAAATACTTGTTTTACTAATAACAATTCAATATGTATATATATTCATAATGATACAAGTCGAATGACGGATTGACCGAAAGCTATGGTTTTCACTCTGACAATGAATCGAGTTTCTCTAATATTTTTGTTTAATATAAACGGAAAATTTTTAAAGGCTTAATATTTTATCACTTTATATCAAACTCTCTCTCTCTGTAAAAATAAAAAAGCAGACTTCCAAAATTAACTAGAAACAATTTTTTTCTCATACTTTCAAGCTAGATCAGATTTTAAATTAAACACATTTTCAAACGGAAATTAGTATATATCCTTCCATAGTATAATTATATATCTACACACATAATGCATAAACTCAACTCAATTTGTTACTAAATTTATGCCAATTAGAATAATGAAAAAGTGGATTTCAATTATATGTTACCGCTAAAGTAATTATTCATATATAAATACATATTTGTGAAAGCAATTCTTTTTTGTACCTAATGAAATTCGAGTTCGAACAAGACAAAAAATTGAATTACATACTGCCTGTGTTATAGTTTTTAATTAAATGGTATGAAAAGCCTAAATTCTCTCTACACGCTATGCTTAATGTACACGCAATAAGTTTTCTTATAAAGAGAAAGTTAAAAATTCTCAAATTTAAAATGCAAGAATTGTTGTTCCGTAAGAAACCATAGGATACTCTCTTATGGTTTCCTCTTCTAAAGTAACTATACTAAACGCCGAATTAAAAATAAATTCCCTTATTTAAATGCCTACAAAATGAACGAAAAGGTTTATTGAAATATTTTTTACCTTAGCAATAATAGAAACCACAATTGTTTCTTTACAGTAAATTATTTTAAATACAAGGGATACATTTTCTACTATGTTAAAAATCATACGGCCAATTATTGACAAATTACTAAAAAGAGCACTTCTAAATTTATATTAATTTAAGTATACAAAGCATGTTTTAATTTTTTTTTTATGAAAAGTGATTAGAATTTTTTACGAGATTTTCCGGCCGTAATTTTATACCCTTGCTAATTTTAAATAATTTAAATAGAGTTTTTCCATAGAAATGTATCTAATTATAAAAAATAAAATTTTATTTCTAAGAATGTCCCTAAAATTTTAAGACACGTTTACCTATATAATGGACATCATACTTAAATTCCTGTTTAATTTAATTATTGAGTTCCAACCCTCCTCCCAAACTTTTTAGACAGTTATAAAAGCGTGATTCTTGCTGATTAGTGTCTGGGGGGTAAAGATTGATAATCTTATTTTTTCTGCTTTTTAACTCTTCAAAACATGCATATACTCTGAAAATAGTTTATTTATTCAACCATATAATAGTATTACTTCTATTTGTTATTCTTCCGTGCTCTTTTTGATAAATACTGAGGTGGGAAAAAATTACTTTTGAGTCAAAGATAATATTCACAGTCCTCTAGTGTAAATTAATTGCTTTTCATGTAATGTTAAATACAGTAAATTATGCCGATTCTAGAGTTCATAATGACGTATAAAAATTTAATCACGCAAAGTGATAAAGAATATGGTGAAGCATTGAGTATCGCAAAATGGGTGATGACACAGATAATTTTTATCAAATTGCAACTGTAGCATTTTTTTCTGAAATAAAAGGCCATTTAATTTCATAAATAATTGTATTATATATATATATATATATACAGTGGCGCACACAAGGGGGTCCACCCTAAAGCCCTTGATTTTTTTCCGATTGATTATAATTCTAAGTATATAGTACGTAAAATTTAATTAAGTATTTGTTATTAATGATTAATTTTATTAATTAATGCTAATTATTTATTCAATAATTAGTTTTTTACTGTGTTTTGCTCGCGAAAATCGACAAAATCAAAATGAGCCTGATGCAAGAATAGTGAACTTTCGACCCCGGACCCTCCCTCCCCTTGAAAAATTCCTGTGTGCACTACTGTGCATATATATATATATATATATATATATATATATATATATATATATATGGCATCCAAGAAATCCAGTCGTTCTCATCATCTAGCCACGCAGTCTTCGCGCGCAGGCGCAGCTAAGTGAAACTGTAACAGAAACTTTTGAACTAGTGAAAGTAGAACCAAAAAACTTTAAGACTTTAGAGAAAGAGAGAAAGCGGAAAGGAGAAAGACGGAGGTTCGCGAGCAGGCGTTCCCGTCGAGAATTCATGGAAACCCATCTGTTAGAATAGCTACCTTTTTTTAATTAATTTTTGTTAAATTTTAAAATAAAGTTAAAGAAAGACAAACGTCTTGGACCCCTTGTTGTCTCCCACAAATTATGGGGGCTCGGCCGGGATCGAAAAAATTTCGATTTGAACCAAAGTCTGGACAATGAACAAAAGCGTCCGTGAAGGAGACGCTCCGCCATTTTTTGGAAACTTCGTTCAACCTGAGTAGAGGTTGAATTTCAAAACTTCATTCCGCCTGTGTAGAGGTCGGAACTATTAACAAAATAACCTGTGTAGAGGTTATATTTTTCATCGAACCCTAAATATTCCGCCTGTGTAGAGGTTGGAACTATCGTCGAAAATTCCGCCTGTGTAGAGGTTGGAAATATCACATAAACACCTACGAAGAGGTGTCAATTCGAACAATTTATCTGTTCAAGAACTATAGTTCATCTATAACCTGCGAAGAGGTGAAATCAGTAGAATCAACGTTTTTCTTCAATTATTGGATACATCGTACGTGCGAGCAACAAGGGAGCTAGAAAAAAAAAAGGTAGGATCTCTCCATATTTTTCTAAAATGTATAAAAACGCTCTTAAAGAGGATCTCATAAGAGTTGTTGAGGATCTAGACGGTACTGTGGAGAGTACGGACACCATTGCTAAACTAAAGACTAAAATTGAGAAGAGTAGTACATTTGAAAGTTATGCAGATTTCGTTAAAACTTTAATTAAAAACTGTATAGATGAGAGGGTATCGCGAAACGAAAGAGAGGCAGCTTTAGAAAAACAGAAAATTGAGCTCGCAAAACTACAGTTAGCACAGTTAGAAAAAGAAATCGGACTACAAACGGCTAAAAATAAAGCATTACGTTTAAATCCTGCAGCTAAAGTCGAAGAGAAACAGTTCGAACAAACATAGAAAATATGATCAAAAGCATTAAAACTTTATCTCTTCCTGTTCCCACCAGATCTGAAAATTTTAATCTGTTCTTCCAATCATTAGAACGCGCATTTTTAACCAAGAAAATAAATGACGAATATAAATCTGAAATTTTAATAAATCTTCTGGGCGAAAGAGCTCATAACGTCTTATTGTATATTAAAAAGGAGGAATTAAATGACTATGAAAAACTAAAATCTATAGTACTCAGAGAATTCCAATTAACCCCTCGCGAGTGTTTAAACTCATTTAAAAATGCTGTAAAATCATCAGGCGAGACATACATCCAATTTGCTGCAAGATTGACGGCAAACTTCCAATATATTATTGTTCGTTAAGAAAAGTTAATTCCTTTGAATCTCTATGTGATCTTTTAATTTCTGATAAATTATTTGAAACTTTAAATAAGGAAACTGCAACTCATATTGGCATTCGAGAAGCAGAAGATTGGCTTAGGCCTATTGATTTAGCTAGAGTGCGATATTTATATTTTATCTAGAGGCGGATCACGTAAGGAAACTCCTATTACTTATGGATATACCCAAGACCCCTTTAAAAATAGATCACGAAACTTTAAACCAGAGATTAAAGAGAACTATCCCCAAAATCTTGAAAGAGAAAATAAAAATTGCTTTATATATGCGGTGATTCATCTCATTACGCAAGAGATTGCGAGGAGCGTTTTAAGCCTAAAGAATCCCACATCCATAATAGAATAAACGTGAATACTTTGAAAGTCGAGAGCGAAAAACAAAATAGCGATGAGTTCGCAAATCTTCAATATGTAAGCATTTTTGTAGAAAATCAGCCCGTAACAGCCTTGATTGATTCAGGTTGCCAGATCCCAGTTTTAAATTCCTCACTAATTAGAGTGAACCAGCCTTCCGAAGAGATCATAACATTAAGCTCGTGTTTTGGCGAACAGCGTATGGTAGAAGTTAAACCCATAAATATTTTTCTCTTGATCAACACTCTTCCGGTCTAAGTGTTCGAACGGCAATATCACCGACCTTGACCGAAGAATTTATTATGCATCCCAGTGTATATGCTGAAATAAAGAAACTAGGCCACGCAAAGAGCGATGTTTTATTGAATGAAAGTGAATCCTCTTTAGGTGCAGTTTCTTTTTCAAATGTTTCTGTTTCAAGTGTGATAAAAAACTCTAGTTATGATTTGCCACATGTTAAAAACTTTAATACTAGAAATGATTCGAGTTCTCTAATTAAGGATTATAAATGTAATAAAATTAAGAGTACTAAGTTAAAATTGAGTATTGTAAGAGGAAAATGTTCTGATATAGTATTGTGTAAGAAAGTCAATGATGCCATGAAAACGAGTTCCGTGGAATTTATCTCCCTCTCACCTACCCCTTCACCTATGAAGAGTAAACAAAGACGGTTTGCAATGCTCCGAAAGATCTTTGAGCCCTGGCAGTGGAAACGGAGGAAAAAGAGAGATCGTTTTGAACAGACGTCCAGAACTCTAGAGAGGAAAATATCGATGCGTTCAACCAAAGAACTCATTAAAAAAGACGTTCTTATGCCTGTGAAGTACAATGTGTGTGTGTGTGTTTTCCTGTGGAACTTTCCTGATGTCGAAGAGATGCCTTCACATGATGGAGAAACTGTTTAGTTCAGCAGAATTATGATATGTTAAATCTTTGTATATTTGTCGTATAGTCCTTGTCTGTTCCGTCTTTTTTGTATGTTTCAGATTCTCCTCTGGTCTCGATGAAAAAGGAAAAAGGGAAGACGTACCGCTGCGGACAGCGTACAGTCAGGCTGGCCGGTTATGGTATCCAAGAAATCCAGTCGTTCTCATCATCTAGCCACGCAGTCTTCGCGCGCAGGCGCAGCTAAGTGAAACTGTAACAGAAACTTTTGAACTAGTGAAAGTAGAACCAAAACACTTTAAGACTTTAGAGAAAGAGAGAAAGCGGAAAGGAGAAAGACGGAGGTTCGCGAGCAGGCATTCCCGTCGAGAATTCATGGAAACCCATCTGTTAGAATAGCTACCTTTTTAATTAATTTTTGTTAAATTTTAAAATAAAGTTAAAGAAAGACAAACGTCTTGGACCCCTTGTTGTCTCCCACATATATATATAAACTTTTTAAAGAAGCGTGCAAATAACCAAATATCATACAAAAAGAGGATAAGCTACATGAAATTGGGACTTGTAAGACACATGACTTTTAACAAAAATTTGGTAAATTCAATGCAAAAACTACATTATTTTTTTTAAAACACATTTAATACAACTGATCACATACGCGAGTACATTTGTTATTTTGATAAATAGTTTTGGAATATATATATATATATATGATACAATCTAAAACATAGTTTAAAATTAGAATATAATACATTGTTGACTAATTGTGATATTGGTTGCTAAATAACACGGAAACATTATATTTGTGGTGCCTCAATTTCAATAGTATGCGACTGCATTAAATTTCGTAAAACACCATTTTCAATAATTTTATCGAAAATGCCGAAGTTTACTTTGCTTTTATTTCAACTTTTGCATAGTATTCTGTTCTCTGTATTTTAATGTTGGATGATATCTGCAAGCCACTGTATTATTGGCTGAGATTTATTTTTGTGATAATTTAGTTAAGAAAGAAAAAATACAGCATTATGTAACAAAATTTGTTTCAAACGTATAGAGAATGTATTTGATATAGCATGACTACGATAAACCTGGGTTCCGATTTAATTAGTTATAATTGTAAGGGGTATATCACAGTGTAAGAAAAAAAAAAGTAAAAACAAATATTTCTTTATAGCCTGTGTGACGTATATTCAATGACACTACGAATAACCAAAGACCTCCCTCACTCTGATCTTTGGCAGAAATTTAGGGGCCATAAAAGAGATAGACATCTGCTTCGCTTTGCTTCTAGGGGGAAGGGACAAGAGACGGCCAACGCATTCTTGAGGAAGTTCCGACTCCACCCATTTCCTTTAGACCGGATATGCCAAAAATTTTTATTTCCTAAGATCCGAAAAATAACTATAATGCTAATCAACCTTAAAGGCAATTTAGTTTATCTTTATTTTCTTACGAATTGGTTAAGAAAAATTTACACATTTCCTTTTTAAACTTCATTGATATCAATCCTAATTAGTGATATTCTAAAGTAATACTGTTTTTAATTTTTCATGTCTGTAATACTTGTTTATGATTACATTTAAATCAGCTAATATACCTCCTTTTCATTTTTTAATCGATGTAATTTCTTTGCTCAAACGTGAATGGGATTTTTTAAGCGCTATTTTTTAAAAATTAGCTTATTTTTATATACATAAGGAACTGAGGAAAAATATTTGAAATTATAGTATGATCATGGAATGTACATTGAAAAACTATTTAAGTTTCCAATAAGTAACAAGTTTTATTATTAACTGTAGTAATAAATTTTTTTTGGGAGGGTGGGTGAGTTTGTACGGAATTAATGATTTCTAATATGTAATAACGCATGCTTTTTTGATTGGATTATTTCGAATGTGAAAGTTATTCCTTGGCATTAAGTCATCTTAATACAACCTAATTGGAAAACAAAAGAGATGCTGACATTGAGTTTCAGGATTTTAAAAATTAAAATTTGTTGGATTGAAGGAAATTTGTTTTAAGATGCAAAAATTTCTTTATATGGCAAAGAAAGAAATTATAACTGATAATATTCACTTAACTTATTCTTAAGATTTTAAAGACTGTGTAAACATTTACCACTTTGTAATAGAAAAAGGTAAAATTAAGAGAAATTTTTTTATATAAGTATTAACATTGATTCTGATGCTATAAAATGTAATAAAAACTTTATAAATTTTATAGATGGCATACAGTTTTGAACAAAACGTTAGTTTTCAAACTCGTTGAATCTCACTCAAAGTAAAACATTTTAAAGATGTTACAACGTTGATAAAAAAAGTATAAGCTGATCACGCATATACACAGAAAATATTATATTATTTTAGGAATAATATTGAAGCTGAGTAGTCGTGCATCACACGCTTCCACACCACAGGTGCGAGTTTCAAACCCCCGGGCTGGGCATGGTTGACTCAGCCTTTCATCCTTTCAGTGGGTCGATAAATGAGTGTCATGCTTGCTTGGGAACTAAACACTGAGAGTTTCGCGTCATATTGACCACATGACCGAAGCATCTGCTCACGCAACTCAGCGCCCAGGATCACGTATACTGAGATGGGCACAGCAGGTCTTGGCTCTCATGGGCTGTTGCGCTACTGAGTTAAGGAATAATATTTGATTACAAAATATAAATGATCAAATTAGAAAAAGCAGTTGAAAGTACAGAATTTAATGTACAAAGAACACATATTAAGGAATAAACATTTTTTCCCCTTTAGTATGAGCAAATCATTATAATGCAAACAGATACCATTATTATATAATAAATTATTAGCTTTATACTTAGAGATATTCTAAAATCGTTTATAGAATTGCAAATCGATGAAAATCTCAATAACTGGAGAGAGAGAGGGACAATTAATGTCGCTCTGTTCAGCTACACGAGTACTTTTGGCGACGAACCTCGTAATTTTGAACCATGATCAAGTGACGAGGACGACACCTGAGCTGGCACCCCTGTCTTAATTTCCTCACCACACCAATGAGAAGACGTTTGAGCCTCAATAGATTTAACGTGTATCAATACTTCTACATGACGGCTAATAACTAGATGATAAATATCGAATATTTTATTTTTGGAATCTATTTCCAACTATAATCACATTTAGTTTCTATACCGGTTGAGAAAACTCTCTATCGAATTTTCAATAAATATAGTTCCATCTTTACAATTAGATTCAGCAATTAATTTTTAATTTTTTCATAATTACATGATAAATCATTTTTTTAAATATTTTTGACACAAATACAAAATTATTCATTAATTAAGAAAAACAGTTTTTCAAAAATGTAATAGTCTTTGAGTATTTTGTTCTATATATTTCTTTAACCAGCCTATCCATTTAAATTCTAAAAAAATTGGTGTAAAAAAAAAAAAAATTCTGATATAAAATCTGAATCCCCCCACGTAACAACTCAACATTAGAATCATTGTTAAATTGAAAATCACAAACTATATCCCTGATATTGCGTCATTAAGTATAACTTTACAAGGGCAAAATTCTCATTAAAATCTTAATTTTTTATTTAACTATATTAAAGGAATGCCTATATTTTATGTTGTTTATTTCTTATTAATTCCTACTACTAGTTCACTCTTTTTCAATCGTTAATAAAATACTTTCTATTCATCCATTGAAGTTCAAATACATCTTTTTAAACTAGCAGTGGATGACACTTGATGTTAATACCATTGTTTCTTTTTTTTTTCACATATTAATTCATTCATTATATTTAAAAAATGAATAAAAAGTAAAAAAAAATAATAGTCCAACAGCATATATAGAAAGGAAAATCGTTCGTTGTGCCCCTGTTGAGCAATGAATAGCGCGTTGGACTTTTAATCCAAATGTCGTAGGTTCGAATCCCTCCTGGGATGGCCTAATTTCTGAGAATGTGATTTCTTTTTTACATTACTATTTTATAGGAATAATTAAATTCAATAAATGAATAAATAGTAACAAACAAAAAAAAATAGTCTAACACCATATATAAAAAGGAAAATTAAAAATTGCAAGGAAAATCGCTTTCTAGTTTGTCACTTAATATTGTAAGTCTGTCATATTTATATACATATTTATATTAATTGTAACTATTTAATAAAAAGTAACTAAAATAAAAGATTTTCTTTGTTGACCTAAGAAGGAATTAAATATCCTAAATATTATCCAAAGTATAATTTTTGAACACATATCCTCACTGGAAAACATTTTTCTTTTAATTAATATGTAAGAAATGAGCATTTTTTTATTGATGAGTTAGTACACTAAATAATAAGTTATGAAATAATGTTGCTCTCTCTCTGTTGTTACTAATGCCACCTATCTGACGATGTCAGATCGAGGCCCAAGAAATTCATCGCTGCAAAGGGCTACAAGTACGCTTGTCGTTAGCCGTAGCTTTGAGTACCATTCAGGTAACAGTACGTTTTGGCTGGGTTCCACCCCAATTTTGAGGGGAGAACATCTTAGGGGTGATCAGGGGCCTCCCAGCTCTTGGCAGCTCTCTCTTAAAATAATTAATTAAATGGGGGAAATAAGCAATGCATATTAGAAATATTTATGATATTGGTCCCGTTTCTACATCGCCATGAGGTAGGAATCTCGATGCGTTTTTATAGAGGTATCGCCAGGAGCCATAACTCTCTTAATCGCAATCTTTTACTTTATAGAACAATCTGGACAAAGCCAATTTTTAATTTTTGACCCATTCTTAAAATTGACGCATTTCCAATGTTACCAGTAACTGCAATCATCACACTGAACCATATTTTTTAAGTCGTTGCACTTTCACAATGATTGCAACGCCAAAAGTTTTGTTTTAATGTAATTATTTTTCTACTTCTTCGCAAGCTTGTGTAGTAAATAATTCTTGTACAGATATGTCAAATCATGATTTATAACAGAATCCGCAATTTAATTATCAGGCTTTAAATCCTGTACACTAAAAAGAAAAGTTTTAAATTTTCACTCCAATAAATGTTTTTTTGTTTCCAAATTTGATATAAAGGTACATATTTTTATGTGTAGCCCGCGAGATTATAATATTTTTCCGAAGTGGCCTGCAATTTCTTTTGGGTTGGACCCCCTGGACTAAGGGTTTAACCAAAGCGCTCTTTTGCGGTTAATGAACTTGGAAATTCCAGTTCTGGAACAAGCCTCTCAAATAAACAATCATAAACCATGTCATTATTCCCCTCCACCACTAAAGAGAACAAAAATAAAAGCTCCTTTTTCCCCGGACATCGTAAGAGAAATCCGATGACAGAACACCCCGAACCAACTCCTTTTCCTTCACTGTGAATCGCATAGAAGTCGTAAATGTTTATACTGCAACAAAGGTCATGAACTCGAGGCCTGACTAACGAAAAGAGAGAAATTTTAAGAAAAAAGGGGATGTTATTTGAGCCTCATGCCCGGTCATAGATCAATGGAATGTGCGAAAAGAGAGTCAGGTCCTATTTGTAATGGCTCCCACCATTTCACAATATGTTTTCGAAATCGGCACGGTGACGATTTCTCTCCAAAAAGTGACACAAATAATATAGTTTCAGCAGTATTTAAAACAGAAGTAAATAGTGTATTATTACAAATATGTGCTGAGTTAATAGATGACAAAAATGAACAAGAAGTTGTTAGATTATTCTTATTCTTAGATAATGGTTCACAAAGAAGGTTCGTTTTAAAGAGTACTTCTGAGAAATTTAACTTTCTAATTCTTAGAAAAAAAAAACCTTTCCATTTGCACATTTGGTGCTAAAGAAACTGAAATAAAAACCTTAAATATATATGTATATAGTTAAATAAAACTGAAAAACAGGAATGATCCACATTTGTACATTGTAATGGAAGCGGTCGAGACAGAACATATTTCGATTACACATTTACCAACCCCTGATAAAAAAAATTTAGATGTTTAAAAATTGTACAATTAGCTGATTTTTATGAATGTAACGATAAAGAAATATCAATTCTTATTGGTGTGAACTATTATTATCAAGTAGTTACAGGTAGAATTACACGTCTAAACAAAAATCTTATAGAAATAGAAACATTATTTGGGTCAGATCGGGAGGAACTTTTAACAATGAGTGTTATTGTTAATGAATCCAATACTTCGAAAAAGCTTAGCGAATTTTGCGATTTAGAGAATTTAGGAATAGAAGCAGAGAGCTGACATTTTGAAGCACTATTTGTTTATTGCATATCTTAGTAAAATATTTATTTACTTTAAAAATTATAGTGAGAAAATTTTGTATTTAACAATACTATATTATAGATAATTATTATCCCGAGCGGAATTTGTCTGTACGATTTGTTTTATCACGGTTTTACTGGGCCTGAAAGAAATTAAAGGAAATGCTCAGCTTTGGTTAGGACAATTTTTATCCCGCCCAGTTTGGCTGATACGTTGGTTAAAAGGAAGACTGATGTGAGTGGAACATTTGAATTGAATAGAAGAGATTTATCTCGAGATCTGAAGACAAAGAAATTTTTTTTAAAAAAGGAGAAATTATTGGGTATTAGAGAGGGAAGTAACTGTAAAAGTAAAGGAAAGATAAGAAGGAAAGATAAGAAGGATGTTAGTTTAATTTCCACAATACATACAATCGAAATGCAGGATGTAACAAATGAACGGGGAGAGACAAAGTCCAAGCCTAAATGTGTAGTTGACTACAATGACCAAATGGGTGGTGTAGATAAAGTTGACCAGCATTTAGCTCCTTATTTTTACATCCAGAAAAGAGAGGAAAATACTAAGATTTTCTTCCATTTATTGGATTTGGCCTTGTGAAATTCCTTCATCAGGAGGTTTATGATCACCTAAACAATTTAGAATGAAACTGACTGAAAAACTAATTTCAGAAAATCATCGTGACGAGTTTTCTGCCACATCAGGAAAACCCAGCATTAGTCCTTCACCACTCAGGTTAACCTCAATGCATTTTTCAGATATTATTCCTGCATCTGAAAAAAAATCAAATCCAACGAGACAGTGTTCCCGTGACTGTGCTCCTGTAATAGAGATACCAGAAATAAGCCAGTAAGAAACGAGACTAGATACCAGTTTACAGAATGTCAGGTATCTCATTTTGTGTTGTCCCTTGTTTCAAAATCAATCATATTAAGACTAATATTTAACTTTTTTTCCATTTGCCAGATATAACTCGGGATAGTAAACTAATATTAAAACTAAATGTTTTTACGCCTGTAAAAAATTAAAAAAACTCAACTTAAAACCTACATATTTTGTTTTGTTTCATTTCATTGTATTTAATAATAAAATTAAAAAATGTGATGATTTTTTGCAATTTTTTCAAAAAAATGTGTAAAGGAAGTGGTTAAAGGGTTCAGGAGAAGGAGAGATTTATGGTTCTAAGTTATGAGACAGGGGGAAAGTTTCTACTGTTTATCAAAAAGTATATATACAGTCGAACCTCCATATAACGAACCTCTATATAGCGAATTTTTCTACGCGCATTTCAGGATTTTCTTCATAAAATAAACTTCCTATAGTGAAGTGCATTTTCTATGCAACAAACTTTTTTTCTTGTGATTGGATTTTTTTCTCCTTATTTTTAAAGTAGTTCCGGACACATTTTAAGTTATTCTCTCTTAACACATTTTATGGTTCTCATAAATCTTGAACTGCTTTTTTTTTTTGTTTAGCGCGCCGAGAGCAATAGATTTCTGGGAGTTTCATCCAAGAAGTACTACTTTTTACTAGAAACATCTTCGATATTCTCTTTCACCCTCAGTGGAATTGCATCGTGTCTCCGTGTCCTTGAACTAATTTCCGTTCATTTGTAGTGTTGATCAGTCGTACTGGTAACTTCGTTTCTGATAGTTCGTAAAGTGCTTGAGCATGAATTTTTTAAAAATTTTTCAGGAAGTAGATAAAGGCGTCAAAAAGAGGACATGGCTTTAACATTTGGTTTTCCTCCAAACAGCTTATCAACTATTATAAGAAATCGAGATAAGCTTCGAAATTAGGATTCATTGAATTCTTGTTCAAAACGTAGAAGAACATGTGTCCATGAAGATTTCGACGAGGCAGTTATGAAGTGGATACATACAATGCAAGATAAAAATGTTCTGATCGATGAGCCTTTCGTAATAGAGAAAGCTTTTCCATTTGTTAAGGTATTGGGATAAGACCAATTTCTACGTAGCAATGGATGACTAGAAAAATTTAAGAAAAGACACGGAAAATTGCACCTGAAGGGATTTTTGGTGCATTTCAAAGATATGAAACGTATTATGAAACAAAGTATTTTTTCAAATAAAAAACTCAAACAAAATTAACATGTTTTATGCATAATTAAATTTAAGTCTGCATGTGGTGATGTAAGTTTAAAAAGTCTTGTTATAAAATAATGTATGCTTAAAATTACTTGTATGCTTTAAATTAGAAAATGTCCTTAAAGCTCATTAATTTTAAAATAAAATTATTTTCTTTTTGTAAATACAGTGTATATTCCTCAACATTCTTTTTTCTTTCTATTTTTTTCGATGGGTAAGATATGCTGCAACGTAAGTTAATAACAAACAAGTATATTATCTAAAAAAATTTTTAATGTACCATCTATATATAAAAAGGAGAAAAGCGACTCACTCACTGACTGACTGACTAATCCACGATATCTCTGGAACTATTAAACCTACATATTTGAAATTTGGTATAGGTAGGTTCCCTTCATGGAGTAGACATCAGCTAAGAACGGATTTTGCAAAGATCTAATCCCAAGGGGCGTTATGGGGACTTAAGGGGCGTTATAGATAATTATTTCCATTATTAATCTATTCGATGTACAGTCTTGAAACTTGGTACACAGATTTCTTTCATAAAGTAGAGATATCTTACATAATGATTTTTACGAAAATTGACTCCAAGGGCGTTATGCATAATTATTTCCATTTTTAAACTGTTAGAAGTACAGTTTTGAAATTTGATAAGCGGATTCCTTTCATAGAGTACAGATCCGCTACAAAATGGGTTTTGTGAAAATCGACCCCAAGTTTGCGGAGAATTAAGCAGCGTTATAGGCAATTAACTCCTTTTTTTAAACTATTAGACGTAAAATCTTGAAATTGAGTAAGCAGATTCCATTCATTAAGTAGAGATCTGCTATAAGATGGGTTTTGTGAAAATAGCTTCCTAAGTGGCGTTGCGGGGGCTTAAGGGGCGTTATTGATAAATATTTCCATTTCTAAACTATTAGACGTACAGTCTTAAAATTTGGTAAGCGGATTCCTTTCGTGGTGCATCTACGTGTTCCTAAAAATAAATTCTTTAAATACACAAAAGAAATTTAAGATTATATTTTTTTTCAACAGTATTAAATTGTTTTCATTTGTAACAAAGAGGAAATGCTCTTGAATTTTAGAATACTTGATAGTAAAAACAAACAATAAGCTGGTATCAAAGACAAAATATTATGACTACAAACATTTTTAATTTGCCGAGGAGCTTCATGTATCTCGGTAAATTTGTTTACATAAAAGGATTATATTCTTCTTTGTATTGAATTGTTTCTTTTGCGAGTAATGACAAAATACTGGGCTTCTTAATTTTTTTTGACTTTTGTACAAAAAAGAGTTAGATTCTTAGCCTTTGGATAATCCTTACTTTTATTTAAAATTTCAAAAGAATTGCATAATGCCTAAATTCTAAGATTACTGCTCTGATTTTTGTGCGATGATGAACTGATTTTGTGCGTAAGGTAGAGCCAAAACATTCCTACGAAGACAACTCCTTCGATCAACATTCAAAACAATTACCAAAACATTTCCTTCTCAATACACTGACTCCTCAATCGAGTTGCAGATAACTGTGACAACAATTTTTCTTTACTTTTTCAAAACGAAGAGAAAGACTTTAGCTTCAAATATCATCCCCCCCTCTTCGTTTGAACAGTCCCCTAAAATGACCGGGTAAGTAGAAGAGAGCCTTTTTAGAGGGCTTTGTCGGCATAGTTTCTATTTATCCTATGTCCGACAATTTAACAGAAAAGGAAATGCCCTTTCCAAAGATTTATTACGGCAATAAGAGGGAGAATAGTTTTCCGGCTACTTGAAAGTATAACCTTAGAAGATCTATAAGAAGGCAGATGTGCATTTCTAGGTTTTCTTACACCAAATAGGCATATGATAATCAACAATGACCAAAAACTGAAGGATCAACAATAATCAACGGGGAGAAGCATTTTTGTTGATATAAAACTTGTTGATATTTTTATTTTTACGACTTGAACCATCTTATTTTGTACTATTTATACATAAAATGCGTGAACACTCACGAATAAATAGGCGGAATAAAAAAAGAGAACGAACATATTATTTTAACTTAAATGTAACTATCTGTTCGACTACGTTCAGATTATATTTATTTTTTTCAGATATTTTTGGATTGGATAATTTTTTTTTAAAATTATCCAATACTGTAGAACTTTCTAAGTTTGAAAGTCCCCATTTTCCTTTTCTTAGAGAAACTTGTGTTTGGAAATCGCCTGTGATAATTACTACTTATTTCAGTTCAAAAGATTTCTTTTCCTTTTAAAGGAGACATTTCCTACGAATTTAAACCACATTCCACCAAGATTTCTTTTTCAGTATTATTAAAAGGCATTGAATGAAATAGTATAAAACATTGATTATATTATATAAAACACTAATCACAATGATAACTATTGCACAAAAAAGGAAACGCTTATTTCATTTCAGTCAAAGGTATAATAACCTAAAGCAAATTTAAATTAATTTATCAAGGTAAAATTTATTTATATTTTGATTTTCAGTAAATGTTGAAAATGTTATAGATTTATTTTTATTTATTTTAATTCAAACTCAAATTATCGTGTTAACTCTTAAATTAATTAATTTTGAAAAACAAATAATAATATAATTATTTGAACATTTAGATACATACAATGAATTTAAAAAATGGAAAGAAAAAGCAAAATTTTTGCCTGTCTCTCTATGTCATAATGTAAAATCTCAAATCGATAATGGGCTATTTTATAATCATATAGTACTCTGAAGCTCTCTATCTTCTTATAATGGAAAATATTTGCTTTAAGACACATACATAATTCTTTAACAAATAACAAGATTACATTAACTATATGTGAGTTAAAAAACTCTTATAACTATTGAACATCTGTATACCAATAGACATGTTAATATTCAACTAAGCTATATTGTGGTTAATCGATTTATAATTGCTTCTCTGAGAATTAATTAGTTATTTATACAACACTCTGTTAAGAATTTTTGTATACTTACTTTCTTAAAAGAATAAAAACATTGCTAAATGTCATTTTTTTTATTGCCTGGATAATTCATTCTGTTTTGATGCATTAGATTTCATAATAATTATTGAATCTTAAGATTAAGTTTAGATTTTTACACCAAGCATTTTTCAAGGATTAAAATTATATGATAATGTTCATCTTTGATCTAATTGTTCCTATGTATGCTGAAAATTATGATAATCGATTAACAATGACAGGTAAATGTGATAAATGGCAGGAATGTGGCGTTAACTTAATACTTTATCTCAAAATCATAAATAAATGTTACTTGTTAAACAGTATCACATTGTAGATTCCACATGTTTTTACAGCTGTGGTAGCCGAGTGATCACAATTGAGGATTCCATCATCTAGCAGGGCTCTAATACACGTTAACTTTCTAAAGGCTTAAAGCACTTTCATTGCCGTCATAACATAATCGACTGGGTTCCAGGTCGGATATCATCCTCGTTACTTGATTGTTATTCAAATAATGAGGTCCGTCTCATTACGATATCCCTCATGTTTCCTCTGAATGAGACATTAATAAACTATCGATTTATTTGCATGTTCTTAAAAATAAATCCTTTAAATACACAAGTGAATAAATGTAAAATTAAAAATTTTCCAACTGTAATGTACTCTTTCGTTAGCATAAAATATCAAATCCTTTGAATTTTTAGAAAAATTCTTGATTAGTAAAACGCAAACAATTAGTTGACATAAGACAAAATTATGACTACACATATCTTTAAGTCAGCAAGGAGCAAATCATTCATGTATCTTGGTAAACTTATTTATATAAGGAAAAAACTATTCTTATTCGTGTTTAATTGTTCTTTTATGACTAATTACAACACATTTATTTCTTACTTTTTCATCTTTCATATAAAAAGGTTATTTTATTAGTTTATGGATAGAAGTTAAACTTGTTAGCTTCTTATTTTTAAGTTATAATAAATTATAATTCTTTTGATGTATCAGTTAGTATAACATTGCTGAAATTCTAAGATAAATGCTCTGATCTCTGTATGATGAAAATAAACTTCAAAAATATTTTAAGAAATAGAATGCACGCGTCATTCTAATTCTAAACACAATCTTCCCTTTTAGGACGTATGGTAATACAATAGTTTCCAAATGTGCAGCTAAAAAAAAAAAAAATTAGCCCCAGTCCAAAAATAAATCGAAAAATTCACAATAATCGAATTTTCTTTATTAACATAGCAATAAAAACCATTACATTTGAAAATCAATGTAAGACCATTCCCCTCTTCCAATAACTTACACTCAAAACGTGAAAAAGGCCTCAACAGGTATCTGCCGTTTTTTAAGTGATTGATTAGCTTGAACTTATTCACTACTGTGCAATTTTAACTGAGTTGGCCTGATTACAGTTATGTTGTAACCTTTTATATGTATATATTAAATATGGGAGAAATTATCGCAAGTTCGACTTGCTTGCTGGTCAGGGTGCGAGGGCCCCGCTTGAGGTTGAAGGTTCTGGTGCATGGCACCGCTTAGCCCATTGGTAGGTACGCCACTGTGTTCACTAGTACTTTCTGATTCAGTTCTTGATGCAACTACTTGTAGAAATCAAATTTAATTCAGTTGAATGAACTTGCTGATGACTTTTTAAGAAAAAATAAAAAGTCTTCCAAATTTTGATAGAATTTAATTTTTGTTTACGATAGAATTATATTTGTAGTACAAATAAGAATATACGTAAAGTAAAATTATTCATTCAGATCTGAACCGAAAACCATTATTTTTGGCAGAACGGAAACCGGAAGAGAAACGATATATTTTTTATAGTTGAACTGGAACAAAAATTACGGTTTGAAGTCCTGGCTGTATATGTTTAGAAATCACTTATTCAAGGTATTATTCCAAGAAAAAAAAATTAGAAAAAAAAATAGTGTACTCTTCCAGATCTACATTTGATAAAGAATTTGATTTCTTTTAACTGAACAGTATTTCGATATATGTAGAAGTCTAATTTTTTTTCCAGGAGCTTTTTTCTTATTTTTAAAGTTAACATTTTTTCCCCAGAGTATAATGCGCACTCATGAATTTCGATCTTATTTTCTGTGTTCAAATAGTGCGTTATACGCCAGCTTTTACGGTAATTAATTGTTTCTATAACTGTTACGGTTATTTTATTTCAAACATATATGTTTAGTTTGTTGGGTTAACTGACAAATAATAATTTTTTTAAAAAAATTCTTACATTTTCGTATAATATTAGTGGTGTTTCGAAAATTTACTGAGTGCGTACTTTATACTTCCAACGCCATTGTGCTCATAAATAACGAAATAAAATGGAAAAAAAGTACAAATACATTTTAAAACGATACCAGAACACACGTGAATATAAAGATATATATTTCTCGAAAATTAAGCCCATTTCTGGATATTTTAAAATAAACTTTAAATTACTACTATATATATATATACATATATATATATATTCTAAGAATGAAAATGTTGGAAAAAGAAATTTTTCTAAATGATTGCGTTAAATAATTTCTGCTACGTTTTATACTTTCTTGATTATATCTAATTGTAACTATAAGAAAGTCAATAATTAGTGTGTGAAAATTCTTGTAAAATAATATGCAAAATCTAAATAAGTTTTTGGAAATTATAATTTAATGGTTAATTTTTATTTTTGCTCGAAAACGTATTATTTTATGTCATATTTTCGTATTAATTCTCGAGCAGTAGCTTTACAGGAGGAAACATACTTTAGGAAAGGAGAAAATTGATGTGTGCTTCGAGTGACACAACATCGATCAGTAAATACTTCTTAAGATGAATCCAAATTCCATTAATGACTATATCTTCATTATACTTGCCTGTTATAAAAACATACTATTCTCTATAACAAACCCCTGGTGAAGGGATTCAAGTGGTACACTCTATTTCAGGACTTTTGATTTAAACCCTGAATGAAGATTTGTATTTGTGAGCATGTTAGAAGAGGAAACCTCTAAAATAATTGCAAAAATTGAGAATTATGTGAATAAATGTGTTGATGATAACTTGAACGAATAATATGGATGTGATGTGGAAGTTAGAACAGTGAGGTGTTTCTTATACAATAGCCACGAATCACTTTATTTATAGTATTTTACTAAAGATAGAAAATAAAAATTTATGTATAAGTTTATATATATAGTTAAGTTTATAATAGCTAAAATTTTTGCAGTAAATTTAATTCTAAAATTTAAAAGGAAACAGAGTATTAGACGAATTTTTTTTTTTAGAAATGTGAATAAATGAGTCTTTCACACATATATACACAAAAACAAATCACTTATTACAAAAAATGAAATTAAGCTAATAATTTAAAATATCATTTGCCTGTACAAATTCATTCTGATATAAGAACGAATTCATTTACCTTTAAAATGTACATTAATATTACCAATAAATATATATTATAAAAAAAACATAAATTTTCTTTATTTATAAGTGACTTCTTTTTACTTACATAAGGATAAAACTCGAAACATGTAATTCATTTTCAAAGTATTATTAATCACAGTAAATGGATTATTAAAAATTATATAACAATTTTTTTTATTTGTAATTGAGTTCCTCATTTACTAAGTTCAAATATATATTTCTTCTACAAAATTGAATCCATTAAAAATATTTTGATTTACGTGAATGAAAAAAGAACCAATTGTTATTTTTACAGTGAAAATTTCATACGCAAGGGAATTTAGCTATTATACTCAAGACACGGAAGAAAAAATTGCCTGAAAAACAATCTCCCAAATTGGGACAAAACTTTTATGTTTCAATGAACCACTACGGCATAGAAAAATGCTATAACGCCAAACCAGGCAACCCAGAATAATGACGTCATTGCACATCTACCAATGACAAGCAACCTCTTTTCCTTTGACCGTGCCGAAGAGGAATGCCCGAGGGTGTGAGGAACTCAAAAAGTGCTCTTTATTTAACGCTACGCAATTTTAGTATGTGTGTTTTCTCTCACTTCACTTGGTTAGGTTCTTCATTCACATAGTTCAGTTCAGTGAAATCACTGAAATAGTGGAGACTTGGCTAACGCCTTATGCTCCGATAAAATTTTGATTACCCACGGCTTCAAAATACGAGGTACCTTACCAAAAAACGGTATTACCCTCTCATCATAATTAATAAGAAAAAAGAGAAGAATTAATTGAAAGTTCCATAAAATTTAAAAGATACTATCAAAATTATTAACAACAGCTCAGAGCCGTTCTAAAAGAAAGCTTCTCACCAGTAGTCGAGGACATACTACCAGTGAGAGAGCGAGAAATAATTCAATCGGCAAGTATGGAACATATTTAATGAGGCACCATCCCGGAGGGAGGTGGTAGAAATCTGTGCTCTTCACTAATTCGTCCTTAACGGAACGAAATCAGAAAGTAGACACGGAATTTGGAAGATAAAAAAGATGAAATGGAAAATAAAAGCAATTAATGCCGTGGTGCTCGTGGTACTTGATGTTTAAATAAAGGGAAAGGACAAACACTGCTGAATCGTGTAGTGATGACGGGAGTGTCGCTGAACAGCGATCGAAAAGAGAAGGCGTTGACACAGAAAGTGTCCATAATGTGATGCCATCTGCTGGAAAATGAGTAAAATAAAAGATGATCCACAAAAGATGTGGAAAAGAAGAATAATTGACATGGAATTAAACTACCACGCAAGACCGATTCAAAAGAATGTGGGTTTAAGTCGAAGTAATTTAATGGAGATGAAATCTTGCATATATATATATATATATATATATATATATATATATATATATATATATATATACAAAATGACAAAAGTTAAATTTAGAGGGGTTTTTTTTAGACAGAAAAAAAAAAAATTAAAAGAGTTATGAAAGACGATACAATTTTGATTAGTTTTTAATCCAAGTTGTAACACACAGTTCGTGATATCACTGTCCATCAGTAATTTGAATTATCGCGTTGTGCTTCAACTGAGATTGATGAAAGTAGAGTATAGAGTAACTGGAATTTTAGAATCTATTGGATGATGTCAGAAATTTTTCAACTTTTTGAACATGCTCTATTGTTTTACATTTCGCTATTGAGGAACAAGACCATTCTCCGTGGTTGGAGATAAAATTTTTCAAAATTTCACGCTGCGATTTGCATTTGATACAGTTTAATATAAAATGTTCACTAGTTTCTGGTACTTTACAATCTGCACACAAAGGAGAATCTGTTTGTTTAGAAAGGAAATATATATCATTTAATGGTAATTTTTTAGCTCGTAACTTATTGATTAAAACTTCTGTATTTCTATTTTTTGCTGCCTGTCTGTTCCATTTTTCAAGATGAGAAATATATAAATAATTTTTATGTCTCTTGCTCTTTTTCCATATTTCTTCACTTTTGATTTTGTGTTGTTTTTTGAAATATATATGTATGTAGATCTTCCCAAGTTATCCAAGAAATAATATTCCACGGCTCTGGAGAGGCTTTAGCTAATTTATCAACTGCTTCATTAATCCCTATTCCCTTGTGAGCTGGTACCCAAATGAATGTAATTTGTTCATGCTTGTCGCAAAAACCGTGCGCCAGACGGCGCTGTCTGTGTATCTCTAGTTACTATGTGTTTAGGTGAATAAAAACAGAGTGTTTTACAGTCCATGTGTGAGGTGTGTGTTATTGAGCTATCCCGGGTGTAGTGATCAAACATTTTGGTCCGTCGAGCCGGAGTTCAACAAGCAACTATGGTTTTGTGCTTTATTAGTTGAGTATTTGGTGGTGAAATTTTTGAATAGGTGAGTATTTCTATTCTTAATGATGTTTTTAGGAGTTATTTAGTTGTGTTCGCTAAAGTTGGTGTTAATAGTTGAATAGTTTTAACGGATATCATGGTTGAAATTAGTGTTTGTAGATTTGTGTTGATTGTGATATTCTTGTTGTGTGTTTTTGTATACTTTCCTATTCTCAATAGTATAATTTAGGTGCTTACAAATGCTTTTTGGTTGAAAATAGTGTATATTGTGTAGATGTTGTGACAATAAGTTTAAAAATGACGTTGAAATTAAATCTAAAGAAAGACGAGCTTATCTCGGTTGCTGTGGAAATGGGGGTTTGGAAATTCCTAGCAAAGCTAAAATAATAGATTTAAAAAAGTTAATTGAATCAAGTGCCGTGTATAAAAATGATATTGAATTTGTGCGTAGTCTTGTTGAAAATGCTTTAGAGAAAAGTAAACAAGAGGCTGAGAAAAATGAGCGCGAGGCTGAGAAAAATAAGCGCGAGGCTGAAATTCAATTAGAAAAAATTAAATTATCTCAGATTGAAAACAATTAGAATTGGAGAAGGTTAGGAAGGAATCCGAAAAAAATTCTCAATCTCTTGAAAGCGGAGAACCAAGCTCCATAACTGATAAATTGGAGAGTTTGGTAAAGAGCATTAAAACTTTGACAATTCAAGTACCGGTTAGGTTAGAGTCCTTTAATTTATTTTTTCATTCTTTAGAAAAGGCATTTCAAATCAAATCCGTGCCTGATGAGCTAAAAGCCGAAATTCTATTAAATATCTTAGGAGAAAGAGTCAATAATTTGCTAACATATGTGAGTCAAGAGGATTTAAGCAATTATGTTAAAATTAAAGAATTAATATTAAGAGAATTTGAACCGACACCTCAAGAATGCCTGAAAAATTTTAAAAAGGCTCGTAAACTACCATCCGAAAACTATGTTCAGTTTGCTTCCCGCTTAAGTGCAACTTTCGATTATTATTGTGTGTGTCAGTTGCGTAAAGTTAATGAATTCCACTCTTTGTGTGATCTAATAATTTCAGATAAAATATTTGAAACGCTAGATAGAGATACGATGAATCATATTGCAACGAAACAGGGAGAAACATATTTCAAGCCTCAACAGCTTGGGAGGGAATGTGATGTCTATTTATCCGCGAGAGGAAAGGTTTCGAATGATTTAATGAGCAGAAATCCAGGGAGTGGAGTCAAAACAGATGGGCGCAATAGACTGCAGACGGTTAGCACTTGGCGTCAAGAGAGAAACTCGTCGAATGTTTTCGTGGCCAAAACCAAAACAAATTGTGTTCTATGTAAGGGTAATAATTTTCATCCCCTTTCTAAGTGTTATCAGTTTAAGAAACTGTCAGTTGAGGATAGAGTAGAGGTAGTTAAACGGAATAATCTTTGTTTTCGTTGTTTTTTACCTCATAGATTGAAGGAATGCCGTTCAGAGAAAAATTGTTTTTGCCTTAGACCTCATAATAGCTTGATTCATTTTTCACGTGACAAAACGAGGAATCCCACTCCCACTAGTAATTTAAATTTGGATGCTCCTACTTTTGTTCCAGGGAAGATTGAAGGATCGGTTGAAGCAAATTCACAATCACAGTTTGTGGCGACTGGGTTTGAGAAAGGCAGACTAAAGAATGTGTGTTTTTGAGTACTGTTCGCGCGCTTGTTAAAAATAAATACTCTCAATGGGTGGAGGTCAGATGCTTGTTAGATGTAGGATCGCAGTCTTGTTTATGTACGAGGGCATGTGCTGAGAAGTTGCAGCTGAAAATGGAGAAAATAAATACAGTGGTTTCGTGCGTTAATGATGTTTCTATGGTTGTTAAAAATTGCGTAAAAACTTCAGTTGCAAATAAAGCCAAAACTTTTGAGAGTGAGTTAATGTTGTTAGTAGTTAATAAGATTACAGATCTCATTCCAAACAAGGTGATTGATGTAGATGTTAATGTTTCAGAGTTTGTGCCCTTAGCGGATTATAAATTTAATATACCAGATATAGAATTGATATGTTACTTGGTGCTGAAATCTTTTACGAATTGTTAAAGCCTGGAAAATTTTATTGTGATAATTCGCATTTAGTGTTACAAAATACGGTGTTTGGTTATGTTGTAAGTGGAAGTGTAGATCACACACAAGTTACAGAGAATCGCGTTCATTGCGGATTAATTGTTGATGACGATTTAAACAAAACACTGAAAAAATTCTGGGAAATTGAGGGTGTTCACATAGAGCCTAAGGTTGATACAGAGGTGTCCTTGTGTGAGGATCATTTTGTGCGCACTCATAGGAGGAATTGTGAGGGTAGGTATGTAGTATCGATGGCATTAAATAAAGATCCGTCTTGTTTAGGAAACTCCAAAGATATTGCTATTAGGCGACTTAATTCATTGTGGAAACGGTTGTCTAGGGATTCTAGTTATTTATCGTTGTATGCGGAATTTTGAAGGAGTATGAGGAGTTAGGTCATTTGGAAAGGGTAGTTGACTCAAGTGAACCACCCACACATTACTACATACCCCACCATGGTGTATTACGCCCTGAAAAACTGACTACTAAACTAAGAATCGTCTTTAACGGTTCATCCCCCACCACAACAGGCATAAGCCTTAAGGACATTTTATTGACAGGTGAAGTGAAGGAAGATGTGTTTGAGACAATATCTCGTTTTAGAAGACACAAATTTGCTTTTACGACTGACATCCAAAAGATGTACAGGCAAATATTAATAAATCCTGATCAGCAGGATTTGCAACGTATTATATGGAAACATGGACCAGATGCAGAAATTTTAACGTACCGACTAAAGACTGTCACTTACGGGCTGTCCAACGCACCCTTCCTTGCCATAAGAACCCTGCAGCAGTTGGCGAAGGATGAAAAATCGAGATTTCCTTTAGCTTCTGAAACCCTGTTATATGATATCTACTTGATGATATTGTGAGCGGAGCGCCAGATTTGGAGACTGCTCAACAATTGCAATCGCAACTGAAAGACGCCCTGCAATCTTGTGGAATGAACCTTCATAAGTGGTCATCTAATTCTCCTGAGTTATTAAATAGTTCGTTGTCATCAGACGTCGAGCATTCATTTTCTACTGACATTGACTTATCTGTGAAGACATTGGGAATTAGTTGGAAGCCATTTGAAGATTGTTTCGTGTTTAAGGTATCTGTTTCAGCTAAACATATAAGTACAAAACGTGAAGTTTTAAGTGTAATTGCTAAGCTATACGACCCTTTGGGTTTCTTAGGCCCAGTGATTGCGAAAGCAAAGGTGTTTCTGCAGCAATTATGGCAATGTAAACTGGATTGGGATGATGTGTTACCTAATTCAATTGCCAACGTGTGGAGAGAATTTGTGACAACATTAAAATGTATCGAGGAAGTGAAAAAATTAACAGATTTATTATGGCTGACAATAATGTTAGAATCGTTCTCCAAGGATTTGCGGATGCATCTGAAGCGGCCTACGGAGAGGTCGTTTACCCCTACAGTGTTTTCTTCACAACGGTGCTGCCAAAGTGAGCATTCTTGCCAGCAAATCTCGTGTTGCACCAATTCGAGTTATTTCCATACCTCGACTCGAGCTTTGTGCCTGTGTTTTATTAGCTCAACTCGTCAAGAAAATACACTCCACCTTGAGGTTAAACATAAGTGATATTGTGCTACATACGGATTCAACTATTGCATTGGCATGGTTAAATACACCCCTGCCAATCGTTTAAAACCTTCGTGGCCAATCGTGTCGCCAAGGTGCAAGAATTGACTGAAGGATTCCAGTGGAACCATGTGCCATCTGTTCTCAACCCAGCAGATCTTGCGTCTCGGGGATTGCGCCCTTGTGACCTTCCAAATTTAAGGTTATGGTGGCATGGTCCACAATTCCTTGAAAAGGTAAGTTGTCAAGTGAAGAAACAAGTTTGTCACCAGTTAAGGAATGCGAGTATTCTAAGGAACTGAAAACTGGTTCGAGTTCTGATATAATTACATTTAGTGTTTGTGTTTCAACTAATTGTGTATCTTCTATTTTATCTACTTTGTTACGTAAAAGTAATAGTTATATGAAAATTGTTCGTATATTTAGTTGTGTGTTAAGATTTAGTAATAATGTAAACAAACGTAAACTAACATTGAGTGGTCCCCTTTCTGCTACAGATATAGACCAAGCAGAAACTAAACTGATCAGAATGGTCCAAGAACAGGTTTTTTTGGCTGAAATTAAGAGCTTACAAAGTAAAGGAGTTGTCTCACCTAATAGTAAACTTAGAAATTTAAACCCCTTTATAGACAGCGATGGATTATTGAGAGTTGGAGGCCGGCTGAGTAATTCAGATTTACCTTATGTTAATAAACATCCTGCAATTTTACCAGGAAATCATACTTTAACTGTTCAAATAATTGTCCATTTCCATAGAAAGAATCTGCATACTGGTGCTTCTTCTCTTCTACACTATGTAAGGGAAAAGTTCTGGCCATTAAATGGTCGTTCATTATGCAGAAAAGTAGTGCATGAGTGCCTTGTCTGTTTTAAAAACCGACCCCTTGTTACCTCTCAGCTAATGGGTAATCTACCCTGTGATAGAGTAGTCCCAGATTACCCGTTCAACTGTTCTGGTGTGGATTTTTGTGGCCCATTCATGATCAGGTACAAAAATCAAAGAAAAGGAATTGTGCATAAAATTTATATTTGTGTATTTGTATGTTTTGTGTCTAAAGCGATTCACATAGAAATTGTGTCAGATCTTACATCTGATGCTTTTATTGCTACATTAAAAAGATTTTTTAGTAGCAGAGGTAAATGTGCTAAATTGTATTCCGATAATGGGAAAACATTTGTAGGTGCCAATAAAGAGCTCACGAGATTTCTAAAACTTAGTGAGGATTCAGATGATAATTTAGCAGGTTTCTTATCTGCTGAGGGTATAGAATGGAAGTTTATACCACCTAGAGCGCCATCCTTTGGTGGTCTTTGGGAAGCTTCGGTTAAGTCAATAAAGTACCATCTTAAGAGAGTTGTCAGTGGCTCAAATTTAACCTATGAGAAATTTTTAACTGTTTGTATCCAAATAGAGGGAATTTTAAATTCCAGGCCACTGTGTGCCTTTTATCGAGCAATTCGGATGACTTGAACGCTTTAACTCCAGCCCACTTTTTGATAGGGAGGTCTATGACTTCAGTAGTCGAGCCCAATTTAATTGAATTAAAAGAGAATGCCCTTAAGAAATGGCAATGGATAACCAGACTAGTACAACTAATTTGGAATAAGTGGCACAGATGTTATCTTAGTGAATTACAACAACGCAATAAATGGCAATTTAAAAAACAAAATGTTAACGTGGGTGATTTGGTAGTTCTCACTGAAGACAATATGCCAACTTTTAAATGGCCTTTAGGGAGAATCACTGAGATTTATAGTGGCAGTGATGCACTAATAAGGGTTGTAAAAGTAAAAACACAATTTGGAGAATATAAAAGAGCCATTTCAAGAGTTTGTCTTTTACCTATGCCAGTTTGAATTTTGTCTCTGAATATTGTGTATTAGAATTTTTATATGTACCTTAAATTGTTTTACGTAATCCTATAGTATTTTATCGTTTTATTGTAATTTGTTGTTGTTGTTGTTGTTGACTAATTCCTCCTGTCTAGCCGCAGGCTAGACCAGGTCCATGAGCCCAAGAGTCCTCAGGAAATCGTACACCAAAAGAGGACTGGAATAGATGTCCTCCCTTTCAAGTCCTGCACAAAACAAAAGATGATCTGGAGTTGCCTGTACCAAATTGCATTTAGTACAATTCTCGTAAATTTTCTGGCCTAAGTTAAAGGAAAGGCCTCTAATGTGTCCACTTGCAAGCCTACTAATAGTTGTTTGGACGACTCTATCCGCCTTGATGGAAAGGGCACCACCTGGGGCCTGCCTATTATACCAGGGGTGAGTCGGAGGAGTCTTCTATAGTTCTTGAATCAAAGATTTCGTTTTAGAAAAAAAATTTCCGAGAAAGTCAAAGTTCTTCTCGACATTAAATTTTCAGTGACACCTTCCTTGGCTAAAAGGTCAGCTGTGTCATTGCCAAAGAGACCAATGTGAGATGGAATCCATTGGAAGTAAATCTCATGTTGCTGGGAAAGTTCTTTAAGATTTTTATGAATTGAGACCGATGTTTTGTCTCCAACATTTGTCCAGTCGCTAAGGTGTTGGATAGCACTTCGGCTATCACATAATATCCATATTTCATCAGGAGATGTCATCGTCTTGATGATTCGGAGAGCTTCATCAATGGCAATTAACTCGGATCTAAAAAACAGAACAAAAGTCCGAATTCCTAATTTTGATATTATGAGAACAATTAGGAGCCTTTATAAAGATACCACTGCCACATGAGTTTTGTTCGTCTTTGCTACCGTCGGTATAAATTTGCATTGCAGTAGCTGGAATTTTGTTAATAATCTCCAATGCTAATTGACGTAAATATTCAGGTGGATCTTGATTTTTGAAGTATGAGCTCCCATTTCTGGTTTAAAATGGACTCTAGGCAATCCCTCCTGAGGGTTAAATACATTCTTCAAAAAATGTTCTTCAATGTCCTGATCTAATAGGTCCATCGCTTGCATTCGAGAGAAAGGACTGTCTCTTTTTTAGTCTGTGTCTGTTTGTCCAGGTTATGAGATATGTAGATGTGCGGTTATAATCTCCGTAACTGTAAAGTTTACAAAAGTACTTTGAAAGCAGTAATTTTCTTCTCAGATCCAAGGGCATGATATCAGCTTCGAAAAGAACTAGATCTGTGGGACAGCTATGTCGCATGCCAGTGATAATTCTAGCAGCGCTTGATTGTACTCGGTCCAGTTTCGCCAAATTAGTACGTGATGCACTGAAATAAATTTGAGAGCCATACTCTAAGACAGGTCCTCCTGAAAAGTTATTCCGAAAACGTTTTACTCTTATATTGCTATTCCCTTCAAAAATGCAACAGGCTTCAATTCTTTCCCCCTTTTAAAACTTGGGAGGTCGAAAGGGGACAACTTTATGACTTGGTTCGGCGTCTTTAATCAGTAAGAACCAGGATAGCAATCGTTTACAGCTAGCTGTTGTTGCCTTGGGCACTCTTGTATGAAAACCGTAGTTCCACTCTGTCGTTTTCCTCATAGATTCAGTCACAGTAAAATTAAATTAAAATGCAGGGTAAAAAAAACATGAAATAAATGGCGTGTTAAAAGTTGAAAAATAGTTATATTTTCTTCAAACAAAATTTATTTTTCTGTCATTTTTTAAAAATTAAAAAAATATTTTGGTATTGCGATTTGAACTAGAAAAAGCATCCTGTATTCATTTTTGAATATGAGAGTAAGAAAAACACGCTCACTTTCCTGTTTTTAAAAAAGTTATGAGGTAAAAAAGAGTAAAGGCCCTATCTTTTTTAAACAATAAGACAATTAATGGTGCTTATATTTATGAAATAAAACAGATCTTTCTCTATTCAATTATATTTTTAATTTAGAATAACATAAAAAATGATTTCAATACTTTTTAATTTATTTAAATTTAAATCATATAAATGATATTTTTATGTTAACTGAATATTTTCGGAAAAAATCTAAATTTTCATTCCTAGTGCTCTCCTTTTTCGAACTCCTTGTATTAAATAAAAATATCTTTTCTACATCGGCATTTGTGATGGACATAACACACATTCAGTCAATAATTTTTAATTTTAATGGGGAATATACTTCTTCAAATGCGCATGACAGTACTTCTAACCATTTTCTACTCAAGTTAAATTTCTTATCTTTCTGTTTCTTTTATTACAAGGAAAAATGTCACACATCGATAACTACATTTTCACTCAATTCAGTCATTACAAATTCTATTGTGAGAAAAGTTCTCCCTATAATTAATCTTGTCTTTCAAAACAGTACACTTAAAACAATTTTGTTCAGTGAAGTTAACCGACAGTTCCACAATGTATTCATACCAAATTTTAAAAACAAATTTAACACTTGGAAATGTATCCTGTATTAAATTTTTCAGTATACACAAATATTTCCTGCTGTAGGGAAGATATAGTATGAGAGAGAGAGATGTGGTGTGTGGTTGTGAAAGAATGTTTTCGTACGAGTAGACTATTTTTGAAAATTTAAATATCACTGAAGCTGATCATATAACTGCAAATGAGCCTTATTTTAATGTGTGCTGGTATCAAAGTAAAACACTTTACAATATTAAACAGCCTATGGGTTTATACTCAATATCAAACTATTCGCAAAATGGCTTACAACTTCTATTCAAATTGTAAAGAAACTGAAATATATATAAATATATCTTACTGCAGTCAAAAATATTCATATGTAAGTATGCTGTTTCTCCACTTATTTCTGTACATTTTTAAAACTGTAGCTGAATGCAATTTTTTATATTTATAAACGAGGCATAACAGCTCACACAGTCGTAAAAATGTCCTTATTATTTTTAAATATACTACTATAAAACGTATATGGATTGTAAGATCAGTTGTAAAATCCTAAAAGCTTTTAGAGGAGCTAAAAACATGTAATTTTGGATTGATCAAATTTTTAATATAATACACAATATACATGTTATTAAGCAAATACATTTGAAAAATCAAACTTCCTTCTGAAATAAACGTAATTGAAAGAAAAATGTTTAATTGCAAATGAGTGGAAATACATGTTTATCTAAGGGGTATCCGCAAAGTGAGGTAATCCTCAAACTTAAGACTCAAACTCAGAAGCACAACAATCCATGAGGGCCAGGAACTACTGTGCCCATCATAATACACGTGACCATTGGACGCTGAGGTGCATGAACAGATGTCCCGATTTGGTGGTCTGTCTGAACAGAGACGTTCAGTGATTAAGACCCGAAGCAAGCTTGGTACTCATTTATCGACCCAATGTAGCGGGGATGAAAGGCAGAGTCGACCTTGCGCAGCCCGTTAACAGAACCCCAGACCTGTGGTGTGGAAGCACGATACACTACCACTCGATCTTATTCGGTGAAAAATAAAATTTAATGTTAGAATCTTATATAAATCCCTAATGAATGAGGGAGTCCAAACTTTTTTTTTCATGTAAACTATTTAGACGGAAATGGTTAGTTATGAACATTTCACAAGTTGCATAAATTAAAATTAACCGTTATAGTTTACATAAATTTTTAAGGGTGCAAAAGGTGTATTTCGGCTGCACGAATTAATTTTAAAAGGAATACGGTTACGAAAAGTAGTACAAATCTATCTAAAGTAGGGTTGGTTACCTTACATATTGTCAAACACAACAATGCATTGGAAGCCAATTCCACAATTCGTTGTTATAAAAATGTATGGAAAATTACAAGATTTATTTTTGCATTTGTAATTTATATATATATAATTTTCCTGAGAACTTTAAAAGCTAGAGCGGCATCCATCAAAACCGCGGTTCTCTCTCTGTTTTTCCAGATCGCTCCTGACTAAGCCGGCTCTGCCATAGTAAGTGAAAATGCCGGATTTTGTTTGTCAAGATCATTTTATAGCAGACTGCATTTTTCATGTATTTTAGATGGTCGTTTTATATTTTCTACATCAATATGTTAATGTCTGAATTTAAAATTACATAAAATTCTTGACATTCGCATCAATGACCATGATAATTTTTATTAGTATATGAATGTGTCATCAAACGATTACATGACTAATATTAACATATTATTTTAACCATTTAATAAATATTAAGCATAACATAACGCAGACAAATTTTCTGAACTTTAAAATAAATATTTCGAAAACTACTTCAGATATACTCAAAATTTTTCATTCCTACGCTTTAGCTTCTCAGTTTTGCTTCTATGTAAGAATTTATTGTAATTGTATATTCATCAATTTTTTTAGTATATTTTTTGCTCTTAGCATGCGGTTTTCAACTGAATTGTATGAAATCTTCGAAAAATATTAAAAGATACCAAAGAAGCTATATAATAAAATTTGAAATTTTTATTATACTCAAACAATTGCTAAAACTTATGGTAAATAATTTTTAACTGCGCGATGCATTTTTTTCGAAATTTCAAATGGAATTTCTAACATAAAATTTCTAGCTTTATACGGTCGAGATTTCAAAAAATATCCAGATTTTAATTACTTATTCAGTTAGCCTTTATAAAAGATAAATGTTGAGAGGTATTTTGTATAAATAGATATTTTTGAACAATAATTCGAATGGTTTTGAATAGCTTGAATTTAAAATTGATTTTTATGTTTATTTATATGCATAAATGTCTACTGTAAATGTTTCCATATATATTTTTAATTACCATTTATTCAAACATTCAAGTTATAAAAAATGTGTGAAAATCTTCATTTATGTTGTCTTTGATGTAAACTGAAGTTCAAGCACTTAAAATTCAAATATAATTCGGTGTATTTTAACAATATGTAACTAGGCACTGTACTTAAACTTCCCTGAACACTTGGGCTTTGAAATCTAAAAAAAAAAAACTAATAAATCTTAATTAGTTTTTTTTTCGTTATTATTTTTATCAAAGTGTAAGAAAATGTTTCAAATGATTTGATGAAGTTTAAATTTATTTATTTTTAGTGGTTGGAAAATTGAAAAGGTTTCAAATTTTAAAGAGTTTGGTGTTTTATTAATTTTTTCGGTATCTTATAATAAAATAATCATGTTTCAAAAACTGAAGGCTTGATTAAAATAAGAAAAATGAAGCGATATAATATACTTAAAAAAAGATAATTTGTCTAACTATATAAAATAGCAGATTGCACTGACACGCCCCAACTTGTTACAGTTTCAAATTAATATGAAACCAAAAGGGAATTGTAACATATTTTACTTATGCGTTGGGACTTTTCAAAACTTTTAAAATACGAGGTAACAAGTAAACACTTCCTGAGGTCTAAAGAAATTTCTCCCCGATTTTTTACGATTGCGCCAGGGTCAAAACACGGGGATCCCTTCGAGCCATAAAACTCCTGCTGTGTGTTGCTTCCTCCGTCCCCAATTATCTTTCAAGATGTTAAACCTTAAAAGGGGGAATGGATTTCAGAAAAGTGCGGCCAATCCGCTTTTGAAAACGTTACTTGAAGGCAGAAAAATCAGTGCAGTCCATTTTCGAAGCATCTTTACACTGACGGAATTTTCCGTGCTATCCGGTTAGAGGGTTAAACATATTTTGTACTATGTCATCTGAAAGATCCTTGTTTTGAAATGGTAGTTCATGAGTATAGATGTTTATTTTGCGATTTTCGCAGATTGGAGGAGGAGGGATCCATTGAAGAACATCTACTTTAGAGATACATAATTCTTGGAGCAGGTTGATCGTCTTTTGAAAAATACTGATCTCTTTTTCTCTATATTTATAAAAAATACTATTTATATTCCAAAATAACCTTGCGTTCAGTGACTTTGAGTTAGTCTTTTAATGCTATTTGCTTGGTTATAAATTTTTGGCAAAGGAAATTATGGCGAGTATTAATACTTCCATTCACAGACTCTGCTCTTAATAAATCCAACGGGGTATTTCTTGGGAAACCTAGGGCTAAACGTAAGGCAGCATTGTAAATCGGTTCTAGTTTCTGTCTGTTGCTATTGCTAGAAAAGGGAAAAAGTTGACTTCCATAGTCAAAGATAGAACGGATTGTGGCATTAATAATATTTAAAAGATTATCAGATCTTGTTCCTATTTTCGGAGAAGATAAGGCTTTAATGGCATTTAAATATTTTAATCCTTTTTGACTTAGGTAATTAATATGATTTTTCCAGGTGATATTGGGGTCGAGGATGATACCCAGGATTTTCAGACTCTTCACTTCGGGAATAGGTTTGTTGCATATTTTAAGTAAGGGAGGTATTGTGCTCCTTTTTCTGAAAAAGTTGATTAGACTGCTTTTTTCTGGAGAGGTGGCTAATTTCCATTTTTTACACCAGACTGAAATTTTATGTAAAGATTCTTGCATTTCGCCTATTGTTTTATTCCAATTTGTACCACTATTATATAAAAATATGTCGTCAGCATTAACCAGAAAATGGCTGTCGGGTTGAATTTCAAAAATATTTGACATATAAATCATAAAAAGAAAAGGACTTAAGATACAACCCTGGGGTACACCATAATTGTTTGTAACGGTTTTTGAGAAAAAATGTTTCTCCATTTGATTTTAATTGTTCTCTGATGTAAGAAGTTTTGAATCCATCGTAGTAATCTACCAGAGTATCCAACTTTGTTTAATTTAGAAATAAGGCCATTTGGCCACATTGAGTCATATGCTGCTTTAATATCCAACGCTACCAACATAAAATATTCTTTGCGTTCTCTAGCCAGTATAATGTCATGTTGTAATTGAAGTAATGTATTAATGCTGTTTCTGTGAGGGTAAAAACCATGATGATTAACATGAAAAATTTTGTTTTGAAAACTGAAATCTAGCATTCTATGTAGAATCATTCTTTCTAATAATTTGGCAATTACTGAAGTAAGAGAAATAGGACGGTATGACGAAACTTCCTTGGGATTTTTGTGAGGTTTTATGAAAGGTAGGATAATTGCGTGAGTCCAATCTTTTGGAATTTGACTTGAAGACCAACTGTCATTAAATGATTTCAGAAGGAGATTTATTGCTTTGATGGGGAGATGGTTTATTGTTTGGAGAGAAATTTTATTATGCCCTGGACTGCTGTTCTTTTCATGAGATATTGCTATTTCTAATTCTTTTAAAGAAAAAGGTTTTTGTAATATCCTGGCTATTGTCCGGAATAGAAATATTTGGAATATTATCGTTCTTTTGTTTTGCGTAATATTGTAAAAAACAGTTTGTGTGCTTGGGATTGTTCGTTTGTTAATATGGTTCCGTTATTTTCAATAATATTAAATGAAGAATAGTTAGGATTTGTTCTATTTTTGATTATTCGGATTATTTTAAAAAGAACTTTAGGAGAAGATATTTTTTCGCAGGCCTTGTGCCAAAAACTTTCTTTACAGGCTTTGATTGTTCGCTTAAATTTTGCGCTTACTTCTTTATATTTTATCCAGTCTTTTTCTTTAAAGCTTTTCTTGCTTTATTAAGGAGTTTTCTTTTCTTTTTTTTTTTGCTCTTAAATGCCCGCGTGCTGCTGTCCATCATGGACTTGAACTGATCTGGGTTTTTTTTTTTTCGGTTTCTTGAGATAAGATTTGAGCTTTTTTAATTTCTTTTATAATATCTATATTTATGTTTTCATTTAAATTTACATTTTATTGAATAATATTGATAAATTTGTTCCAATTTGTTTTTTGTTTAAAATTATTAGTTACTGAGCTGTTTGTTCTTTTGTAATTAATAATTATAGGGAAGTGGTCACTTCCAAAATTATCGGTATTTGTGGACCAGGATAAATCATAATTTAAATCTATAGATGCTAAAGAAAGATCTATAGATGTAAAAATTCCCGATGAATGGAGATAAGTTGGACTTTTATCGTTTAATAATATTAAGTCACACACACACACACATTTTCAATGATCCAGTCAAAAATCTTTTTTTCAGAAGCACTGGAATTTTTTGATCCCCATATTTCATGAGATGCGTTGAAATCTCCCAATATCAAACTGTGATTATAAATATATGATGCTATTTTTGATAAATTGATGTCTTTAAAGTTACCCGGTGGGATGTATATATTAAAAATTGTGATAGGAACTAAATCTATCTGAACTCTGACTATTAAAATTTCTAAGTCTTCACTAATTTCTGAGAATATTTTTATATTATTATTTTGCCCTAATATCTTTATTTAAAACTATCATTAACCCTCCTCCTCTTTTGATTTCTCTATCAATTCTGAATATATTCTTATTGGGAATGGTGAAAATATCATTTGGATGTAACCAGGTTTCTTGAATTATTAAAATACTTGCTTTTTGAAAAATTGGCGCGAAAAGAATATCTGATCTCTTGTTTTTAATTCCACGTGCATTCCATTGGATTATATTCATGATTTAAAACGAAAAAAAAGGTACGATACTACGAATTAGTTTAAATATTCACACAAAAAGAAAAAGTAGATTAATATTAATTTTTTAGCGAGAATATACGAAAATTTGATTTATTATGTTTCTTTATTTTTTCTACTACACTTTCTAATGTATTTCCTCTCTGTTCTGATATTTTCTTGAATCTTTTTGCTTTTTCATTCAGTTTTCTATTTATTAGAAAGTCATCATGTTTTGGAATTGTTATATTGGATGCAAGTTTTTTCAAGCTGGATTCTATGGTATTCATTAAGGAAGCAAAGCTCAAATTTATTTGTACTACCACGGTATTCAGTTCAGTCGTGAAGCATTGTACTATTTGTTCTAATTTCTTTTCGAATATGTTATTGTTTTCTTCAAATTTCAACTCTAATTTCGCAAACTTTTTTTCAAGATTTTCTATCTTCTCTGTTTGATCATTATAGGTTTTGGCCGAGTATGTTTTTTTTTTCCTTTTGGAATTTCTTAACTGCTTCATTTCTCGAGATTTGTTGCTGTACTTTAATTTTTAAGATTTCAATTTCTTCTTGATATCTTTTACAATTTTTATCATTAGCTTCATGCCCCTCCCCACAAGAGCTACATTTTTTTATTTTTATTTCTTTGCAATCGTTTTCAGAGTGGTTCAGTGAACAAATTCGGCATTTTATTGAGCTTCTACAAAATTTTTGAATGTGTCCAAATTTCCAACAGTTTGTGCATTGCCTAGGTTTTTCATAGTAGAGAGTAGTTTTAATCATTTCAAATCCAATTGGAACTCTTTCGGGAATACTGCATCCAATTTGGGTAACTTTAACTGTTTTGATCGGTTTAAATCCAGATTCTGTTTTTTTTTTTTTTTGGTAAAGCGTTGGATATCAAAAATTGTGTAATTGTAATTTTCTAATTCCGATTTTATGTCGTCTATTGTATATTCCGTGTCTATTCCCTGCAATATATAACTACTGATTAGGCCAGTAAAGGACAATCTTGTACTTATTTTTACACCATTAATTTCTTTAATTTTTAAAGCTTCTTTGGCGGTCTCGCAATTATTTGTTTTAATTATGGTCTCACCGTTTCTTGTTTTGCTTATACTTAGAATATTTTTTTAATTGTGAACTCTTTCATTATACTTTCTTTTAGTTTAAGTGGATTACCATTCTGAAAGCGATTTTCTGATTTTAAGAAAATTGTAATATTTGGACTCGTGCTTAAATTTTGTCTTTCCGCAAACTTGGTCAATAATTCTATACGTGTGAGATTACACCTATATTTATTGAATGAAAAATTTGCGTTTCCATTTTCTACTTCCATATTATTATTTGGGTGAGGGTAGTCACCCATTTTGTCTTCCCTACTCCAACACTCAAAATTGTATAAATACACTATCTTGTGTAAATAATTAAACTAAAAGCTCTCTCTTATCCGAAGATAGAATAAAATTTATATGAACTAAATTTCAATACAAAATAAAAATTCAGAACGATCTCACCCGCTCCAAACCACTTGAAAAGTCAAAACTCTCATTCACATACGCTAATACGCAGAGGGTTGGAAGTCGGGCAATAGTTACCACTTGCATAACCTCAAAGTGTAATGTCAATATTTTCTTTAAAAATAATACATAAATATGCAACTAAATAATCTTTTATCTTTGGGTTATTTGCGTAGAAGTCTTGTTAATACATATTTTTTTGTATCAACTAACATGGTCCATACCCTCTTAAAGGTCCTTCAGAAGATAAGACTTCCGTTTGTGATCTGAATGTTCCGAGCAGGGCAGTTCAGTACAGTGCAGGGCTGGGCAGACTTTTTCAGGGCACGGGCTACTTCTACATTTTTCAAGGTGTTGCGGTCCACCCAGTGTTAGGTGTTCACGGGCCCAAACGCTACCTCATAGCCCTTGACTTTTCCCCCGATTCATTATAATTCCATGTAACATAGCACTCCAAATGTAATTAAGTAACTGTTATTAATTCTTTTATTAATTAATGTTAATTAGTTCTTCAGTAATTTATTTTTTGCTGTTTTTATTCCCTACAATCCACAAAATCAAAAAAAAATTATGCTCGGCTGCGTATTGGGGTACGATAGGAGAATTATAGACAGTCGACCCTTGCCCCTCCCCTTGAAAAATTCTTGCGTACTCCACTGCCCAATGTCCTAGGTGTGATGAGGTAATGAAAAAGGTTAGCATTATAACTTAATAAATACAAAATATGTACTTACCCACTGAACTAAAATAAACAAACAACACCGCGTTTAAAGCAAAACGCAAGATCTAAGCTTAATAATAATAGCCACAAATATAATTATATCAAGTGATGAATTTATTACGAAACAATTCAAAATACAATAGAAAATACATTTTCATCGCCAACGGCCATATTTTCAAAAACTACCTTTATCCAACAGATGGCGTTGCTTGCAACTGGAAAGACGTCAAAGGGATAATGTTTGTAAAAAGATAACCCTTCGTTACTATAGCAACGGGGTGTGTGGTTAAGAAATGGTTGACAGATATAGTCGGTTTCAGAACGCATGCGCAGTTGCAGTAAAATAAACAAAAAAGAAAGAAAGTGTTGTAAAAGTGTTGTCTTTTAGAATTGCCCCGGAAATGGGTACGCAGTCTTTTTTTTTTTAAATCCGTGCAAATATTTTGGGATATCCACGAGTGAATGAACAAGTACGTTTACATTTTCTTGGGTATAATAAACATTGCCCATAGGGTTAAGAAGAAAGATGGAATTTAGAAAGGAGTTTTAATTTTTGGAGGAAGGATTTGATAGACCTCCAGTTTTATTTTTGTAGAGATATCTTTTTTTATTTGTTTTAACGTATTTAATTCAATTTTTTATGTTTGATAGGTATGTAATAAAATTCCTTCTGCTCATATCTTAGATACAAATTGTATTTGAAATTGCTGTGTAAGAATACTCATCAGGGAAATAATCATTTTCAATTAGAGTCTTTCACAAGAAAATGTTACTTTTCTAAGAAAATAACCTGGAGCAATTTTTCACAAATAGTTTGTATAATTCTGTTTTCAAACACATGTATTTCTTGTTTTACAAATTAATGTTATTATTTCCGATACGCATGAAAATATGACAAAAATTTCACTAAATTACAGTCGTCGCTAAACCTGAAGAAAAGTTCGTTATTTGGAAAATTTCGTGAAATTGTGATTTATCTTTCAATATAGTTTAAAAACCACTTAAAACCAAAGTTAGATAAATAGAAAATGCACCTAGCTATTTGGAGGTTATTTGACGAAGAAAATCATAAAATGTTCTTGTTTTCAGGAAAAAGTTCACGAAATAGAGAAATTCGCAAGATAGAGGTTCGCAAAATGGGGAGGGCCGACTATATTATATTCATCGAATTAATTCCCAAATTAAGCTTCCTTTTTATTACACTTTCTTAAGTTGGTATGGAATTGAAAACATGTTTCCTTGTGGAATTTTAATAATTGTTCTTATATATAATCCGAGAAAAAGCATGAATATTATTAAATTTGGAAACCTGGAAGAAATATGAACATTTTAAAAATATTAACTTAAATGTTTTAAAAAACTAGTAAGAGAGTTCTCAGATCTAAATTTATATAAACTTTTATAGACAGATGTATATAAGTATCTTCAAAAAATTTCAAAATTATCTTGAACAGAAAAAAATTATTGAATAGAAAACCCTTTCATATCTTCCCAAATGAAAATCTGAGAAAAACACATTTAAAATTTGTAAAGGCATAAAACAGAAACTAATAATCTCTATAAATCTCTAATTTTTAATACGTTTTTTTCTAACTGAAGAAGGTTGTAAAATAGTTTGTAATTTTCTATGAGACACAAAAATCGTTTTAACCTATAATCTATACACATAAATAAAAATGAAGTGTCTGTTTGTAATTTGAAATTAACAGCTTTTTACTAAATGCATTAAAAAAATATAAGGTACTTATATGAAAAAATCAACTTTTAAAATCTTTGTCTAGCTATCTGTCTTTCTGTCTGTCTGTTTGTTCCGGCTAATCTCTGAAACGGCTGGACCAATTTTGACGAATCTTTCACTGGCAGATAGCTAATGTTATATGAAATAACTTAGGCTATTTTAATTATAGAAAAAAAATTTGGGTTCCACGAAAATAAAATTAAAACGAATGAAATGGTGAACACAATATCCATTTCAAATAGGGCCTATTTATTTCAATAGGGATTATTTTTATTCATTAGGGGTTATTTTTCGTCAATAGGGATTGTTTTATTTCGTGAGCCTTCTATCTCAACGTTTCTAGCAGTTATATCAAACTTTTTTGTTTGATTAGGTTACTGACACTCGCGATTTTTCCCGTTCATGTCTGATACTAATGATTTTAACAGTCTTCACACCATCGACACTGTCAAAGGTCATGCATCTCTCTAACCCCTTGATTGCGGCTTCGTTTGTGTTCGTTTCACCCTACTCAGTCCTCACCCCATCGACAGTGTCAAAGGTCATGCGTCCCTCTCACTATTTGCTCAACAAAAAACAAAGAAAAAAGGAAAACAAAAAAGAAACATTGATTCACAAAGTAGAAGAATGACATTATACTTATAGCATAGGTATTTCTTTACGTGGAATATATAATTATTAAGTTTTCGTAAGTTCTGCGAATTGAATAAACACTTTTTTGTTAAATTCCACGTAGATGAAGTCGCGCGGGGGGGGGGGGTAACAGCTATTTAACATAAAATAAATGCATCAGAAAGTAATATTAACGTATTGCACATCCAAATACAAATTACTTATATTATTTTAATGCGTTTATTACACAAAATTTGTAATAATGTGTTAATTTTGCTGAGCAGAAGGAAGGTGTTTTCAAAAATCGATCCATAAGAGAGATACGGGGCATTATAAGTAAAAAAAAATTATCAGCTATTACATTTACAGACTTAAAATTTAGCAAACATGGTTTTTTGTTCAGCTGAGATATGCAAAAATCTGGTTTTTTTTGTTTTATTTACAATTCACGTACAATTAACTCATAAAAAAACTTCTTTTTATCCTTCAGTCTATATTGCTTAAATTTTCAATTCACCCGTGCGAAGAACGGGTATACCAGCTAGTTATATCATATAGGCACTATTCTCTGACTGCAATGTAATGGTATTAATAATAAATCATTATTATTGTTGTTACTAAAATCAATAACTGTATGAATCAAAACTTGAATTTTATTTTACATATGCAGCATAGAATAAGTCTAATTATCATACATCTCTTTGACACTATTGGTACTTCAATTCATGGTTAGCTGTTCTGTGAATAAGGTTTAATTTTTTTGATAAGTATGTAATTACCTTTTATAGATCATGTCTAAGAAAAAGGATTTAAATTAATTATTTATATACTTTTATTTTTAAAATTGGTCTTTTAAATAAAATAACGTAGTATATATATACATATACATTACATAGTTCAATAAATGTACATTAATCACTTGAATTAATGAAATTCTATAGTGATCTATAAATAACACTTTGTTATAAGCACAGATTTCAGCCTTTATTAGTATATGTATTTTTATGTTACTAATAATCTTTGAATTGTGCGTTCATTGAAGATATTTAATTAGCATAGTAACTCTTTTATAAATCAATACAAATTATTGGATTTTAAAAATATAGGGTGTTTTTTTAGAGGTATAGAACTTTAAATTGCAATAAAACAACGATGTATTATTCGATTGACATGAATTTTTTTTTTATTCGAAAGATAATCTTGTGGCATTACATTTTAAATATGATTTCTGGTATATGACTGCCACGGCTGGCTCGGATGTAGTCCAATTTTCGATTACTTTTTCCAACATTTGTGGCCGTATATCGGCAATAAAACGGCGAATGTTGTCTTCCAAATGGTCAAGCGTTTGTGGCTTATCCGCATAGACCAATGACTTTACATAGCCCCACAGAAAATAGTCTAGCGGTGTTAAATCACAATATCTTGGAGGCCAATTCACAGGTCCAAAACGTGAAATTAGGTGGTCACCAAACGTGTCTTTCAATAAATCGATTGTGGCACGAGCTGTGTGACATGTTGCGCCGTCTTGTTGGAACCACAGCTCCTGGACATCATGGTTGTTCAATTCAGAAATGAAAAAGTTAGTAATCATGGCTCTATACCGATCACCATTGACTGTAACGTTGTGGCCTTCATCGTTTTTGAAGGATTCCACCAGCCCATAAAGCGCACCAAACAGTCAGTTTTCCTGGATGTAACGGTGTTTCGACATACACTTGTTGATTAGCTTCACTCCAAGTGCGGCAGCTTTGTTTGTTGACGTAGCCATTCAACCAGAAGTGCGCTTCATCGCTAAACAAAATTCGCTTATGAAAATCGGGAACAACGGCAATCTCGTTTTGGGTCCATTCGACGAAGCTACGCCTTGCTTGATGATCGTTTTGATGAATTGCCAAACCAAACTGAGAATAAATCACTTGACAGCTGTTAAATCGGTCGCCATCTTGGAAAGTAATGCCAACTTAAACTTTTATACCTGGAAAAAAAACACTCTATATGAAGAAGCCAACGAGCTGATTCTTTGTGATGACAAAAAAGAAGAAAAAAATTCTTTGGGTGGAGTAGAAATTACTTTCAAACAGAGCTAAATGAAACACATCAGCAGCTAGAATGCACAAGTTTTTTTCTTGAAAATGTACGATGAACAATATTCCTCTTTGAACAGTGAAGAAGGGCAAACGGGTCAAGCAGTCGTAAAAACCACAGATTGGGTTTCTTTCCCTCCCCTCCATTGTGGAAGGACCAAGAGGGAGACACCAGATACTTTTTTGTCTTCAAATGCTTCCCTAACCAGTTTATGTCGTCTGAAATGGTACACAGTTTTGTCGTATTTTCATAAATACCAGAAATAATAACATTAATTTATAAAATAAGAAATGGAAATGTGGTTATAAAAGATTATAACAATTTATGAAAAAGTGCTCTACTGACCATTTTCACAGAAAAATGCCGTTTTCTTTTTAAAGACTTATATCGAAACTTATTATGTTCTTGATGAGAGTTTCTTATAAGGCAATTCAGAAATTCAAATTTAAGTACAATTTTTTTCTACCCCATCTACATTTTCTTAAACAGGATACCACATATAATGTAGCCTATTTTCTGAGTTACTACATTAAATGAAGCTGTTATTTGGTTACCAAACACACACACACATGCGTAAAAATTAAACAATATGTTTGATATGAATTAGGAAAGGAGCTTATAATTTTCTTTGAGACAAAAATTGTTTTAACCTACAATTATATTATATAGAACAGAGGTTCCCCCAAACTTTTTTGCCTTGACAGGTTTTTCAGTTTGGGGTATAGACCCCTATTTACGTAATATTAAATTTTTGCAAACTCATCAACTTAAATGTATTTTTTAAAGCAGGTATAGAGCTACTTCCTTTAAAGGATTTAAATTTTTAACTGCAGGGAATTATAGTGTTTAATAGTTAAGAAAGCACATGCTAATTAAATTAAAATTTAATTAATAGATAAAGTAACTGAACAACAAACAAATGCTTTTCGTGGGAGGGATGCAATAAAAAATTTTCAACATTTGACATCAATCTTGTCAGGTTTTAACCGCCTAATCTCCTAAATATATTAACCTAAATATCTCCTTTGTTAATAGTGTCCAGTCTTTTCTTTCTTTTTTGTTTTGGAGATTGGCAAGCGCACTCTAACTCCTTCTCAATTGGAAAAACAATTAAAGGCTTTCTCAAGATATTCCATAATATGGAATAAATAACAGGTATATCTTTATACAGCAAAAATTATTGACATTTGTTTCTAAACTTTACTTTAAGATCTTCGTTAGTGCCTAATTCTTGTAAACTGACATTTTTTTTCAAAGTGACCAGAGTAAATCATTGCCTACTGTGGTATTTCGATAGTCCTAACATTATCAATCCTAGTTTCAAAATCTAAAAAAAGGGGCATTTAAATGTTGAACATAGGTTAAAATGTCTTTTTCCTGGTGGATTATTTGTGACAAATGAGAAACTGGGAAAATTTGCAACGTCCATTATTATATTCCTTTAGCTTAATATATGAAAATACTCCTTATTATACTCCTATTATTATTACACTCATTATTATACTCCTTTAGCTTGAAATATGGTCCTTATTTTAATAAAATGTATGCTGTCGCCTTGAAACTTCATTCAATTTAGTAAATAAATATGTTAAATAGGTAATCCTGGTTTCCACTTAATTAAATTTCCTTTTAAAGTCAATGTTATGATCTGGTTTAATGAGATCCACTATCGTAGACCCCCCATTTACACCTCATGGACCCCCAAATTATTTTTTGTTGACGTGGACCCCTTGCAGATCGTCATAGACCCCCGGAGGTCTATATAGACCACTTTGGGAATCATTGATATAGAAGCAAATCTCTTATTGTTATCTAATGACATTTTAACATCAAATTATTATCATTCTTACTAAAATCAATGACAGTGTGTGACTTAAAACTTGAATTTTCATTTACATGTACAACATAGAATATGTCAGGTGTATTGTTATGCGACACTTTTATCATCGATGTAATTCAGAATTCGAGGAATGCGTAATTATTCGAATCTCGGCGTAGACAGGAACGATGAACAGAGTGTGAGTGAATATTAACGTCGCACTGTACAGCTACACGAGGGCTTTTGGCGATGGACCACGTAATTCTGAACCATGGTCAAGTGACGTGGACGACACCGGAGCGAGCACCACCTACTACCTAACTACCTCACCACACCAACGGGAGGACGTTTGAGCTCTCGACAAATTTAACGTGCATCGCTCCCATACACGGCGGTGGGCTCGAATTCGTGATAAGACCAGCCACGAACCGATACCTTAACCACTCGTCTACCGCTGCCACATGTCTATGTTCAAACCTCCTCCAGTTGGTGGGGAAGTTAGTAGAGGGGGTAGCTCAGGTGTCGTACTCGTCACTTGATTATGGTTCATAATTAGGAGATCGGTTGCCAAAAGTCCTCGATTAACGAAAAAGTACGACGTTAATACTCACTCTCTCAACCCTTATTAAAGGTTGTATTTTTATGTTATTAATAATTGTGCGGTTATTGAAAAAGATATTTAATTAACATCGTAACTCTTATATAAATCAATTCAAATGATTGGAATTAAAAAATATGACCGAAACTGATTGTTTGGGATAACAATAAATAAATAAATAAAATTGTTTTGCTCTCATGAAAATAATTTTTCTAACAGGCTTCAATAGTAAAAGTATGAGTTAATAGCCATTTTCCTGAACGAACCGATTATTCTCACAAATATCTCTTTATAAAAATAAAAAAGTTTTTCTTGATGCTGTAATAAATTTACTTCTGCCTTAGGTGAAGTTAATAAAAGAAACTACATCTTTACAACAGCTATATGACTAGTAGTAAAATTAAAGGAATAAAAAAAAGAGAGCTTGCCTAAAGTTGGATCGAACTTATCTATAATACTAAAAAAGCCGGTCTTTCAGTCACAAAAATAAACGAAAATCAGGTATAATAAACTTAGATGATCTGAGATTACAAGTATTTGCGATGAAATGCTTTAAATGACCATTTTCAATAGGAAAAGATATTCAGGAAATTATTCTTGCACTTTTGTTTCGTCAAATACATGTTAATTTTCCCCCTAAGTTTTTGGACAAATATCGGGAACAAATGTGTTTACTTGAAATAGTTCATTGATAATGCCAATTTTGGACAATATTGCTAACCATACTATTAGGTTTAGGTGATAGGTTTAGAGCAATTATTCTAGATCTTGCACCTTTATATTTCCGTTTCATATTGCTACCCTTTTGTGACATGCCGACAATTCATATCTAAATCTAACTCCCTTAACCTTTTCACTAGAGTTTTTGCGATGCCTGGTAGCCGCGGTAGCTTAGTGGTTATGGTCACGAGCTCGTGGCTGGATTGTCGTGGGCTCGAGTCCTGTTGTCACTAAAGACACGCCGTGTAGATGAGGCCATTCCTCCCACTGATGTGGTAGTTAGGAAAAATGGGTTCCAGCTCAGGTGTCCTCCTCGTCTCTCGACCAAGGCTCAAAATTACGAGGTTTGTGATCAATAGCCCTCTTGTTGCTTTGTAAAGCAAAGTTAAACATCAAATGACAATTCCGGATTTTTCACCCACTAAGAGCGTATACACACCACAACAGTGGTCTTCAAACTGTGCTCCACGGAACCCTGAAGTTCCACGATACATTCCCAGGGGTTCCACGAGTCACAGTAAATAAATCGAAAACAAAATTATAATTGTGTATGCAAAATATATTCACGTTCTCTATGAAGTTTGTATTCCCACAAGAATTTAAAGCTCATTCCTGTCTTAAGAAACTGAAAATTTTATTTCAACATAACTTTATTTTGCAATACTTTTTAAACTTTTATTATAATATAATAAAAGATATTAAAATGTGTTTCATTTATATATATTACCTAATAGATTGTAAAAATTTTATTGTTTACTATCCCGCGTTCCACGAGATAATTGTACACTCGTTAGTACAATGTCTTACAAAACTAAATAGTTTTCCAATGGAAAGTGCACCTTTTGACATTTGTTGGGAAAACACCTACAATAAGGGAGAGGTAACGACTTATAGACCTATCAACAAATTAGATGTCCAAACTCTAAATTTAAGCAAGAAAAGCTCCTAAATTTTTTGTTGCAAATTCATACAAAATACTCAGTATTCCTCTAAACATTTTAATGCCTTTCAGAACAATGTGTACAAGTGGAAAATATTTCTTAGCATAAGTGGTTACAAAAGCAAAGTATAGAAATAAATTAAGCTCAGAATATGTAATGCGATTGCAGTTAATTTCAATGGGCTTAGACTTCCGACGGTTTGTGTGAAAAAATCAAACACACATTCTAGTTACTTAGCATAATGTATGGGTGGGTGAAACCTGGATCACAGATTAATATTATTAATTAGTAAATTATATTAAAAGAGTAGATTAAAATTTTTAATAGTCGATGCAATACTTTTTTAATTGCCTTTACAAAAAAGTGTGTGTGGAATAGGGTTCGACAAAAGTACTTTCTAGTTTTAGGAGTTCCACAAAAAGACCTTCTAGTTCTAGGGCAGTGGTGGCCAACCTGTGGCACGGTGGAGTTGTAACGGGGGCATGCGAAGACATACTGAAAAATTAAAAGAAATTTGAATACATAATAATATATAATTTTCTACAATTTTATTGAAGTGGGGTTGCCTCAAAATTTGGATCAAAATATGTTTGTGTGAATAAATGTTTTCTGCTGGGAACATAATAAAATAAATATTACTCATATAACTAGCTGATGTGCACCTATAATAACCTAATTTTGTTAGCATCTGCGAAAGTTAGTCCTAATATAGATGACTTGGTAAGAAAAAAAAGAGTAATTCACAAAAGCCACATTAAGTAAATACTAACTGTTTAATAATTATTTAAAATTAAATGCTTCAACTCACTCATTTTTATTTTGTACCTTACTTGATTGAATTGAACCTGTAAAAAGTTTATTAACAATAAAACCTAAATTTACCCTTCATCTTATTTTTAAATTTCTTGCATTAAAAAAAAATGTGCTATTTGCGTAAAAATTCCACAATAAACCTATAAGTAACATTTTTTTTGCGTTTCCATATTTGTTTGATGGAAATGTTGGAAGCGGCACTCAAAATTATTTTTTATCAAATTGTGGCATCTTTCCCAAAAGGTTGGCTACCCGGGTTCTTGAGGTTTTGTGAGTATAGAAAAAGGAATAACACCACTATCAGTGCTAAAAATAGAGTTCCCCCTCTCCCCCCATTCCACAGCTGTGTTTCCGGCCATTCTAAAATTTAAGCAAAAACTAACAGTCAGCTGATCTCAAGGTCACTTGACCGTTGCCTTTTCAAAAGGATGTCATGGGGAGTGGTTTCTTGACGTAAGTTTAGGGTTACTTAATTTTTAACCCCCCCCCCCCAATTTTCATGTAAAATAAGCAGAATTGGTGTTTCTGAAGTGATTAAAGTTATTATTCGTGTAGCAAAATATTCTTTTTCATAAAATATAGTATTATTAATGTGTATTTAAGCAGTTTATGCGATAATTTTATTCTAAAGTAACGTTTTAAAACTTTTAAACGTAGATTGCATACACGTGGCGCCATCTGCAGACTTTGTAATAAAGCTTGCCAAATATGGCGTCAGAAAATTCTGGAAGCAAGGATATATGTATTTTTCGTAATTTTAAAATTTTCTAGACTATTTCTGACATTTCTACATTTCAAGGTGGATTTATATGAGTAATTTACGTTCTCAGCAAAAGTTTTACGCCTAAATAATGTGATTTCATTGTGCAAAAGTACCTTAACCATTTCAGTACATTTGGCATTCCCCCTTATATAAGTTAGTTTTCGTTGTTATACTCAGTAGAAGACGGTTTGTGTACTGTAAGCCAATCTTGAATTTTTCGTATATAATTACTAATTGATAAAATCTTCAGGTGATCCCCCCAAAATGTCTTAGTGGTCCACCGGTCGATTGCGATCGACTTAATGCCCACCGCGGGTACAGTGGAAACACTGCAATAATGGAGACTTGGTCAGAATGTTCTGATACGCTTCCAGTAAAGCTGCATTTACACCAAGGCAATCAGCGTTGAGTGTCTAGCCAATCAAAGACTTCATCTCGGGCAGTCGAAGAAGTTTTGATCACGAAAATTTTAACTTGAAAACGAGTTAACTTCAGGCGTTTGAGTGTGTATAGTTAAGTCACATGTCGTACACTCAACCAATCACGGATGAATATGCTTTTGTAACAGATTTGGAATTTTTGAAGTGAAACTCTTTTGGGCTCAAGAGTGAATGAGAAAATTGCCCAGTTTTGCGTAACAGTGGAAAAGCGAACGGAAGTAGTCCCTCATCCCCCCCGAATCGTCGCCATGGTAAGGAGAGAGCCAGAGGAGAAAAAGGGGGGAGCGGGGACACACCACGTGACTCTCGTCATAACCGTGAAAAAGTTGGATGATTGCCTACGTCTCCGACTGGTCAACTTGTCCACCTTCTGATTAGAGTCCTTCTTTTCCCCAGACCCGGGAACATTAACAGCGGTCGTATCAGTTGCAGTGTGAGTATTACGGTGTAGACAAAATAGGTATCGCAGCAAAAGTGTGCCTTTTTGAAATTTTCTTTAGATTGTTGGCTACATGGCGATGTGTTCGGTGGCTAATTTATTTCTTTAATTTTCATTGGCGTTGAATTATTATTAATTCTAGTTAGAATGCCTAAATCAAATGCACAAAGAAGAAAAGAGTTTCGTGAAAGGAAAAAAAAACTAGCAGCAAATCCAGTTAAAAAAGTGACAAAAAAAACCCAGAAAAATAATGCAAATTCATCAAGTGCTACTGCCAAATCTCGATCAGAGTACATGAGAGAATATCAAGCACGAAAAAAAACATCGCAAAATACTCTCTTAATGCCAAGTTTAATGACAAACAGAAAAAATAGTGCAAATTCATCAAGTGCTACTGCCAAATCTCCATCAGAGTACACATGAGAGAATATCGAGCATGGAAAAAAAACATTGCAAAATACTCTCTTAATGCCAAGTTTAAGGGATGGGAATGCTATTGAGACTCTTCTTATGACGTTGGAACTAATGCATGTGAATCGATAATAAATTTATCTTACGTTACAAAGACTGTGATTTCCATAAAAATGCGTTGCCTCGGTAGCCTAGTGGTCAAAGAATCAGATCGTGGCTGGCGTGTCATGAGTTCTAGCCGAGTACCACTCAAGATCCACCGTGTAGGGGAGCGATGCACGTTAAATATGTCGAGAGCTCAAATGTCCTCCGGTTGGTGTGGTGTGGTAGTTAAGAGAGGGGGAGTGTCAGCTCAGGTGACGTCCTCGTCACTTGACCATGGTTCAAAATTGCGAAGTCTGTCGCCAAAAGCCCCAGTGTAGCTGAACAGTGCGCCGTTAATATTCACACACCCATAAAAATGCTCACAAAGATTTTCAAAAGCTATTCGTTGATAATTCTTTCGGTCACGGGAGTTCGATTTATGCTAGATTATTGTTTAGAGATGATTTGAGAACGCCTGTTGCTGAGCAGAAAAATATTTTACTGGAAATTAATTTAGAAGACATTAAAGAATGTTACAATTGCCTACAAAGTAGGAAAAGTATACCAAATCTATATATATATCAAAATATAATAGTTTTGTATAACCAGAAATTCCAGCATATCTTCCTACTTTGGATTTGGTATCAGAAAGACTCAATTCGCCACGAATACTTTTCATGCAAATTAGGCGATTGAGACATGCACACTGTCAGTTTGGAATATTAGAGCAAAAATAATCAATGTTCCAAAGAAGTTTCACTTCTATCGCATGGCGTTCCACGCACCATTTTTTTAGAGTCACCTTTCGTGCAATATTTTTGGATATATATAGAGAGATATATTGTTTAGTTTACAATTTCACAACTTCTTGTAAAAATGAGTAATCATGATGAGTCCAAATAAATAGAATAATAATATTCCATCATAATAGAAGTCCAAAAGTATTCTCATTTGTACGATTTAGAAAATAAAAAACATAAAAATAACACCTTTAAAAATGAGTTTTTTAAACATAGATTTTCTTTCAAACTTCACACTTTGCGTAACATAATTTTTTTGTACCTTAAATTTTAAGAGCGAAAGGAAGTGTTGAATCGAATTGAATTTACTGAATTTTTCGTTTTACTAATTTAATTTTTCAAGGGGATAGTTTTAATTTGCTGGTTTCAATATTCAACTCTTACATCCTGTAAACAATTGGAACTATGAATAAAATTTAATTCTTTAAAAGCTAGTTTTAATCAATTTTTATTAATTACAGTTAAATTATTATTAAATTATTTAATTAGGTATCTATATCCATTAGAAACATGCATCATTAACAGAATAATGATGCATGTTAAGAAAAATTAACTATTTGTGTTTTTAATTTGATTAATTTCACAAAATAATGAATGTTCTTTTTTTTTTTTTTTGCTTTTCGTTTGTTTGTTTGTTTGCTTTTTAATCTCTGTTACATGACAAAAATTCAATGTTTCCACCAATACAGCAAATAAGAAGTTGATTTAAACATGAAACATTCTTATTTAAATATTATAAATAAGCATTTATAAAAGTATCAAAAATTTCAGAACTAATTAATTCACATTTGAAGAAATTTGTATAAACCTCAGAGTTAAAGCCAATCTATCCTTTGGTTGAATATTATCTCTATAATATCCATTTTAGAAATAATTGGCCCAATTATATTGATAGTAAATTATCGAAAAATTGTGGTGACATTCGAAAAAAATTAAAATAGCTTTCTGTGTCTAACAAACACATCTCATCTATTAACACAGATGTTTGCCTTAATTGCCTCTTTTGAAATATACGTCGAACCCACGATCGTTGCAAAAAATTCTTTTTTTCTCTTGCGATTCATACTTAACAAGTCAGAATCAACTACTTTTAGAGCAATTTTCAACTACAATCTTCAGCAGGGCCGATCCTAGCAGGTGTGCAACGCGTGCACCGCACGCGGGTGGCCAAAGCAAGGGGAGGTCGCAGGCCCTATGCGGTTCTATTAATCAAACAAAATTTCTTACGAATTTCTCAAAATAAAACTTATAATAAATCGAATAAATTTGCTGAAATTTGAATAGTTATTGAAAAATAAAAAAAAGTCCCGATTTTCCGATAACACCGCATAATTTAAGAAAAATAGAGAATATTAGTGCACAATGTATTGGTCGATTGTCCATAAATGTCTACTCTTCACAAACATCCTTCATCTGATAGCAGAATTCGCGGTGAAGCCGACAATATCGCATTATTTTTTGTATCTGTTTAATAGCGGCACTGGCAGCGCACTATGGATCGATGCTTAATGAAGGCATCTCAAAAAGGATTTTTGCGAAAATTGCTTTACGAAAATGTCTAATACAGTTTATCTCATAATGTTTAAATTCAATATGAATTTGGGGAAATTAAAACTTTTTAATTTAAAAATAACCTTATAATTTAGAAAAACAAAATAGGAGAGAGAAGTGATTTTTTTTTTGCCAATGGTCTTACAACGATCATAAACAATGCTTGACTTTCTTTTTAGTGACTTATACCTCTATCAAAAAATTTACTCGTAAATTTTTGACTCCAGTTTTATTTGGTAATAAAAGTTATAAAAAAGAGAAAAAAACCTTGTAGCTTCTTTTGACTTTTGAATAAATGATTTTCATTACAAAACCTGTTTGAAAAGCACTTCAATATTCGTGCAGAGTATTATTAATGTTAGTGAAGTTCTAAATTTTTAATTTTATGTTGTAGGAACTTAATGGTACTTTAATATTACGTTAAAACAATGCCAGTTATATGCGTATTTTTAAAAGTCCTAATTGTTATCAGATGCCATATAATCAAACAGGCGAATCAAGCGATTCACAAACATTAAAAAACAGAAATAAAAGAAACATACGTATATATTAAAGGCTAGTTCTGATGTATATATATCTGTCCACTTACATGTATACTCCTAGTTGGAGAGTAATTCATATGATCTAATCCACTTAGGCCTTTAACGTGTTTACTGTTGTCTCTATGTTAGCAGCAGGGACAGCTCTAGGGCTGGGGAATTTGAACCCATGTCTGAGGCGGCATTTGGACCGAATTTGAAAAATACTTTATTTGCTACGAAAAAATTGATGTGAAAATATTTTTTGTATTATTATTTTTGCGGGGTTCTGGATCACGAGGCGCTGAGGTGCTTGAGGTCCCCGCCTCCCCGAACGAGTTCTCTCCGTCCCCTCCACCCCTTCCCGCGGTTCTCCCCATCCAACCCTTCCGGCGTTTCCCTCTTCGTCCTTCTTCATCCGTGACACTTTATCCCCCCTTTCCCTTCTATTTTCTCTTAGCGGGATATTGCATAAACAATCAAAATAGAAAAACAAAGCATAAATAATTTTAGGCTAATAATTGGCATAATAATTTTTTTTTCTGTAGACTACAATACTGAAATATTGCTTTTCATTTATATATATATATAGATATGATTAAAATATGGGAAGATAGATTTCGTAAATAAACCATATTGAAAAAGCGCGTTTTTTTTTCTTTGTGAATCTGATTATAATAGTGATGTCATATGACTAGTGACATCAGTAATTTTTCTACCAATCAGTTGCTTCCAAAGTTACGTCATGAAAATGAACCAATCAGCTTACTGTTGCCACCTTGTAATACTCATTTTTTTTCTTTCTGTGTATCATTTCTTCTCAAGCTCTGAGTTGGTAGAATACTTTGCTTCTCGATAAAGAATTATCACGTTCCAACCCTACCACAAAATTTCAAGATATTTTCTTTCGTGATTAGTGAATTGAAATTTATTTAGTTAACCATGAAACATGCTACATCTCTCGCCTTCTCCCATCCTCGAGCCAAAAGAGTGTGTTTTGATAAAGACAACGGGAAAGCTTCGTTTAAACCAGATGCTGTTCCTGAGAATCATTTCCATTTAGGAAGTCACAACTACGCCGTTGTTTCTGATTTTGCAGACGTTGCTCGAATTCACTTGCGCCGATACAAGCTCGATGCCACTGGATCTCTTTTACCTACCAAAGATGGAATCACTGTAACACCTTCCGTATGGTTAGCCCTCGTAAGAGAATTTTCTGCAATCGATCAAGCCTTTGAGGATGGAAAAGTATTTGTTATCAAGGATTGTCTCTTACTTTCCCGAACTGTTATCGAGAATGTCACTCATATCATAATGCAACGTTATTTCCAACGAAAGGACTTTACTCGTAAATTTTTGACTCCAGTTTCCATGCTAAAAGAAACGGAATGGAATGTATTAAAAGATATCCATAAGCAGATCACGTCGAAAACTGTTTCAATCATGTTCGGGCGTGTTTTTCTGAAACTTCTGAGGCAAGAAGTGGCTAAACACATTCCTTTTCCAAAATCTGACTGCGTCGATTGTATCGACGCAGAAATGGTTCTCACTACATCAATGGTCGAACTCTTATGTAACCATATCGAAGAAAATATTTCATCATTGTTCGTATGCTTCGGATGTTTGGAAGGATACGAAAATCAACTAGGTCATGAATGTATGACATATTCAAACGGACAGAGAATTTCCGAATATGGTGATTTAGCCATATTAAACATGGACTGGGATAAACTGGTTGCAGATTTTGTCAATCGAAACATCCAAATGGTAAATTACATGAATGAGATGTTTCTCAATAAGTTGAATATGAATGTGCTGATAGAAAATGCTAAACAAATGTATGTTGCTAGAGATTCTTTATTATTATTGTAAATAAAAAGTATTATTTTTCTTCTTCAAAGTGTATTTCTTATTTTTTTTTTTTTTTTTAAAAAAAGTGGTAAAGTACACACACAGAGAGATAGGCACACAATTCGTACAAATGTATTATTCTCATTAAATTTAAAACCTAAGATTGTAAAAATGATAAAAATATAGCTCAAAATGTATTCATTTCTAAGGGTTTTTTCTTCAAGGCTAACATGAATTTTCATATTGATTCAAAACATTGTTCTCTCCGTCCCCTCCACCCCTTCCCGCGGTTCTCCCCATCCAACCCTTCCGGCGTTTCCCTCTTCGTCCTTCTTCACCCGTGACACTTTACCCCCCCCTTCCCTTGTCTTTGCTCTCGTGTTTATAAATATTAAAATTATTCCCAAATTGAATCATATCTAAAAAAAAAAAATTTCAAAAGTTAACACGGTATTAATGATTAAAACCAGTATTTGAATTAAACATGGAGTGGAAAAACATTTATCGGGTTCCCGAACACGCAGGTAGTTTCGGTGGTATCGATGCTGTACATCGTTCTCTAAAAGGGAAGGTTTCAGAAAAGATATAAAAATTGGTTACAAACAAACGGGAGGACGTTTTCGAACAGATTTAACGTTACACGGCGGGTCTTTAGTGGTTTACACGCAGGTAGTTTCGGTGGTATCGATGCTGTACATCGTTCTCTAAAAGGGAAGGTTTCCAGAAAAGATATAAAAAATTGGTTACAAACAAAGGAATCATACACTTTACATAAACCAGTTAGAAAAAAATTGATACGAATCGAGTAATCGTTGGCCGAATAAATCAGCAATTTCAGGCAGATCTAGTCGATATGCAATCCTTATCTTCTTTTAATGACGGTTACAAATATTTGTTGACCTGTATCGATGTTCTTTCGAAGTATGCTTGGGCTATGCCATTGAAGAATAAAAAATCCGAATCTATTGTATCGGCTTTTAAAAAGATTTTTTCTGAGCGCATTCCAAAAAAAAAATTACAAACAGATGCTGGGAAAGAATTTGTGAACGTTGTGTTCCAAAAAATATCTAAAGAAAATGAAAGTTGGATTTTTTACAACAAATAATAAGGCAAAGGCCTCCATTGTAGAACGATTCAATCGTACTTTGAAGACTAAAATGTGGAAGTATTTTACTGAAATGAACACAAAGTGTTACATTGATGTCCTTGGAAAATTAGTGTACAGTTATAATCATACGTGGCATCGGAGCATTCGCATGGAACCTAGCTCGGTAAGCGAAGGAAATCAAACTCAAGTGTGGCTAACTTTGTACGGACAGTCTCTGAAAGAATCAAAATCCATATTCAAAGTGGGTGATACCGTGCGAATCAGCAGAGAAAAACTTAATTTTGAAAAAGGTTATACACAAAATTGGACGAGAGAAATTTTCACGATTCACCAAATCCTTTCTAGAAATCCAATAGTTTACAGAGTAAAAGATTTATCTGGTGAAATTATTCAGGGCACCTTTTATCCCCAAGAACTGCAAAAAGTATCCGATTCTGGATTTTATCCTGTTGAAAAAGTTATTAGAACAAGGAAAAGGAATGGTAAAAGCGAATATTTAGTAAAATTTCAGGGATACCCAGATAAATTTAATGCATGGGTAAGTGATGTCAGAATGATATAAATGGGAGCGCATAATACTCTTTCCTTAGTTTGAAAGATGTCATTCTACATTACACTAGTTAGTGACAGTTCCAAGCTTTTTTCCAGAAAACAAAATATCCCATTTCATGACTCAACTTCCATTGCCCGTTACTTTGAATAATGGAGAGTGGGAAGTTGGCTTAGTAGATTTAATATATCCACACACATGGTATAACATAAGAAACGATAATAATATATTTGGATTTGATGTAGGTAATGGAGAATTACTTGTGAGACGAGTTCCACCAGGTTGTTATGAAACTGTGCCAGATATTTTAAAAGGAATGCATTTGGAATTGCATCAAAATAAAATCGAGTTTATTTATCATTCTGTGACAAAGAAGGTAAAGATAAAGCTTGGTGATCAGGCTAGAGTCGTTTTATACAAAGGCCTAGCTGAATTATTAGGTTTTGAACCTGGTGAATATAAAAAATCAGTGGAAAGTCCATACATAGCTGATCCTACAGCATCATTTCCTATCATGTATGCCTACTGTGATCTCGTTGAACCTCAGATCGTCGGTCACACTCAAGCTCCACTCCTGAAAATTATAAAAGTAGAAGGAAAAGACGGAGAAGTAGTCAATGCTCACTATACAAGACCTCACTACGTACCTGTTATTCGACAACAGTTCCAAACGATTGAAATGATTCTGCGATTACATTCTGGTGACTTAGTTCCTTTTGAGAGAGGTCGCGTGATAGCTGTGTTACATTTTAGGCTGAGACAAATCATTTAAAAGAAGATGTGAGTAAATATAAAATTCATTTCTTGAAAGAAATTTAATGAGTAAAGATGCTTGTTCCTTATAATTGTTGTACAAAGCAATTTGAAGACTATTACATTTCACAAACAGGAAATGGACTCCCATATTACGCTGGACAATCTTTTCAGAAAGGATATGGTATTGGTGGATGGTTCAAACGATTATTCCGTACAGCTTTACCTTTTCTTAAGAGTGGTGCTAAATCAGTGGGAAAAGAAGTTTTGAAAACAAGCACACAAATTGCAAATGATATGTTGGAGGGGCAGAGTTTTCCAGAGTCTGCTAGACAAAGGACTAATGAAACTGGAAAAAAGTTAATAAAAAAAGCTATCCAAAAAGCTGACGAAATGATAGGGCGTGGTAAGAAGCATCAAAGGTATAAAAGAAAGAGGAAAGGAATGAAAGCTACCAGTTCTTCCAAATCGAAGAAAGTAAGAGGACGAGATATTTTCGATCATTAGGAGTGATGGCTTTTCTATTAAAGGAGTCTCCTGAATGTGTTAAATCTGAGCTGAATTTATTTTTAGCTCCTCCTACCCAAACTGTAATAGAAAAAGGTCAATGGGTACAATTCCATCCCATTACTAATGTTGCAGATGGAGGTCCTATTGAATTCCTCATACCTGGAAGTGGTGATGCTTACCTAGATCTCTCTCAGACCCAATTACATGTTCGAGCAAAAATCTTTAAAAGCGATGGTAAAGTAATTACTAATGAAAATAAAGTTGGACCTGTAAACTCTTATTTTTGCACAGTTTGTTTTCCCAAGTAGACGTTTGCTTAAACGAAAGAACAGTTTCCTCTAGCAATAATACATATCCCTATAGAGCTATAATAGAAACTTTATTAAATCATGGGTACGACAGCAAAACTTCTCAGCTGACATCTGAACTTTATTATAAAGACACTGCTGGCAGGATGAATGTTTATGATGAAAATGATAAGGAACCGAATGAAGGATTCAAAAGCCGCGTGAAGTTCATTAAAGGAAGTGGAACTGTTGATATGGTTGGACGACTACATGTGGATTTATTTAACCAAGACAGACTTTTATTAAATTTAGTGGATGTGAAACTAAAACTCATCCGAAGTAAACCATCATTTTGTTTGATGGGAGAGGGAGATTACAACGTGATTTTTGAACATGTCTCCCTTTATGTAAGAAAAGTACAAGTTAATCCGGCGGTTGTTATAGGTCATGCGAAAGCTTTAGAAAGAACAACGGCGAAATACCCAATTGATCGAGTTAGCTGCAAGGTGTTTTCAATCCCACAATCTAGTTATTCTTTCATTCAAGATAATGTATTTTCTGGACAAATGCCTAAGCGTATTGTCATAGCATGTGTAGATAATGATGCCTTCAATGGGAATTATAAAAATCTCCTTTCGAATTCAAACATTATGATGTGAATTTTATCGGTGTGTACGTAGACGGTCAACCTGTTCCCCATCAACCCCTAGAGCTAGATTTTGAAAAAGGAAATTATATTCAAGCTTACAATAACTTATTTTTAAATTCTGAAGGACTTCATTTGTCTAGATCAGAATTTTCTAAAGGCTATTCCTTTTTTTTTTTTATTTGATTTATCCCCAGATCTTTGTGAAGGAGAGCATTTTAATCTCATTCGTCACAGCAATTTGAGAGTCGAGTTAAAATTTAATAAGGCTCTGAATGAAACTGTCTCACTTATTGTATTCGCCGAATTTGAATCACTGATTGAAATAAACAAGACACGAAACGTTTTATTTGACTTTGGGAATTAAATGTTCACCTCTCAGATAAGTAAAATTTTATCAAAGGAGGCTCCTAGAGATTTCTTAGGTGTGTATCCTTCTGACAAAATACCCAAGGTCAAGAAAAAAGCAGCACTCGTGGTAAATACAGACCCCCATGATGAAGAAGGATCTCATTGGTTAGCTATGTATATTCAAGATGAAAAGACCATCGAATTTTTGACTCTTATGGATTTCCACCATCGGTATACGAGCCTCATATCTCGCAATATGTGAAATTATTTCCAAACGTAATATATAATGAAACTTCATTACAAAGCCTCACATCCAATGTTTGTGGACAATATTGTATATTCTATCTTCTTAAAAGGTGTAAAGGACATTCAATGAGTGACATTTTGGGACGCTTTCTTAACCGCAAGAAAAATGATTTTAGACTGTATTTGTATTTCAAAAAATTTATAATGTAAAGATGGTTTTTAAGAAATAAAAAAAAAATATTAAAGAAAAAAAAAAATTGATTTTTTTGTTTTTATAGTTTATCACACATATACATTCTATTTATTATTTAAAGTTTTCCATATATCTTTATCAAGCGATAAGTATTTCTAATTACAATTTTAAACTATTATCTTTTTTATAAACATTTAATTAAAAACAAGTTAACACTATTTTCTATTCCTATCCTTTATTCTTTAAATTTTCTTTGACCCCTCTCTTATTGTTCCCCTTCATTTTTTAAATTAATTCTCAATTCATATATCTATTTTTTTTTTTTTTTTTTTTTTGCATTTCAACAGTAAATACACTAATTAAAATTTTTTGCTTTATTAACCCTCTTTAATCATATCATAAATAAAAACGCACACAATGTTTCAATGAAAAAAAGCTTTATTTAAAATATCAAGCATACATAAAATATTTAATATTGAATCCAAGTAGCAGGTTTTGCATACATAGTCTCGTACTTAAAATATCTGTTTTTTATTAACTGAGATGGAAAATCAAACTCTTTTAGAATATCAATAAAATTCCGAAGTCCATTCGGTTCAGTTTTTCTATCTTTTAACAAAAACGCTACCAAGTCTACAATGTTGGTATTTGGAAGTATCTTATTTTTGATCATTAGTTCTTTCTCATTAGTCCATGATAATGACGCACTATTTTGTTGAAGAAGTTCCATAATTTTCTCAGCTTGGTATCTTCTTTTCAGAGGCATCTGATTCAAAATTTCATTTTCGATATTTATTCGTATTTCATCAGAGGAATTCATTCGGTCAAATTCTTTTTCTCATTTGTATTAAAGTCCTCAGATTTAACTTCATGTATTGGTTCTGTTATGTTCTGGGTTGGCAGAGGAAAATTTGTATACTTTTGAAGAATTTGAGTATATAAAGTAGCTTTCTCTTGATCGCTTAAGTTAGGTTTTCGAAGAATTTTGTGCATTTCCTTATCTAAATCGGTTAAATGAATTTCAGCGAATTGTCGAAGTCTTTCTTCAGGTACAAGGACGAATTTCTTAGTGTGTTCCATGAAGTAATGAAGATATAACAGAAACTGCTGCAGGTATGAGGAAGCTCAGAAAACCTTCGCCTTTCTGTACAAGAAGTTTCCTTTTTTTTATATAATGGTACTTTCCTACTTGCTAATTTTCTTAGCACTTTTTTGTAGGGGGACAGCCGAGACTTTCGATGTTTTGTCAAAGGGACGTTTCCTTTGAGAATGTTGATGGTACATTCGCACAAAGCCTTTATGAGGGAGTTTGTACAATTTCGTAAAAGAGCAGCTTTGCTTTTGCTTCGAGCCAGTTGCTTCAAATGATTAATATGTTGACTCGCTAACATTTTTAAGCTAAATGAAAAAAATGATTGTATAACAAGCTTTAAATAACTTTTAAAAGTTAATTATTTTACCTCATGTAAACTTTTTTTTAACAATGTATTTTTTTCCAGTTGCAGTAATTTTTGAGAAGGTATCTACTATAATAAAGTATCCAATTTAATTTAAAAGTGTTATTTCTTTTTTTAACGATTAATTATATTTAAAAACTATTATAATCGATCCCACGAGAAAAATTGACTATTTGGAAATGAACCAATTTTGAGTTATCGGGGTTGATAGAAGATATTCTCATCCTCTGGAAATAATCCGGTGCGAAGACGTAATTTTTCATCTGTTTCTGGCCTTAAATCAATAAACAAATAACCATATGCGACTGAAGTTGCATCCTTGAAACTCTCTTGAAAGTACTTGGTTTGACTCGGATACATTTGTTTAGCTAATGAAGCCATTTGCATTTTATCCCTTACATTTTTAAAGCAACACATATAAGATGCATTTAATGAAATAGTTCGAAATTCTGCCCCTTTATAAAAAAGATTTTGAACAATAAATATAACAGAAATATTCTTATGATGACTACCTTTTGTAAATAAATTTGATAATTTTTTATCGCCTCCTAATTCGGACATTAAATCATCAATAATGATTAATGCATTACTTATCTGGCTAAGATCTGAGGGTAAACCATCAATGAACTCGACATTAGAAATTTCATCAAACAGAGTTTGATAAGCACCATAACACCAAATGATTTTTGAAGGAGTTGGCTTAAACATTTCATAATCCAACAACTTTTTGACAAAGTAAGTTTTTCCAGAATTGGAAGGACCACTTATTAGCATAGATGATGGATGTTGTATGGTTGGAAACTCCATTGCAAATGCAAGGATTTGTAAATTTCTCATACTATTTATATTGTAAATATGTTTATAATTTTACTTGCATAAAAATATTTAACTATGAATACCAAATAATTGAGATTGAACAAAAACATTTTTATATCAACTGTTTATTTACAATAAAATAATAACAATGTACAGAGATACAACAAACAATATATTTCCAACAATAATGAAACTGAATTGATTAGAGTAAATGATATAGCATTAACATTTCAATGTAAATAAAGAATCCGTCCTCCACACATATGGAATGTAATAGTACATCGGTATTTTTTTAAAATTATTTTTTGTTTTATTTCAAAAACAAAAACTAAGAAGTGGTCATATACCATTTACAGAATAATTTCATTTACATAATCTTTTCATAAGCAAAGCAACATTTTGACAGGGTGAAGGAATGTTTCACTCTAATACAAATATATATAAATAAATACCCAAATTTTTACAAAATATAAAAACTCAAAATTTTGAGATGTATTTATCTATAACGTATTTACCATCAACATATTTACTCATTCATCATGGTGAATTTTTTTTTAAGTGAAAATAACATAAGTTTGCTACTAAATTTTAAAGTGACCATATGCTAAAGTATTTATTCCATCTTGTAGAATGTATCTTTTGCTATCAAAAGGGCTCAGAGTTGACTTTGATAAGCCACAGTTTGCACAATGTGATTGTGACTTGCTATTTTTTTAGCTTTGGCTAATCCACGACGACGACATAACAAAGTCTCTTTGTAGTCTGTATGTCTAATTTGTTGTTGGATAATAATTTTTGAGACTCCTTTCGCCGTTTTTTTCTCCATTTCAGCACTTTTTAAACTATACATTTTTGGTTTGAGCCCAACGAATTCAAGAGCCAAACTGGATGATAACTCATCTTTCATCTTGCCAAGCACTTTTTTATTTATTTCGCAGTATAGGGGATGAGTTTGGGGATAATCGGAAGTATCGAAGAAATGTAGATCTTTCTGCATATCTTCATACACGTCTTGTGTTACAATTTCATAGCACAACGAATCAGTATCAGTAAAAAGTAATTTTGCATTGGTATCGTATTTTGATTTTATATACTTATAATGAAAATTATACATAAGAATCTTAGATATGTCTAGAATGGAGAAACCAATGTAGATCGGTCTATTTAATAAAAGGGAAACTTTTTTTCTCTCTATCGAAACTAAATCTGTTGTTATTATACGAAAATTATGAAATGCTGGAGAAGCAACGAGTTTCTTCGATTTTTTCTGATCCTGTACAAGATCTATTACTGTGCGCTTCCGTAGGTTTTCCATGGTTTTACCGAATACGGCATTATTTAAAAGTTTAAAGAGATTTTTTTCAAATGAGCTTTTCGCGTTTTTTCTTTTTTCCGTATTAAAATCAATATATTTTTTAAGCCAAGGTCTTTGGTGAAATTTAAGTACTTTGTGGATTTTAGTTACTTTTAAACCTAGAGAAACATACTGTTTTAAATTTCTATAATGAACGATATATCCTTTTTTACTCATTAAATTAGGAACTAATTTCGTACAGCTATTGGTATTTAAATTATGTTCTTGCGCTATTTCTTTGCAGTATGGAGACAGCATATCATTTGTCACATTTAATGTTTCTGGGGCCAGGGGATAGTCATTATGTAAATTGTGTAGGTTTTGTGGATAATCCATGTCTACTTCTAAAATATAACCTATGTCTGACTCATCTGGAATTTCCATAAAATCAATTGGCTGTGTAATCCACTCAAAACCGTGAGTAGGTAAGGGTTGGGACATTGCCCATCCATATAAATTATTTGCATCCAAATAAAGGATGTATTTAGATGGTTTGTTTTCATCGTAAGAGTCTAAATATTTGTTGTTAGCTGAACTAAATCTATGGGATATCATTGAAATGCCACCTCTTATGCCTCTCTCGACAAATAAATGCATGTCTAAATCTGTAAAAAGCTCCAGTTTGACTCGCGACATGTAAAGACATGCTTGCCAAGCGAGTCCGGGAGCCGTGTAACAATGACATGGATCTAGTTTGTAAAAATTTAAGCATAATTGTCGAAAATTTTGAAAAACGTCTGCAAGTAGAATTACGTCACTCGTCACGTACAGATCGTGATACTCTCCTAGAGTTTTAAGATTAAAACTTTTCCATACGTTTTGACAATGTGCATAATCATCATCACTTACAGTTTCATTTGTAAGTGAGCTAAAAAAGGCTTCTTTAGAGGGCAAGCATCCTTCATTAAATTTTTTGAAAGTATCCATATATTCATAGGGGTAAATTCCTTTATGAAGCATCAGATCGGTTTTTCCTTGAAAAATTTATTTGTTAGTGTTAATTCATTTTTTTCTAAATTCGAAACTAACTTTTCGAGAGAGGCATTTAAAAATTGCAGCGAATCGAGAAAGCGTAGAGAACCGAGAGAAAAAGATATATATTTTTCACTATTGGAAGGTATACAAGTAAGATTTTTGTTTTTTATTTTCCCAACACTCTGCATGATCAAATGGGAATCATACCCTCGTAAATTGTGAATTACGACAGGGATATGTTTAGCCAATGTATAATTAATATTGCAAATATTATGAGCAGCACCCCGGTATAAACCGGTGAGATGGTCATGATCCCGGACTCTATCCCCCAATAAAGGTTTTTCACATATGTGACAAAAAGTGGCATTTTTAAAATGTAATTTATTCTCATCAGAAAAAAGTATCGGCTCAGTTTTTTTTTTTCAAAATATTTAGTATATCTTCCTCTTCTTTAATAATGTTTTTTAAAAAATGGTCAACGGCATTTTCTCCTCGATAAACAACAGGTGGTTTTTTAAAACTTCCATCAGGTCCAATCACCACATACGCATAACCACATGGAATATGATTTGCTATTGGTACAGTGGAAGATCTTTCAGGATCAGGCGCGCATGAGTTGATTTTCACAATAAGGGATTCAAAGTCGGCGTAAATAGTATATGGAACAGGTAAATTAAATTTAAAGTTTTCAAATTCTAACCATTTGTTTTCGGGCATTTTTATTTTTTGTTCTTTATGTTTCCTACAGTCTACTATATGGGCATCTAAGATTGATTTTTTAACAAACCTGTGAAGACAATAATTGCAATAAAAACTTTCTGATTTATGTTGTGTTAAGTCTGAAAGTAATCGATTTAAATTTTTAATAAGACAATAATGTCTTTTCTCTTGATTTGAGATCAAAAGCAAATTTACATGTTTATCAAAATTCTTTGTTGTTATTTTCAAGGGGAATATTTCATTCTCGAAACCGAACACATTAATTGATATTTTATTTTTTTCTTCAAAGCATTCAATCTGATTTAATGGAGTAGGAAATGTAAGGTTTTTCGTGCATAATTCATTCTGAAATTTTAAATAAGTACTCACTCTATTTGCATTGGCTTGAGCAGGATGAAGATGAGCTAACACACACCATAAAAAACAATGTTGGTCCTCATTTCTGATGTTTAATATTGCCTTTTTTTTTTTTTAATCAGCTTTGGTGGAAGAGGAATGTAAGAAGCTGCTGCTAAGGGCTTGTAGATAGCAATCTTAAGTTCATTCTTCAACACATCTTGGAATTCCCATCCCGATCCTCTATTTTCAAATTCATTACATGATGTGATAACCTTTAAAAAATAATAATAAATTCAAATTATAATCACATTCGATGTAAAATAATTCTGAAATATATTTCCACAGTATATATTTTATAGTTATTTGAATAACTTTTTCTTAAAATTCTTTTAAAATTTCTTTTACATTTTATTTTATTATTTTTAAAGAAAAAAAAATGAATTAACTTGTTACCTTTGCAATGCTTGTTTCTCAACGTCAGGAATTTCCTGGGTTAATGTAATAGCACATCTTGATCTAAAATATGATGTACAGGTCTCAAAATCCTCTGTAGTAATTTTTCGGATGAAGTGAACACAGCTGTTGAGATACCACTTCACACCCTGCTTTGAAGACGCTGTTTCCTTAATTTTTTTCAAAATTTCTGTCTTAATGCTGTGAAGGCTCACAGTTAAGTCCTTCGATGTTGAAGTATCTGGAAAGAATGTGTACACTTCAAAAGTATCCAAACATGCATTTCTAGTGGGCGAAACAGTTCGTTTTCGCGATGGTGCAGTTGAAATAGAAGTCCTGCCGTGATCGGAAAGAGTCGTTTCCGTGGCGGTAGAGGGACCGGGTGCGGCTTCCGAGGATGTGTTCGCAGAGGAATTTTCTTCTCCATTGGCTGTTCGAGACAGTTTCATGATAATCGGTGTTAATTTATGAATTTTTGAATGTCGAACGAAGTTATCTTTTCGATTGAATCTCTTTTTGCATATTTTGCAATGGAATAAGGCTGAAGTGGTGTGAATTGAAATTCGATGTCTTTCTAAACTGCGACGATGCGTGAAAACACTATCGCATTTATCGCATGAAAATGTTCCTCTTAAAACGCCATCGAAGGGTTCATCTAACTCACTGGATAAGTCTCCAAAATCCGCAGAAGCCAAAACCTTGTCGTTGATAGGAAAATCAGTCTCTTCGAATATTTTTTCGATATCCATTGTAAAAAGTTTAAGCATGAAGTGCGCACAGAAAAAAAAATTTCGAGCTAGAAGTGAATTGGTTCATTCGCCTCATCTGCTTATATACGGAATCAATCGTTATGCGTAGGAATACAGTGAAAAATAATTAAAAAGTATTTTTTTGTAACGAATAGCGAAAGAAAGGGCGGGGCTTATCTTCTTTTTAACTCTAAAAGTATTTGGCATCTCCCCTCAACCGTATGAATGGGGTTTTACAACCCCCTCCCTGCAGGTAAACTGATTTTTCCCACCTTCAAAAGCTGTAAAATTCCATTACTTACTTTCACAACAGCCACACTTCTCCCCACAACTTAAAGAACAACAGCCAAAACACTTTTCTACCCCACAACTTAAAGAATGCGATTTTACTACCTCCCTGTAGGTAAACCAAATTCTTCCATTGTCCAGTTGTTAAGTTTCTTTTATTTTGTACTGATATATTCGCACACACACAAAGTCTGCTTTAAGGGTATGTTTTGTGTGGACTTTTCGCAACATCTGTTTGTGCTTTTTGAAAGAGATACTCAGACAAATGGTTTTTTTACAAGCTAATAGGATAATTTCGCAATTTATTCTTCAATAGTTAGACTTACAACTGTTACAATCTTGAAATTCTTACACACGAGTTTTTTTCATACATACCTATGAATGGGTTGATTGCTACCCTATGGAGATAAAATTCTTAGTCTATGTCATAGGGAGAGTTCCAATTACTTTTTATTTGCTCTCGAAGATTCTTTCAAAATGTTTTTACGTGAGAATTTTTTCTAACCACCGGTGTTTTTTTTTTTTTTTTTTTGTTAGATTGGAAAACATCTTTTGACTTAATAGGATAGTTTCAACTTTCTCACACTTCAACGGTTAGACCCACCACAGTACTCTTTTCTAAAAAGCCCATTGATGTGTATATTACTTTACAATCTCTTTTTAAAAGGAATGATTACCTCTCCCCACATTTGATTTGATTTAAAAATTTCAGTTACCTTATTTATATTTTCAAAGGTATTCGGGGAACACAGTATTTATAAATGTTTTTTCGGCCTCTCTTTGTATTTTTCCTTTAAATGTGCCGATAAAAATAAATATCTTTTAAAAGTTCATTCAATGGTTTCGGCTTTCTGGTTCCTCAATCCTTAGAGTTTTTACCTTAGAATCTAGTAATGTCTACAAGTAAAACTTCTTTCTATCTCATAAATGCATCAATTACCTTTCTGTAGCTTTGTTTTGATGAAAAAAGTTTCGAATACTTCCCATCTTTTTTTTTTTTTTTTTTCGTAGACATTTTTTAAATGCAGCGATTACAAATTATTTCTCCGTATTTGTTTGCAATATTTTGGGTTGGAGATGTGCCGAGAAAAGAAATATATTTCTAAATAAGCTAATACAATAACTTCGGTTTATCTTATTTTTCAATGGCATTACCTAAGCATACTTGGAAAGAACACTGACACATGTCAATAAATATATTATATTCATTAAACTTTACACGAACTCAATTTTTTGAAACTGTTGATTTATTCAATATGCTATTTTTATAATCATTTATTTTTATTTCTCTCTTAATTGTAAAAGGTGATTATTTTATTTTCAATCAGTTTTTTTTCAACTTTTCTGAGTATTAAATTCAACATCTTTACGAGCGAAACATATAAGCAAAAAGCATACTCGAAACAATGTTTTGAATCAATATGAAAATTCATGTTAGCCTTGAAGAAAAACCCTTAGAAATGAATACATTTTGAGCATATTTTTTATCATTTTTACAATCTTAGGTTTTAAATTTAATGAGAATAATACATTTGTACGAATTGTGTGCCTATCTCTCTGTGTGTGTACTTTACCACTTTTTCTTAAAAAAAAAAAAAAAAATAAGAAATACACTTTGAAGAAGAAAAATAATACTTTTATTTACAATAATAATAAAGAATCTCTAGCAACATACATTTGTTTAGCATTTTCTATCAGCACATTCATATTCAACTTATTGAGAAACATCTCATTCATGTAATTTACCATTTGGATGTTTCGATTGACAAAATCTGCAACCAGTTTATCCCAGTCCATGTTTAATATGGCTAAATCACCATATTCGGAAATTCTCTGTCCGTTTGAATATGTCATACATTCATGACCTAGTTGATTTTCGTATCCTTCCAAACATCCGAAGCATACGAACAATGATGAAATATTTTCTTCGATATGGTTACATAAGAGTTCGACCATTGATGTAGTGAGAACCATTTCTGCGTCGATACAATCGACGCAGTCAGATTTTGGAAAAGGAATGTGTTTAGCCACTTCTTGCCTCAGAAGTTTCAGAAAAACACGCCCGAACATGATTGAAACAGTTTTCGACGTGATCTGCTTATGGATATCTTTTAATACATTCCATTCCGTTTCTTTTAGCATGGAAACTGGAGTCAAAAATTTACGAGTAAAGTCCTTTCGTTGGAAATAACGTTGCATTATGATATGAGTGACATTCTCGATAACAGTTCGGGAAAGTAAGAGACAATCCTTGATAACAAATACTTTTCCATCCTCAAAGGCTTGATCGATTGCAGAAAATTCTCTTACGAGGGCTAACCATACGGAAGGTGTTACAGTGATTCCATCTTTGGTAGGTAAAAGAGATCCAGTGGCATCGAGCTTGTATCGGCGCAAGTGAATTCGAGCAACGTCTGCAAAATCAGAAACAACGGCGTAGTTGTGACTTCCTAAATGGAAATGATTCTCAGGAACAGCATCTGGTTTAAACGAAGCTTTCCCGTTGTCTTTATCAAAACACACTCTTTTGGCTCGAGGATGGGAGAAGGCGAGAGATGTAGCATGTTTCATGGTTAACTAAATAAATTTCAATTCACTAATCACGAAAGAAAATATCTTGAAATTTTGTGGTAGGGTTGGAACGTGATAATTCTTTATCGAGAAGCAAAGTATTCTACCAACTCAGAGCTTGAGAAGAAATGATACACAGAAAGAAAAAAAATGAGTATTACAAGGTGGCAACAGTAAGCTGATTGGTTCATTTTCATGACGTAACTTTGGAAGCAACTGATTGGTAGAAAAATTACTGATGTCACTAGTCATATGACATCACTATTATAATCAGATTCACAAAGAAAAAAAACGCGCTTTTTCAATATGGTTTATTTACGAAATCTATCTTCCCATATTTTAATCATATCTATATATAAATGAAAAGCAATATTTCAGTATTGTAGTCTACAAAAAAAAAATTATTATGCCAATTATTAGCCTAAAATTATTTATGCTTTGTTTTTCTATTTTGATTGTTTATGCAATATCCCGCTAAGAGAAAATAGAAGGGAAAGGGGGGATAAAGTGTCACGGATGAAGAAGGACGAAGAGGGAAACGCCGGAAGGGTTGGATGGGGAGAACCGCGGGAAGGGGTGGAGGGGACGGAGAGAACTTGTTCGGGGAGGGGGGCCTCACGCACCTCAGCGCCTCGTGATCCAGAACCCCTACTTTTCTACTACTGGTATTACTACGTTAAGGATAACAAAAATGCATCAAACAATATTTTGTTTAGAGTAGCGTTCGACAAAGTACCAGTTCTTCAAAATTCTGCTTTTATGTAGAATTAAAAATGATGTTTGTAATTAATATTATACATATATATATATATATATATATATATATATATATATATATATATATATATATATATATATATATATATATATATATATATATATATATATATATATATATATAATGTTCACTCTTTTCTGATTTATAAATATCTCTATAAAAAATTACTTACATTTACATGCCCATTTAAATATTTTATTGGCTTTTTGACAGGATTTATTTTTAAATATATATTTGATTTATCTTTTGCAATTTTCAGTTATATATTTGTTTCTAGCAATGTGAATCTGGTATTTCATTTCATGTATCTTATTTTCTTATTCTGTACTTAGTATGTTTAAAGTCAGTTTTCTTATGTGTTGAAACCTTCAAGGTTTCGAGGCAGTTAAGAACGTTAAATTATGAATTTGACGTGTTTTTTCTTATTTTATTCTGTAACTTCTTTTTCCATCCCGAGTGGATCACAAAGGACATTATTCCCACGGACAAGATGTCCGGCTTCAGCTAACTTAAGGGGGACAGAGGCAATAAGAATTTTTGGAAGATAGCGAGCCATGGGAGATGTTTCATTTTAGTCTTGAATGTTGTAATTTAAGTTTACAATAAATACTTTTAATCTCTACCATCAACAGGCTCGTTTTCGAAAAAATGGCCTGTTAAAATTGGTACAATTAATCTCTTACATTTAGCTAGTTTGAAATAGCAACAGGTAATTTTTTTTTTAGTTTCAAATTAACTTGTATTTTTTAAGACTTAAAATAATATACAAATTCCTCCTGTTAGGTATACTTCCGAATAAGGCACAATTAATGATGCTACCGGTCTTTTTGAATATGAATCTTATGTATTTACCTCTTATTAAGGGACATTCTGTTTAAGAGAGACACTGAAAATGTTTCTTATTTCTTTTAAGATTTCAAAGACAAATTTATGTTTCTCTTTAAATAAATTAAATATAGCGCTGTCCTAATAAATCAATGTAATTTTAAAGAGGAAAGGAACAGATAAATAAAAAATTACAACATTGTCTGCTCCACGCTTCGATTTAGAGACAAAACAGAATATGTCATAAAGCCATTGCAACTCGTGGGTCGCGTTTACTTTGGGTTTACATAAGAAAAATAAAAATGCTTGCTTAGGTGGACACAATGCACAGGGTTTCAAAAAGGTCTGTTCAACGGAATATTTTCAATAAATTTCTGTAAGTAAAAGATTTTATTGCTCATTTCAAATGTTTATACAGTAATCAAACATTTTCTATTAAGAATTTTTATTTTTCATGAACTTCAAATTAAAAAAAACATGTGACTAAGGTATTTATTTGTATATCATTTACTTAGGGATTAACAAGACTTGAATTTTTAATTAAACTAATTGGTTTAGCATTAAATGACAAAATAGCCAATGTCTAATCTGGTGGGTTTAAATTTCTGGCTCTAGGTCATATTGTGTCAAACACAAAGTTCCTTATTGGAAGGTACTTCTATATTTTTACCCTATTAAGATAAAGCAGCGTTTCTCAAACTGTGGGGCGCGCCCCTAGGCATATTAAAAGGTAGTAAGCAAAAGATTATTTTAAAAAAAATATTAATTTATGGAAAGTAAACAATCAAAATATATTCTGACATAATAAAAAATAAAATACACATTTACACCAACATAATAAACTTATAAATGTATCAATTCTGCACAGTATATCTTATAATTAGTTTAACAAAACTATAAAAACAAATTTAATAATTACCATTGATTCCAAGAGCTTGTCATATATAAAATTATGTACAAAAATTAACACTTATTTTGATAATTTTTGTACGGTTTATATTTAATCCATTAACTGCTGATAAAAAGTTACTGGATTCGTTTCCCAATGCCACGGTTTTCCACGTAAGCACGGGTATGGGATGTAATGAGGGGGAGAAAAGGAACAAATAAGCAAATCCTCTGAAATAAGTAAATCTTTCGAACATACTATCACGGTCCTTTTATTGTAATCCAAAGCCTTCGGAATAATTTTATGGATGGCAATGCACTGAAGAGTTCGTACTTCGGAAAGACGTAAATATACGTTCGGGGCAATCAAGTGCCGGTGCACTTCAAGAAGTGCTGGTGGCACTTCTGAGTTTAAAGTCGCATTGTACATTGACGTCGAAGTTTAGTATTTTTGAATTGAATAAATTGCTATTGTAAGGAGGGGGGGAGGGGGTTGCGATGAAAATCATGATTGAATATCGGGTTGCAAATGTGGAAAGTTTGAGAAGCACTGAGATAAAGTATTAAGGAATATTTTCTTCTATTTACCTTCATGAAAAAGCGGACTATAAATATAGTATATTTAGTTTTAAAAGAATCTCTTTTGTTAGTATATGCTTATACATTTACGTAATAAATAAATTCATATAAGTACATACGATTTTAACATAAAAGATTATTGAGTTAAAAGAAAACTAGCTAATTTTAATATCAATTAAATTATTTTGTATACATATATCCTTAGTTATAGTTAAGAGTACATGGTTGGTAAAATTTTATCTTTGGATTAAATCGAAATAATATTAATTGAAGCGCTATAAATTTTTTTCATAAGACCACTTCCACTTATAGAGCGAGACATGAATATCCTTCATTACTGTTCATTCTTCATGTGGTTCTTTTAACTCGTTCATTGTAAATCTTTTTTTTTTCTGAATCATCAATTATGAATCATTTTTCTGAATCTACATGTTAAGTCAATATAACACATGCGTATTATGGTGTGTTTTTTTCTCTGTCCCTTTTTTTTACATCAAGAGAAATTTAGTAATTTATGTTGCAATTATAAATATAATATTATGAGTAATTGTGTTATTGCTTATCGAAGTATCGAAAAAACAATTCTTAAAAATCTTTCAGAATATTTAAAGTTTGTGAATTAGGTCAATATATAATAGGTTAGTTATTTCAATGTTTACTTTATTTTTTAATTTAAAGAGGGAGAAATTTAGCAGAATTATTATAAATTTATTTTCAAATAAGATTGCTTGTGTTAATATTTAAAAATTCCGAAATGACATTTTTTGATTAAGCTAAAAGATAGAATTTTATTGGAATGAGAAATAAAATATATTTTTCAATTATATATGTAATAATCATGAAAATACTCTAAAACACATAAACTGCATAAGATCGTGGGGCGAATTAAAGGCAGGGTTGGAAAAAAACTGTATTATTGACGCTGAACAACAAAATGTACATAATCGAGGAATAAAAGCGATGACGCGCCATCATTGAAAGAATGATTGCTGAAGTACAAATTTTAGCCAGTCAAGATTTGGTTTTCAGAAGAATTAGTACGAAGTTGAGATAATGGCAAATTTTTAAAGGCGGATTAGATATTAGCCAAATTTGATCCAGTTATTTCAAAACACCTTCATAATGTCAGTAAATGCTAAAATAACAAAACACATATTTCACACTACTTAGGGCAGCATTTTCAAAATGAAATACTTACTATTTTAGCTGAATCTTTTCGTAATGAGATAACACGCATTGTCAAAAAAGCAACAATTACACTATAATTATTGACTCTACACCAGATATTAGCTACAAAGAACAACGTTGTTGTTGTTCATGCCACCTGTCTGACAGAGTCAGGTCGAGGCCCACGAAATTCATCGTGGCAATGGGCTAGATGTACGCCTGTCGTTGGCCTTAGCTTTGAGCACCATACAGGTGACAGTACGATTTAGCTCGGTGAAATTCCCGAAGGGACGATAGATGGTGCCACCATATATCTCCACCTCCACAATTTAGGCATGGAACTAAAGTGAAGGAAATTACAAAGAACAATAAAATTTGTTATTTTAGATGTGTAAGCACTACGGATGGTAGGGTATATATTTCAGAAGAGTTTTTAGGAATACTTCTCAAGAAAGGCTTTCAGATATGAACACATTCTCTATTGAATCCAAAATATCTGAAAAATTTGATTTCCCCAAAATTATTGGCACAAATTTGCTTCTCAGAAAGCCAGAAAAGTTATTTTATAATTAATTATTAAGTAGTCCTTGTGGAAGGTCTGATTTATATACTTTTCGTTTCACGAGATTTATGCTTTAGTACTTTTTTTATTATATTATATTTCCTGAGTGAATACTGTTGTTTTACTTTTCTGATTATAAAATGCGTATTTTTATTTCAAAGGTAATATTTTTGCTTGTTTATTATTTTGTCGCGATCATAACCCAATAGCTAACCAAAAATAAAATTTTGCACTTTAAATTTTATTTGCATTTTTATTAATGTGTTTTACTTTTTACTCTAATACGGGTAGACGAGTTTATAACCTCAATATATAAGCATTAACAAGTAATTCAATATATAATAAGTAAGTAAATATGTAAGTGTTATAATAAGTAAGTAAATATATATTAAGTATATAAGTATATTAAATATAAGAGTATTAGCCAAAATATGAAAAATTCTCTAGAAGGGCGGCGCATTGGGTCTTTGCACGAGAGCCGCCAACTCGCTAGGATCGGCCCTGATCTTCAGCGTCACCTAATGAGCAGAAATCCACCTTCGCGTACGAAAAAGCTTTGGTATGAATCCAATAAAGAAAACATTTTTCTCCTTTCTACTTTGATTACGACGCGTGAACGCCTTGGTGTGAATAAGCTTTTAATGATGGAGCTATCAGTTGCGGGGTATCTATAACTTTCTGCCTTAAAATCAAAGGCTTTGAAAACACATGCAATCCGTTTGTTTGTAGAAATGGGTAGGAGGATATTATGTAAATCAGTTTGCATGAAGATTAGCAGGAGTGGGGACGCTGGGTTTTAGCTCACTATGAGGATGTTTATAATATTATTAAGATAATTATATAGAGTATTATTTAATGAAATACTGCTATTTAAGTGGAGATATTAGCAAAAGTTGGAAATTTTTTGTTAGAATAAAGGTGGTTAATAAGAATTCGTAAGTAGAATATTTAGGCTAATTAGATTCTGAACAAGGACATAAATCTCAAATAAGGTTTCTAAAATACTCATATTGTTCCGATAATTGTGAGTTTGAGTGTGAGTTCTTTAAGCAATGGAGTCTTCCACTGGATCTAAAAATGGAGATGTAAGCAAGTACTTCATTCTCTAAAACCAGAGTAAATTCCAACAAATTAAAAAAAGGAAGTAACTTAATTATAACAATAATAAACTTGACGGAACTTATAGCCTGTGTATTCTCTTTGTGAACCTCTTATCAAACATTCATTACTTCAACACATTTTGTGAACTCAAGAAAGGGATTAAGAATTTGGTCCTGTGGAATTAGGGGATCTTTTCACTGCGAAAAAAGTTTTATTTGTCTCATGTGTATAGAAACATTTATTCTAATTTTCTAGTGATTTAACCATTTTTTGGAGAGAGTGATATGTTTTTTAGAGCAAAGTAAATTGTTTTAGGTTTTTAGAATGGGAGAGTATGACAGCATCATTTATATACATGTACAATAGTATGATGGCAGCTTTTGAAATCTCATTAGCATAAATATTAATCATTGTAAAGCTCAAACGGAAATCTTGTGGAACAATTGTTTGAATTTCGCGTCGAGTAAACAATATTTCAACTACAAAAACCTCAAATTGGATTCAAGTACTCGATTAAAGTAATAATGATCTTCCTAAGTCAGTGGTTCTCAAATTTTAACTACTGGCGACCCAATTTTCAATCATAATTTTTATCGCGTCCCCCCCAAAATGTATTGAATGCAATAATAATGCATTTGGGGGATGCTAAAGCTACAATACGATCATAATTATAAACCGTACAAATTAACAAGATAAGTATTAAATTTTGTATATGTTACTTTAAAGTAATATATATTTTTATTTATTTTTTTTTTTTACTTTTTAGTTCAATTCACTATAAAAGCGTGTTTTTTTTATTTGTTTTTAAACTATAATTTAATTTATAACTATTTTTACTATACACGATAAAAATCCCAATTCCAGTGAATAATTTAATTAAGAGAAAATATACTTACCCCTACTTTCAAGGACTTACCAATTTTTCTTTGATTTTTTGAGAAAAAATCCAATAAAACTAATGAAAATGTTCCAAATCTGCGTGCCCTTGATAAAGGACATAAAGCATGCTCATAGAAAATATTTTTGAACAAAAGTGGTCGCGCAGGGAACTCGATCAAAACTAGTAACTTGATTGTAAAAAAAAACGCTTGAAACTCCCCAAAAAAGAGGGCGAAATGTGGTAAATTCCTTTTAGTTCCCATTAAGACTGTCTTATTGGAGGATCCTCTGTCAAGGTCATTGGTAACAAATAAACAGTTTTCCCAGAATTAACGATTTCGTGAACATCAGGTGACTCTGCGCATCGATCCCGTGTTAAAAGTATATTCAATAAAACATATGGATATTTGTTCTAAAAAAGAATTGCGTAAAAAGTTTTCCTTTATGCATTCATTGTACGTTGGCCAAATAATCCTTCAAAGTACTCAATATGCTTATCCATATATCATATAACTCATTCACATGGAAAAAAAGCAACAGAAAAATATTATTTACAACTTTCCTAAAAGAAAAAACAGATGAATTGAAACATACCAGTAAGTTTGAAGGTCAAATATATGATACTCAAAAGTAGCAAAAAAAAAAATCTCTCATCGTGTGATTACAGTAAAGCAAACAAAATGTCTTTTTTTTTTATTTGGTTATAGGATCAAAGATAGCTAATGAACGTTTGAAGTGGAATGTTTTATTTTTGATGGTCACCAGATGATATATATAAATTATATCAGTGTAAATGTGCATTTTTATTAAGTCAGAAAGCATTTTGTTTTTCTTCATTCCAAAAAATTATTTTTTAAACCTTTTATTTTCAATATGCTCGCACCTCCCCCTAGCAGAAATACCACGCCCCCCGGGGGGCGCGCCCCACAGTTTGAGAAACACTGTCCTAAGTAGACACACCAGATCCTTTTACTCGAGAAATCCGGTAGTTTAAAATATTCTATCACTAACACATTAGCTTCAGCATGACAGCAACCACCAATTTCTTTTTTCGACTGCCCATTTCACTTGATTTTAAATAGCAACTCTCATTAACATAAATCACGGTTCCTCTACAGAAAGTAGTTTTATAATCATACTGCAGTTAAGAGAAATTTTTCCCTAGAAGATTAGTAAGAATCACGATTAGAGCTCATTATGTACATTTACTACAGTAAAATTTTTAAATTTTTTCGTACCTTTAACCCTACAAAGCAACGATCTTAAAAGAATATCTTATTTTTTGCTTGTCTGATTAAATGGGCAAAATAACACCAACATCTCGGTTGCTTTTTTATTTATATAAAGAAAGCAATAAGATAAAAGGTACAATTTTTTTGTAATATGCATTTTTTTAAGTAGTTGATATAATTTGTTTCTTTTTTGGTTATTTTTCAAGACAAATTCCTTTTTAAGCGATTTTTTGCAGCTTTGAAATTGTCATATTTGATAGTTACCAAATTTTCTATGCTAAACGTTCCAACATATGAAAAAGTTTCCTTTTTTCACTAACTGTTTAGAAAGTATGTTTTAATGAAGAATTAGTGCTTTTCCATTTGGATGAAATATACCCACATGTTAAACAGAAAGGAATTGAAATCATTTTTTGCTTGTTTACACTAATGGGAAAATTAAAACCATTATTCCAATGGGAATAATGATGGAGAGATCCCCTCCCCCGGGAAGGGGTACAATTAAAAAAACACGTACATGAAAGAGAGAAGGAGAAATTGCTATGCTAAAAATTGAAAATTTCTTAGAGTATGGGGGGGTGAACCCCCAAATTTCACCCTTGTGTGTACCATTAATAGGTACTTGGCTCAAAAGTCCATCGCCACTTTAATATTTTAGTGAAGTGTTAGCGGAACAAAAAATTTAGTGGGTTAAGAGAATTCGAGCTTTGGTTCTATTGCCTTTCGTAAGAATGAATGCACAATGAATCAGGGCCTCTGAAAATTATATAGAAATTTACCGTCTCCGATTCCCTGTTTTTCTTTGACTCAAAATATGAACACAGCTGCTAATTTTTTTAAAAAATTAAGGCTTCCATAAATTAAAATCAAGTGTTACTGTAATTTTTAGAAAATTTCTATATTAAAATTTGAAAACCTCCATAATTTTTTTTCCAGATGGGATCAAGAAAAGAACAGAATAAAGAATTTCCTTCAAGGCCATCGTTACCACGACGTTCCAAAGAGAAGACTCAACGCGGTTCTGGCGTTTTCGAAGAAAAAGAAAGGACCGTGGAATGCAGCGATTGTGGAGAATTTGCAATCCTTAGAAACATGGATTGCCGACTTCTTAGAGGGAAGCATCTTATCTTTTCTACGAAAGAGATAAGAGAATTGCCAAGTGACACTAATGTAGAATGCTGTATATGCATGAACACTTCTAAACAAAAATATTTTCTACTGCTACACTGCAAGCATCGCTTCCATAAGAAATGTATCATGCAGTGGTTCAAAAATGAACCCCGATGTCCTTTGTGCGGGAAATGAAACGAGTAACAGGAACCAAGAATACAGTTTGTGTTCCTTAGGTTTTGTAATCATAGAGTCTTAATAAATGTGTTTATAGAGTATTCTTGTGTTCTTTGTGTCATCAGTATTGGAATACATGTGATATTAGTTCTTTTTTTAACACCCTTTTATAAGTTTCACTTGTAAGTAACGGAATCTTTGAACTCAATTTTTACTCACTTTAAAAGGTCAGATTAATTCGAAATTTTGTTCACTTGTCCCAGACCAATGACAATACAATAATTTAATAATTTTGTTCCATTGTCCTGATCAGGATCTTCAGGACTAACGATTTCCCAGTTTCAGATCCCATCCCGCATCTGGCGACTAATTCCATTTCCAGATTTGGCCATTAATTCCAGATTTGGCTACTGAGAGATTAAGTTACAACTTATTTCGATTAACTGTTGTAGGAGACAGTAGAGTTAATATACAAGGTGATGTTATCAGATTTAGACTACTTGCTTTATTATTCGTGATCTGGTATCTGCTCTCGGAGGGATGCGTGCGCTGCCAAGGAAGTCTGAAGTCCGAAAGAATGAATGCATGGGGTTGCTATAGTTGAAAAGCTAACGCATGCGCAGATTGCATCTTAGGAGCTTGCGCGAGTAAGCACTACCCGCAATTGCTGGAGATTTCGCGCACGCGCAGATCACAATGAAAAGCTTATGTATATGAGGAGTTGAAAAACTCTACAGAGTATCCCCCGAGAGAAGGCGAACGATAAATAAGTACAGAATAAAAATACTCAAATACAACAAATGTTACATAAAACAATATACAAACATTAAATACATGGGAAATGGTTAACACAATTTGTAAGGGTTGAACATTTACATGAAAAGAATGTATGTTATACTGTAATGTTAAAATAAATATGATTGCAAATATCATGTTCTACACAATACAATAAAAAACAATGATTTACACAAAACAATAAGATAAGATTTTAAAAGTATGTACATTTAGAGATTGTACTATATATAAAATGACATACTTCTATCAATGAAAATAGCATTATAAGTTTCAATAGTAATATACATATGAAATCAAGGTATATATTGCAGATTATTTACATGTAGAATTATTTAACTATGCATATTAAATCAAAAATGTACTTTTAATTCAATTTTACAATAACAATTGAAATATTACATTAATTCAGTAGTAGGATAAATTCTTGGGGTTGTGAAAGTAAAGAATCAAAAGTTAATCCTAATGTAAACAAACAATTGGGACTCTTACTAAGATCAGGAATAATAACTTGACAGTTCATTATTTAAATTTAAGCAATCAAAATGTAATCAATCACTAGTAACAGACTCATAGACGCAACTATTGGGTTGTTCAGAAATTTCGTTTTTTTGTGTGGAAATGAAAGACAGTTTTCGTATGATAAACAAATACTTTATTAAATTATATATTGGCCGTTCTGGTTCAACATCTTTTGCCATCTTTCTGGTAGTAGCATAATTCCACGCTCATAAAATTGTTGGTCTTTGCTGGCAAAAAACTGATCGAGGTGGTTTTCGACCTCCTCATTTGAAGTGAAGGTTTTACCGTCTAAAAAATTTTGGAGTGACCGGAACAAATAATAATCCGATGGTGCCAGGTCTGGAGAATATGGTGGGTGTGGCATTGTATCCCATTCAAGCTGTAAAAGCTTTTGGCGAGTGACCAAACTTTGTGAGGTCTCGCGTTGTCTTGGTGAAACACTACACCTTTCCTGTTGATTAGTTCTGACCTTTTCTGTTGAAGTGCATCATTCAGTTTATCCAGTTGATGACAGTAGACTTCCGAATTAATCGTTGTGTTATCCGGTAAAAGCTAAAAAAAAAGATTCCTTTAAAATCCCACCAAACCGACAGCATCACCTTTTTTGGTGAATATCGGCTTTGGAAATGGTTTGAGCCGGTTCATCTTTTTTGCTCCATGACCTTTTTCGTTCCCAGTGATGATGCGCTTCAAAAACGAATCATTTTCGTGACGTTTGAGAAGCGAATCGCAGACGTCAATGCGGCGACACAGATTTCTCTCTGTGAGAACATCGGGAACCCATACATCGAGCTTCGAGGATAATCCCAGGCCTTTGAAGTGGTCATAAACTGTTGAATTTGATAAATTTAACCTCAATCCGATCTCACGTGTTGTTATTCGCCGGTTCGCATCAACTAATGCCTTTATCGCGTCTTCATCAGCTTCAACCGGCCTTCCCGAACGTGGTGCATCTTCGACATCAAAATTGCCGGATCGAAATTTAGCGAACCAGTTCTGGCACTAGCGTACTGTCAACACACCTTCTCCATGCACATCGGTCAATTTCTTTCCGGCTTGAACAGCATTTTTACCCTGTCTGTAGTAAAACAGTAAGATATGTCGAAAATGCTGCGTATCGCTCTCCATATTTAAAAGGGCACCAACCAAAAACTACTGCGTAGAATTAATTGGAATTTTTCACACACAAGCCTTGCTATATAAAAATTAAAGCATATAAAAATTAAAGCATATAAAAATTATACGGCTTAAATGTGAAGTTGGGTGAAAAAAATACAATTAAATCCTCTGTCGGGAAAAAACGAAATTACTTTCCGAACAACCCAATAAAATGTCATCAATAAAAGCATAAACAAAATTTAATCCTCTTAAAACCTCATCAACAAAGCGTTGAAAAGTAGAGGCAGCATTACAAAGGCCGAATTGCATTCGAGTATTCTCAAACAATCCGAATGGGGTTATGATTGCAGTTTTATGTATATCCTCTTCATTTATAGGAATTTGATGATGGGCTTTAATTAAATCTATATGTGAAAAAATATTTTTGCCATGCAGCTCTGAAGTGAAATCTAAAATGTTTGGAATAGAATACTTATCTTTTTTAATTTGGGCGTTTATTGCACAATAGTCACCCACTGGTCTTCAATCATTAGAATCTTTTTTAGGTACTATGTGAAGAGGTGATGCTTAATTACTTTTAGATGGTCTAATATGGGCTAAATTTAACATATGCTGGAATTCAGATTTGGCAATTTTTAAGCGATCAGGAGCTAAACGTTTTGCCTTAGCAAAAACAGGTGGACCAAATGTCTCGATAAAATGTTGAACGTTATGCTTAAACTCTTGTGAGAAAGAAGGCGGTTTGACAATTTCTGGGAATTCCCTCAAAACATCATGAAAAATGCTTTCATCAGAAACGAGTTTAATGGAATGAACTTCAGGAGAAACAAGTTTACAATTTATACTAAGTTTGGTTGCATTATCGATTAATTTTATGTTGCGAAGATCAGGTGAAATATTAAAATTGTACAAAAAATCATCTCCAATAATTGGCACAGAAACAGATGCTATTAAAAAGACCACCTAAATACCCTTCTCAGATTTAAATCGAGGGTTGAAAGTCTTACAATAAACGTTGATAGGAGATGTGTTAGTGGCTGATAGTTGCTGAATACTGTTGCTTTCCTTTTCTCGGAAATTGAAGCTGGGAGAACACTGACGTCAGATCTGGTATCGATGAGGAAAGCGGTGTTGGATGATTTGTCTTTAATGAAAAGGCGACGTGAAATATGTGGCTGCGAGAAAGTAGTCGCAATTACTCCTCGCTGGATTCGTTTTTTATAGCAGCAGGGTGGAATGCATTTCTTGCCCCTTTCTTGAAACTTTTTGTGATACCAACAACACACACACACAAGATTCCCTGAACGTGAAAATGATCGATTTCGGGAACGATTTCGCGGGCGAGAATTATTTCTTCGTTCTGGAGTTCTTTGACGCATTGTAAGATCGTCTACCCTTTTATTCAGTCTCTCAATCTCTTGGAGGATACAATTTTCGCTGGATGAAACGATGGCGTTTGTTGAAAATGAAACGTTGGGAGTGCTCCCTTCGAGGATTCTGTCGGCGACTTCTGTGGCTTTCTCGACGGTTATTGGCGTGATCGATGCCAAGATAGTTTGCACTGAGGTCGGTAGCTGCTGAAGAAAAAGTTCCAACATAAGCTCCTTCGGAACGTTGTGCGAAGCTACACGCCTATTCATTGTTCTGAGGAGTTCTGAAGGCTTCCTGTCTCCTAGCTCTTCGCCGGTTAACAGCTTCCGAATTTCTTGTTGGGATGACTCGCCGGTTCGCTAGATCAGTTGAGATTTAATGGCGCCGTAGGGATCCGTTTCATCAGGAGTGATAATTAAGTCTCTTACAATTGGTGGCTTCCGGTGGCAGGTTTGAAACAATATAATTGAATTTAGTGCACGTGTCTGTAATCGCTTTCGGTACTCCGAGGGCAAAAGTTCGTTCGCACGTGGAGAACCAGAGTTAAGGATCGCAGAAATTTTAAGGAGGAATTTTAACTGTGTACTGACTTCAGCCATTTTTCCAGTAGAATAAATTAATAGAAAGTCCAATAAAGATTGATATTCGTGAATTGTTCGGGTCACCAATGTAGGAGACAGTAGAGTTATATATAATATACAAGGCGATGTTATCAAATTTAGACTACTTGCTTTATTATTCGTGATCTGGTATCTGCTCTCGGAGGGATGCGTGCGCTGCCAAGGAAGTCTGAAGTCCGAAAGAATGAATGCACGGGGTCGCTATAGTTGAAAAGCTAACGCATGCCCAGATTGCATCTTAGGTGCTTGCGTGAGTAAGCACTATCCGCAATTGCTGGGGATCTCGTGCACGCGCAGATCACAATGAAAAGTTTTTGAGTATGAGAAGTTGAGAAACTCTACACTATAAAAGGGTGTTTTTTTGTTTTTTTAAACTGTAATTTATTATTTTGTGTGTCATTTTTGTTTTTATTTATGTAATATATTTTACATTACATTGTAGAATGTGTGATATCTGAATGAACAGAAATACCTCTTATAAAAATTAGTTTAATTTGTTCCCTGTGCTGAGTTGACTATAACAATTTACTGAAATTACATTCCCGAGCAGAAATTTCTCCACGAGCATTTTTTCAATTTGCATCATATATCGATTCCAGTTTTGAAATAACATTTGTATTTGTATTGGATGTAATTTAGGCTATAATGGTACCCGAACTGGTCATGGACTTAATTCACGATGGTCACATGATAAATGACACCACGTGTTCTCAATTGAATTCAAAACTGGCATACTTATATTTATCATGGGCAGTGGCATAACGAGCACCCCCACATCGCGGAGATCCTAGGATTCTGGGAAAACCAAAGATTATGGTTTTGCAATTCATTGTTTGTAAGATCCGGCTTGGGGCCCAAAATCTGACTTTGCACTGGTCCCTAATATTTTTCGTTACACCACTGGTCATGTGATTATGACGTCACAAGAATTTATAAACTGGCAAGGTAAAACACGTGATTACAGTTATGTGACTGACGTCGCATGAATTTAGTGCATTATCTTTAAATGAATGTTAAATTGTCTCTGTACCAGTGTATTGGATTTTTCGGCTTTTGATGTAATTTTGAGAAGCGCAAATGAATCGTACTTTCGTCCGTACTTTCAGGCTATATTTTTTAATTCTTAGGTATATTTGCCGTATATAACGAGCACCTTCTTTTTTTTGTGAAGGAGCCTGAAATGTATGTGTGCAATGCTCTTATGTTTTGAAGTCTTTTATTCGAATACCTAGGCCGACCAGCCTATTCTTTTAAATTTTGTTGATTTCCAGGGAGGAAAAACAGTAAACACACACAAGTAATATAAAAAAAAATTTAAGTCAATTCCTACTTTGAATGGATGAATAGAAAGTATTTTATTACCGATTGAAAATTTGTGAATAAGATACATATAAATAAATATACATATATATAAAGAGTGAACTAATAGTAGGAATTGAAAAAAGAACATAATTTGTCTGCATTGTTGTAACAATGCACACCCGGTTTGGCTGAAAAACAGGTTTTCGACGATAACTTTTGTCTTTGTTTTGCAGTTACATTATTACAACAATAGAGACGAATCTCAGTTGGCGTCAAAAACCGGTAATTAATTAAATTAAATTAAATTAATTAATTAATATTTGAAAAACTATATTAACATCAAATGTCATCCACTACAAGTTTAAAAAATTTACTTGAACTTGATTGGATGAATAAATAGAGAGTATTTTATTAGCGATTGACAGCTTGAACAAGATAGACTGAGCTAATACACTCATGTCCATAAATCAGTGTTTCTCAAAGTGTGGGGCGTGCCCCCCTGGGGGGGCGCGAGCGTATCGAAAATTTAAAGATTTTTTTTAAAAAAAATAACCGGAAAGAGAAGTAAAACAAAATGCTTTCTTCCATAATAAAAAAAAAAATACACACAACAACACTGACATAATTTATGTTTATTATCTGGCTTTTTTTCCGTCATCAAATAGCTATCTTTGATCCCAAAACCAAATTAAAGAAGAAAAAAACATTTTGTTTTATTTGCTGTATTTCCTCAATGAGAGATTTTTTTATTACGTTTTAACATAAAATATTACTCGTTAAAAGAAAAAAACGAAACCCAGACCCTGAGAAAAATTCTAAGAAGATAAACAATTCCCCACTGTAATTATTATTGAAATACTGTACATTAGTTGTAGAAAAGAAAAGGAAGTCATGATTCACTTTTCAGCCAGGCTGCATAGTATACGTTTGCTAATCATTTGATTGACCTTCAATCTTATGGAATGGTTATTATCAATATTAGTTCCCTCCCATCTTTTATGCGTTTGCTGTTCGCTTAGGTAAATTGTAAATAATTGAGTTTTTGCGATATTTGGAAAAGAATTGATTGGTTTAACATTTCTGTAGGATAATTGAAAAGTGTCTGATTTGCGTCCTTTATTATGGTCTTGTACTTTTGAATCATTTTAGTTCAGTTTTATTGGATTTTTTCTCAAATCATCAAAGAATTCAATAGTCCTTGAAAGAAGGTAAGTATACTTTCTCTTAATTAAATTATTCACTAGAATTCCGATTTGTATCGTGTACAGTAAAAATAATTCTAAACAAATGATTGGGGTGACTGAGTCCCCCCGCACTACCATTAATGTTAGTATCGAGTACGCGTCTGCTCCCGGGTTAAAACATTTTGAAGTCTTCTCGCTTTAAATGTTAAAAAGTAACACAATTATTCTTCATCGGAATTTTATATTCTTTTTCATAATTTAACATTAATTCTAAATGCTAATTGTGTGAGGTTTAAAATTACAGTTCTTTTAAACAGTTATTTACAATTATAGCATTTATCTAAAAAAAAATCATTTTACATTTTTGTATACAATGTCGTGCACACAGTTTTACTCTCCTTACAGTTCAGCTATTATATCAAGAATAATGTTTTATTTTTTTAAAAAATGAACTCGTGCGAAGAGTCGGTGTTTCAGCCAGTATACGTTTGATGTATCAGTACTGAAGAAGGTATTTTATAAATAATTTTTATTACTGAATTTGGCCGCGGTAGCCGAGTGGTATAGGTATCGGATGGTGGCTTGCCTTGTCACGAGTTGAAGCCCAGTACCACTAAAGACCCGCCATGTAGGGCAGCGATGCATGTTAAATCTGTTGAGAGTTGAAACGTTTTCCCGTTGGTGTGGTGTGGTAGTTAGGAGAGAAGGGTGCCAGCTCAAATGTCATCCACGTCACTTGACCATGGTTCAAAATTACGTGGTCCGTCGTCAAAAGCCCTCGTGCAGCTGAACAGTGCGACGTTAATATTCAATCAATCAATCTTATTACTAAATTAAGAACAAGTTTAATAATTATTAGGGACTTCCACGGGCTTTTCTTGTAGAGGAAATTTTTCAAAGGAAGGTTTTAATATCAGAAATTGACACTTAAAGAGTTATTTTTCTATATTTAGCTGAGATCTATATTTTGTCTTCAAGGCATCCACTGCAGAAAACCGGTTTGCAAAAGGTAGGATGTTGAAAATGGTAATAGTATACGAAGTGCTTTTGTTTTCAGTACAGATAATTCCTCATCCACCTCTACCCCAAATTCAAAGAGCGATTTATTACAAAATTGCCTTTTAATTTTTCACTGATGTGAAAATCTATGAAGATTTCTTCTTCGGAAGTTGAGAGCCCTTCTGGAGTATCCTGAAATAGATCCCAAATCCACTCGTAACTTGCTACCAAGCTGTCCTCATCCAGAAAATACTTTTTAAAATTCTTTGCCAACATAGCTAAATGATTTTACATGTTTTAAAACAACTTTCGCATGTTGTTCTACAGATTTGTAAGTTTTAACATATATCGAGCTGGGGCTTTTTTCCATCATTTACTTCAGTAGTGGTAAATCCAAAATTTAAGTATTTTTGAGAAGATCGACTTGATTTAATTTTTGGAACCATGCTCGTTCGTCTGTGTACTTGTTGATTCTTTATTATGGTCGAATGTTTACTTACGACTTAAAAATGTATGTATGATATTGTTTTAATCTACTGCCGTAAATACTTAATTACCGTGAATTACAATTAACGTGGAAATTTAAAAAATGTACATTCAAGCTAGATTCGGTAGCTATAGGAGTATCGAGTCGACCAAAACTGACTGGAATTGTACGAGGAAAAGCATTTTTACATGTTTTGCGCAGACGTCCGATAGGTTGCCCAGACTCACGCAAACGTACCCTATAATGCCAGATGTGATGGATATGATAGAGAGCGACATTGACTAGACTATTTTCTAATGACATTTGTACTTTGAGAAATTAATGCTGAAGGAAATAAATCTTTAATTAAATACATCATTTTGCGATCTGTTCCAATTTAAAAATTAGAGAAAGAAAAATAACATAATTCTAAGTAATATATATTTTAAGTTATTTTCTTAATATATATATATATATATATTACTTAAAATATACACAAAATTTAATATACTTATCGTATTAATTTGTACGGTTTATAATTAAGATCGTATTGTAACTTTAGCGTCTCTCTCTCAAAGTGCATTTTTATTGCAGTAAATACATTATTGTTGTACAGGGGGGCGAGACAAAAATTATGATAGAAAATTGGGTCGCCAGTATTGAAAGTTTGAGAAACACTGCTTTTAATGTATGAGGGGTGCACAGAGTATTTTATGACTAATTAATTAATACTAAATTAAGAACAAGTTTAATAATTATTAGCTACTTCCATGGGCTTGTCTTACAGAGCAAAGTTTTTGAAAGGAGTTTTAAGATAAGAAATAGCCCCTCTGAGTTCATTTTCTATATTTAGCTGATATCTATATTTTGTCTTCTAAGCTTAACCACCGCATTTTTGTAATATGTTCCAATTTAAAAATCAGAGAAAGGAAAAATAACTTAGTAATTATCCTATTACTTAACTTTTTTGCTTAAAAGTAACATATACAAAATTTAATACTTATGTCATGAATTTGTACGGTTTATAATAAATATTGTTGCTTTATCGTAAAAGTGCATTATTATTGCATTCAGTAAATTATTATGTATAAGGGGGGGCGCGATAAAAATTGTGATTGAAAAGGGGGGCGCCAGTATTGAAAGTTTGAGAAGCACTGCCATAAATTAAGGATCATGAAGTTCAGGCAAAGAAAGAGACAGAAGAAAAACAAATTTGACTTATTTGTAAAGTCTATTTATTAAACAAAAGGTAAAGAGCAAAAAAGATGCTATATGTTTGACATAATTAATAAAAATTGCGATTTTACTCCTGGAGCAAATTTCAAAAAAGAACCTATTCACAAAAAACAGTATAACATGGTTAGTATGATGGTTAATACGGAGTATATCTCCCGGTTGATGCAATACAGGCCTTACAACGCCTAGGCATGCTGAGTATCAAATTATCAATCTGATCTTGGGGAATATTACACCACTCATCAAGCAATGCCCTCCGAAGTTCCAGTAGACGGGTGGGAGGAGGTTGACGGGCTGCAATTCGTCGGCCAAGCATATCCCACATATGCTCTATTGGATTAAAGTCCGGTGAGTATGCTGGCCAATCCATACGGGTGATATCCTCCGATTGAAGGCATTCGTCTACAATGTTTGCACGGTGAGGACGGGCGTTGTCATCCATAAACAGAAATTCAGCACCCATGGCGCCCCGAAACAAACGTACATGTTATTCCAGAATGCCATCCCGATAGATGCAGCCTGTCTTCGTTACACTCTGAACATGCAGGTCAGTTCTGGAACCAAGAATAATTCCTCCCCAAACGAGCCATCCTGCACCATCGTAACGGTGTCGTTCAATGGTGTTCTCTTGGTGGTAACGGGTACCTGGCGCTCTCCATATTAAATTCCGGCGAGAATCAGACTGCAAACTAAACCTGGACTCGTCGGAAAACATCACACAAGATCACTGTTGTGGTATCCACAATGCATGCTCTCTACTCTAGGTTATTTGCAGGCGACAGTGAGTTGCTGTAAGTGGAACACATCTGACAGGCCTACGAGCAAGATCGGCGCTAGGGAGGGGGGACAAGCCGGGCCCCTGCCCGGGGCGGCAACCTTAGGAAACGGCAAACTGGCTGTAAAATTAACTAGTTTATGAGGAAAATAAACGAGTCAGAATAAAAATTCGAAGGAGAAAAAAAATTAAAATTATGTATGCAAAATATTCACGTTTTTTGTGGAGTCCTAAAGTTTTTTTTTCTTTAACGAGTATTCATTAGTAGTTAAAGCCGTGTTTCCCTACGCTGGTCCCATGGGGGAAGGGGGAGGGGTAATAAAGAAGAATTTCGGCATCCGGTTCCTTCTCTTTCAACTAATTTCCTATAACTGTTGCTGCTTTGTATACGTGAATTCGGGTACTATTGAAAGAGATAGATTTTGACAGAGATTAGTGTCAACAAAAATGATGAAAAGCACGGTCAAGTTTTATGAATGAAAAGAAAGGGGCAGAATGACCCTGAGAAAAAGACCCATTTTCGAAGAAAACTGAGGGAATCTTGTGTCAATTTGACTTCCGACCTAATTCTTTTAGCTTCCTGTGCTTATGCAGACAAGACAAAGTAGGACAACAAAAAAGTAGCAATATTTTCATTTTTAAATTCTTTTTTAGATTAAAAAAGATTTATTTATTTATTTAAATTTATTTTTAGATTTAAAGCTCAGGAATTTTAATCATCGCGTAAGATAAAGTGAAAAGAAAAAAATTATTTTGCTACATTTGCACTTTTTCTATTTTATTTATTTATTTATACATAAATATTAATGTCATAAGTTTCGTAGAATATTTTCATGTTCATTAACATTTTTAAGTATGTGTGTTTTCGTAGCTTGAATGTACCATAATCTTCTTAAAACATTTTCGATTGACATTGTTATTCAAATGAAAAAAATATTATTTGCCTCTCGTATAAAAATAACTTCCTCAGTCGCTTATAAAGGATGATAGTAGGTCATTTAAAATGCAAAACATTAATGAGATTTGAGTACTTTCATTAATTATTTACCATACATAAAGGATCCTAACAGCAATATATCGAAATTAAAATACAACGTAGTTATATTTATTATGATGATTTTGTTTTTTAATCGTAATATATTGTGATAATTTTGTTTAATAATAAATGAACTAGTCTGTAACTGCTAAATATTTAATTTATATTGCTTCAAACTGTTAAAAGAATTTTCAAAGAAAAAAAGTTAATTTTACTTATATAGACACTTTTTTTTCTTTTTATTGAATGTAACATGTGAAATAAATATATAAATTTTCAAATCTATTCTAAGTTAGCCATTCTTTTGTAAGATTAAATTATAAAAACTTGAACAATATATATAAATATATATATATATATATATATAGAGAGAGAGAGAGAGAGAGAGAGCATGCAATATATATATATACACTGGTGTGCAAAAATTAAGGACGAGACTGTTTTTTCAATATAACTTTGTACAAAAGCTTTCCAAATCAACACATTTACTACCGTAAGATCCCCAATACGTAAGAACATGTGTAATATGTAAGCAACACTTACTAAAAGAGAAATCAGAGGGATAAAAAGAAGCGTTATTGAAAAAGTAGCATGGAGCGCAATGCGACTGAAGGCCGAAACATCCCTGTGATGGGTGTCCAGCAAGAAACATCCGGTCTTTAGTAGGGGATATGATCTCCCCTGACTGCTAGGCAGGTTTCACAGCGTCTGCCCATGCTGAGAATGAGGGTGTCAATGACTTGTTGAGGCATTGCTGCCCATTCGTCTTGCAGCGCCAATCGAAGCTCCCGAATCGTTACTGGTGGTAAGGTACGAGCTGCCAAGCGTCTGTCTAGAAAAATCCCATACATGCTCGATGGTATTGAGATCCGGAGATCGTGCCGGCCAATCCATACGTTCAATATCCTCACTCTCTAAGAGCTGTTCGGCAGCTACTGTGCGATGACATGGTGCATTGTCGTTCATGAAAAGGAACTGCAGACCCATAGCGCCTCTAAAAAGACGCACATATGGAAGAAGAATCTCGTTACAATAACGGGTCCCGTTGACTGAACCTGCGTCGAAGATGTGAAGGTCTGTACGACTACCAAGCATGATGCCTCCCCAAATGAGAACACCGCGACCTCCATACCTGTCCCTTTCAATGATGTTCGAGGGATGATTGCGGCTTCCCCGCTCTCTACAGATGAGTATGTGATGAGAATCGCTACTCAAACTGAATCTGCTCTCATCTGTAAAGAGTACTCGTCCCCATTCATTGTCTCTCCAATTCCGGTGTTCCCGGCACTACAGAGAACGCCTTCTCCGATGGGCAGGCGTTAAATGTACACACCGTACAGGGCGTCGTGCAAACAGACCACCACCGTGCAGTCTTCTGGCCACGGTAAAACGCGATATCGGCCGTCCAGTCGCCTGTGTCGTGTGTCTAGCGATTTCTCCCGCTGTCTGCCGTCTGTTTCTTCTGGCCTGTAAGACAATGTACCGGTCATCTGCGGGTGTGGTTCCTCGTGGACGACCACTACTGAACCCCCGGATAGCTGTTCCTGTAGTTTGAAATTGTCTCCAAAGTCGTGAAACGAGGCTGTGAGCAATTCCGAACTCTGCAGCCACACTTGTCACACTGCGGCCTTCCTCCAACTTCCCAATGATTCGACCTCGGGTAAAAGCATCCAGATGTCGTCTAACAGATTGATTATTCGCCATTTCTCGCTGAGGCAGCAACTCGGTGTGATTTAACTGCTATACGGCGTGCAATCTCTTTGCCAGAAATACTGATCTTACACCGATAACATGCTTTATACTACTCAGACACTCCCCCATTACGTCTACCTGCATATCTGCGCATGTGCTACCGTACATCACCTTACTTAATCTCCTGATTGGTCTTTCTGTCCGCTCTGCCTCTTCGTTCAGCTGATATGCTAATTTTTCGACTTCGTCCTTAATTTTTGCACACCAGTGTATATATATATTGCATGCTACTGCCATTTTAAGAGGAATTTATAAGATACCTTTTTAATTAAGATCTTTTACACCAGTGATTCCCAAAGTGGTCTATGACGACCTGCAATGGGGTCCACTTTAAGCAAAAATATATAATTTGGGAGTCAATGAGGTGTAAGTGGGGCTCTAAGTGATATTGGCTCTCATTAAACTAGATCGTGACTTTAATTTAAAAAAGAATTTTAATCAATTGGAAACCAAATTTTACTTATTTAGCATATGTATTTACCAAATTTAATGACGTTAATTTGCCCGTACAAGGTGACAGCATATTTTTTTTTAAAAACCACGAACCATTTCAGAGTTTCTTTCCAAAGTTAAACTAAAGAAGTATAATACTGGAGGTCCGGAATTTTCTCAAATTAACCCAGACAATCTGTCAGCACGTTTTAACCTACGTTCAACATTTAACTGCCTTTTATTGAGATTTTGAAACCAATTTTGAGAATGCTTTGACTATGGCAATACCACAGTAGGCAATGAATTTACATTGTCACATTGGGAAAAAAATGTCACCTGACAACGGGAACTGATCGTGATATGCACCAATGAAGATTTTAAAGTTTAGAAACGGGTTCCTGCAATTTTGACTTCAAAAAAGCAAACCTGCTATTTGTCCAGAATTATGGAATATCGTGAGGAAGTTTTTAATTATTTTTCCTAGTAAGAAGAAGTTTCAGGCAGTTACCTATCCCCAAAACAAACAAAAAAAAGAACTGGACACTACTAACACAGAATATTTAAGGTTAAACCTGACAAGATTGATACTAAATGTAGAAAAATTGTTGTTGCGCCATATTCAACCCTCCCATTAAAATCACTTGTATGTTGCTTGGTTGTTTTATTTAACAGTTATTTTATAAATTAAATTTTAATTTGATTAATTAACATATGTTTTTTAAACTTTTAACTCTATATTTCATCAGTTATAAATTTAATTCTTTTAAAGTAGTAGTAGTAGTATACTAGCTGTCAAAAAGACATTTAGTTGATAAATTTGCAAAAATTCATTATTACGAGTAATTAAGCAGGGGTCTACCCCATACCGAAAAACATAGCAAGGGGTCTATGGGACAAAAAAGTTTGGGAACCTCTGTTTTACACGGACAATTTGAAAGAATATTTAATGCAGTCTAATAATTAATTATGTGTATAATTAAGCCCTAATAAGCAGACAACAATGAATTGAAGCCTGAATAACTTCCAAAGCATTTCTAAAATTAAGTTTCAATATTATTAAACTATGTTTTATTCGTGATTAATACATAAAGGCTTTAATTCTCAATCGTTTAATTACAATGAATACAAATATAAAATACTTCAGAACATAACCACTCATCCAAGACATAAACCAGAGGCTCTTAATCAGTGTTCCGTAGAACAATGGTGCACTAAAAATTAAAAAGTCGATGTTTTCAGTGTGCAATAGTTTTTATTTACTCTATTTCATTTTACTATTATATTTCTCAAAAATCCTTTAAAATGTATTTTTCCTGATTGTGAAAAGGTTTAAAAGCATTAGTATATATATTTAAGAAAAAAATTCTAGTAATATTAGATTCCAATCTAAAGCAATATTTAAAATCTTCAGAAAAGGCAACAATAAAAATGTCAAAATTATGACAGAAGTTTCTTATAAAAAACAACAGGAAAAGGATTAATTAAAGTTTTATTGTTAAAGAACAATAATTAATGCGGAAGAATATAAGTACTATTCTTTTGTTGTGTGTGTTCCTAGTATAAAACTATTTAATTAAAGTGGAAGCAAAATGTGCATTACAGAAATAAAAATATGATGAACACAGTTTATAAAGTAGATAAATGATTTCAAACAAAATCGTTGAAAAAGCCAAATAGATTCATTAAAACCGCTAAAGTATCAAGTAGGAGGGATATACGATGCTTTACTTGCTGTTTGTAATAATTCGAAGATTGACAACTCTATAAGAGTGTTGAGGCTTCTGGACTATTAAGTTGTGTTAAACAATTTAAGTTCTTATGCTGCATTGCAATTTGGTACAAAATCTTAAATTGTATCAATCCTATAAGTAAGCTCTTGCAGACAGAAGACAGTGATTTATCATCTGCTATGGAGTTCTTGAAAAATCGTAAAGATTTTTTCAAGGATCTTAGATTGGACACAGCCTTAAATTAAATGCTTTGCGATGCTCGAGAATTCCCTAACGAAATTGACATACTGGCTAATTTTGAGCTCACCCAGCCACGTCATACAGTTCAAAGAAGGAATGTTAATTTTGACTATGAGGCACGAGAAGATCCTTCTTTGAAATATAAAGCAGAGTTTTATTTTTTCACATTAGATAAAGCTATAAATGCACTTGAATCCAGGTTTGATTTGATCAGTACCCCCAGCATTTATTTCCAGTTTTTATACAATATTTGTAATTTAAAAGATACTCTTCAAAAAGACGAACTAAAGTATTGTAAAAATCAAGAAACAGTGTTAACGGATGGGAATTCATCGGATATAAACGCGCTGGACCTGGCAGACGAGATAGTAGCGGTTTAGGCTTTGCTAAATAAAAATGAAAGTCCAATCGAGATTTTAAAATTCATATCGAACCTGCATTTTGCTCCAAATCTCGGTATAGTCTTAAGGATATTGCTTACTCTCCCAATAAGTGTGGAAAAGGGAGAAAGGAGTTTCTCCAAATTAAAATGAATTAAAAAATTTTTACGCGCCACAACTATCGAGGATCGGATAACGGCTAGACAACAATAGCCATTGAACAAGAACTGGCTGAAGAAATTAGTGTTAAAGAAATTATAAAAAATTCTCAGAATTAAAAGTGAAAAAGGAACATTTTTAAGTTTAACTCTTGGTTTAAGTGTATTTTTAATACGTAATTAAGTTTTAATACTTAGTGGCTCTATAATTTGTTTTAGTATTCTTTTAATATCTGTATTTTATAATTATACTCTAGAAATGACTTTTTTTATGTGCAACCCTAACTTTAATTTAGTGCCAAAAACATAAACCTATAAATTAGTATTTTTTGCTAACCAAAACTTCAACATTATTGATAACAATTTTTTTTTGCTCTCGTTTTTTATTTTACCACTAAGCGTGGAAAGGATTCAGGTTATCTTTTTAAATTTTTGTAATAAAAGAGCGGCATTTTACCTCTTTGCCCGGGGTGGCCAAGCTGCTAGCGCCGGCCCTGCTACGAGCATATAAACCAATGTGCCCTAAGTGTCTGTACACGGTCTGCCTTGAAACTGTCGTACCGGAAGCTGAAGAGAGCTGACGAGACAGGTCTGATGCTGAGCTCCGTTGGTTTCTTTTGGCAGTAACTGCCAAATATACTGGTCCTCATTCAGCGTTGTAACTCGGGGGAGACCTGTGCTTTAACATCTACTCACATTACCATCATCTTGGAATCGTTGCCAAAGCCTGTAGATGACACTCTGGGCGATTCCAAGTTCCTCGGATACTTTCAGCTGGGTACGTTCACATTCCAGTCATCCAATAATTATACCACGTAAAAAATCATCCAAATGCTTCCTTTGTGCCATAACTATGCGGTTATTGCACTGAAAGGCTTTTAAAGCACTTGTGAACAATTTTACTTCTTTGCTACCATTCCTTATATACCCCTCTCTTACACTCTCGTCATTGTGACGTACTATCCGCGCCATCTGGTGGTTTCCTGTAATTTGCATATTCTTTTTCAAGATGTGTGTGATAATTCTACAGGTGAAATTTTTATTTTAGAGTTCATTTCTGTGTGATTCTGAATTATCCTTAATTTATGGACATGATTGTAGTAGGAATTGAAAAATTAATTATTGAATAAATAATTAGCATTTATTAATAAAATTAATTATTAATAACAAATACTTGATTAATTTTTACATACTATAATCAACCAGAAAAAAAATCAAGGGCTTTGGGGGTGGGGTCCGGACCCGAGGAATTCTCTTTGTGTCTAGAGAGAACAACCATTTCAATTCATTAGAGGTATGTCATTTCTTTTGAATAAACAGTATTCCGATTAAAGTAGAAGTCATTTCTTTAATACTCATCTCTCTTTGAATTTTTACAGCTATCGTTTTTATATCCAGCGTAGAACGCGCACCCGTAAATTTTGATTATATTTTTTCTTTGTAAATGTGCGCGTTATATTTTACGGTAGGTAGAAATGAAGGCTAGGTACAGTCAAATTAGGCGTAATGTGCTATGTTCACCGTTTTATGGTGTTTGAAGATACGCGAATCTAGCAGAACTCTTTTAACTATTAAGCCATAACTAACAGAAAACTAGTTGTACTATAACTTGCCCCGATTGAGGATAACTTGATTATATATAATGCTTTATTTATTCAAACTGTTAATATTTTTGCTATATGATCAAATCCCATGCAACTAACCTTCATTTTAGTCTAGGATATAATTAAAGCAACCTGTTCATATAGATTATGATTCAGTTTACAATGCAACAAAGATTTGGTAAATAATACCTTTTGATTCTTCCCCTTGAATCTAAAAACATGCTATACCAATTTTTGATTCATGAGTAATAGATATATCCCCTTAACTTAGTTGGTAGAAAAGTAATATTGTGATAATATATCAAAAATCTATCAAGAGCTCTTTTGATTTTAGATATTCTGAGATCTATCCACAAGATTTTAGGGACTCGTTTATATTTTTATGTACTAATGTGTGCAAAAACCGCTTAAATACCTGTGTTATTATACTCGATTAATCGCTGAATGAATATAATGTGCTGAATTCGTGTGACGTCATAGTCATATGATAAATGTAATTACGTATTTCCTGCCAACCAGTTCATGCGCTTCATTGTTGCTAATTTTTGCTTTCTTCAGAAACCCTCTTTTAAAAGTACACATTTGTCAACAATAATAACGCATAAAATAAATAATAAAAGTAACTTAATTTACACTCATGTTCATAAATTAAGCATAATTCAGAATCACACAGAAATTGAACTCTACTATAAAATTTCACCTGTAAAAGTATCACACACATCTTGAAAAAGAATATGCAAATTGCAGGAAACCACCAGATGGCGCGGATAGTACGTCACAATGACGAGAGTGTAAGAGAGGGGGATATAAGGAATGGTGGCAAAAAGAAGTAAAATTGTTCACAAGCGCTTTAAAAGCCTTTCAGTGCAATAACCGCATAGTTAGGGCACGAAGGAAGCATTTGGATGATTTTTTACGTGGTAGAATTATTGGACGGCTGGAATGTGGACGTACCCAGCTGGAAGTATCCGAGGAACTCGGAATTGCCCAGAGTGTCATCTACAGGCTTTGGCAACGATTCCAAGATGATGGTAATGTGAGTAGATGGTACAGCACAAGTCACCCCCGAGTTACAACGCCGAATGAGGACCGGTATTTGGCAGTTACTGCCAAAAGAAACCGACGGAGCACAGCATCAGACCTGTCTCGTCAGCTCTCTTCAGCTACTGGTACGACAGTTTCAGACCGTGTACAGACACTTAAAGCACATTGGTCTATATGCTCGTAGGCCTGTCAGATGTGTTCCACTTCCCGCAACTCACTGTCGCCTGCGAGTAACCTGGAGTAGAGAGCATGCATTGTGGATACCACAACAGTGGTCTTGTGTGATGTTTTTCGACGAGTCCAGGTTTAGTTTGCAGTCTGAGTCTCGCTGGAATTTAATATGGAGAGCGCCAGGTACCCGTTACCACCAAGAGATCACCATTGAACGACACCGTTACGGTGGTGCAGGATGGCTCGTTTGGGGAGGAATTATTCTTGGTTCCAGAACTGACCTGCATGTTCAGAGTGTAACGATGACAGGTCACATCTATCGGGATGTTATTCTGGAACAACATGTACGTTTGTTTCGGGGCGCCATGGGTGCTGAATTTCTGTTTATGGATGACAACGCCCGTCCTCACCGTGCAAACATTGTAGACGAATGCCTTCAATCGGAGCATATCACCCGTATGAATTGGCCAGCATACTCTCACCGGACTTTAATCCAATAGAGCATGTGTGGGATATGCTTGGCCGACGAATTGCAGCCCGTCAACCTCCTCCCACCTGTATACCGGAACTTCGGAGGGCATTGCTTGATGAGTGGTGTAATATTCCCCAAGATCAGATTGATAATTTGATACTCAGCATGCCTAGGCGTTGTAAGGCCTGTATTGCATCGTCCGGGAGACATACTCCGTATTAACCATCATACTAACCATGTTATACTGTTTTTTGTGAATAGGTTCTTTTTTGAAATTTGCTCCAGGGAGTAAAAATCGCAATTTTTATTAATTATGTCAAACATATAGCATCTTTTTTGCTCTTTACCTTTTGTTTAATAAATAGATTTTACAAATAAGTCAAATTCGTTTTGCTTCAGTCTCTTCCTTTGCCTGAATTTAATATTAATTTATGGACATGAGTGTAAATGTAAACATATAATGTAATAATTTTTTTTAATTTTGAAAAACTTTTTGAGGAATCTAAATATTTGAATATTTTTTACCCACGATAATAAAATTTGGAATTTTACATGTAGAACAACAAGAGCAAGTCTAATGTCAAATTTTGAAGTCATTTGAGAACACTTATCTGCCTCTATATCATGTGACCATTATGAACTTAACACAACTGTTTATGAAAGTCGTCGCCAGTAGAGTGGATTATTCAGGCTATGATATGACTTACCTCTGACGTTAAATCTTGTATAATGAGTTGAGTGAAATAAAAGATATATCAGGTCAGATATAATCTTATTAAACTAAAAGGGATTTTTTAAATGTTATCTAAGTGAAAAGGAAGAAAGGTTTGGGCGTCGTCTTTGCCATATGTTTGTAGTTAACAATTAACAGACCCTTTACCAATAACTGTCTCTGACACAAATATTAATTAGAAATTTATTTTCAAATATCTAAATAGCCCTTTTGTAGCTCAAGGGCAGTGATTTTTAATTGGTATCTCCCGAAAACTATTGAAAATCTTAAGTGTAAGTGGGAAATCATTTCCACACAAAAATAGTTAGCTAAATAAGTTACAAACAAACATGTTTTAATTCGTTGTTGTCTCATCTCTGCTTGCTCCAAAAACATAGACCACAGGTCCAAATACCATGTCATTCCAATAGTTCCTTCTCCCCCTCGCTCCCCCGCTGCCTTACAGAAGCTCCAATACAGTCAACAGCATGAGTAGAAGTAGGATAAGAACAAGGGCAAAATGTAAAAGTGCCCTGTCGACGAATTTCAATTCATTGCACTATATGTCATTTTATGCAGAAATATTGCTTAATTTCTTGCGTGTTAAAAAATGTGACTTAAAATTGCAAATTTTACATAAAGAGAAAAATTCTGCTGTTATTTTCTTTTGAATGAAAGGTCCTTTTTGTTGAATTTTTTTCTTGTGTTGAACTCTTTGTATATGTTTGTAAGAACACATACATCCTTAAAATCATTATAGTAGATTCATCAATAAAATAAACAAAATGTATGTGAAGTTTATTTCCGACTTCACATACATTTCCGGTATCCGACTACGTTCGGAACCATGATTTTAAAATGCACATAAATGAATACTTTTCATGATATTTAGTGTCACACTTAGATTAGAATGCATGTATAAAATTGTTTTAAGGATATTTTGACAAAAAAATTATTTAAATACAATATTTTGGCAAAAAATTAACTTAGAATAATCTTTTTCCAAAATGTTCTCCTTTTATAAAAAATGCTTCTAAAATAATATTTCGCTTATATAAAGTAAAGACTTCTCCAGAGAGTCTGAACTAGGATTTTTGAAAAATTCACATTATTTTCAGAATTACCACCAAATGAAATAATTATCGGCGATTTTTTCTTAAAATTGCTCCCCTCTGTTGTCGTAAAATATATGGATAAACCCACTTCTAAGTTATATATTTCATAAATTCTAGTTGAGCCTCTGTACAGAGGTATGAGCTATATACAGGCAAAATATTATTATAATAGAAGTATTTTTCACAAAAGGAAAATATTTTGAAAATGGGTCATTCTATGTTCATTTTTTGTCAAAATATTGTACTTAATAATTTTTTATTGTAATACTATTCTTAAAACAATTTTATATACATTTTCTAATCTAAGTGACACTAAATATCATAAATATTATCCATTTATACACTTTTACAAAATCACGGTTCCGAACGTATTCGGATACCTTAAATCGGCAAATAGGAATCACCTTATTGGTTGAATGTGTATAATTTGGAAATGCAAATTATTTTAAGCCTTTCACACACGAAGTAATATCCATCAGCTTTAACACCCGTTTTTTCCCGTAGAGTTTAATAGTAATTATACTCGTAAATAATTTTTATGAACTGTTTTTATGCGTAAAGATAGACGTAGTTGGTTCGGTGGCATGCCCGCCTCGTAAGCCCAAGGTTGCGAGTCTTATCCTGGCTAAAGTCGATAGATTTCCTGGATGCGAAAATCGTAGGCATGTATGTCATATGATTATGTGTCATGTAAGAGATCCCTTGAGAATCAATTTGGCTATGGTAATTTCAGCAAAAGTTAAAGCACGGAGATATATGGCATCGTCCGAATTTGGAATCGAGGGCCGCCACTAGATTATGCCACCCCTGAAATGGCTCTCATACTTGAGGGACTTGCCGTGTCTGCACGGGCTTGTGTGCCAAATTGCAGCCCATTTGCAAAAAAAAATAAATCTTGGGTTGCATGAGCGTTTAAGATCCTTACTCATACGCCTAGCATTTTCCGCAGTATGATATTCTGGAGTGCAGAGTATATATCGGAATTTCCCCAAGAAATAGCTGAAAATTACGTTGCACTGAGAAAAGAAAATTCCAGAGTGACCATGGTAGCTGAATGGTCGTGGTGATGAACTCGTGGTTGGTGTTGTTGAATCCTGGGTTCGAGTCCTGGTACCGTTGAAAACCCAATATGCAGAGAAGATGATGCACGTTAAATCTATCTTGGCTCAAAATTCTCTCATTGACGTGAGGTACCAGCTTGCATGTCGTCCTTGTAACTTGACCGAAATTCAGAATTGCGAGATCCATCGCCTATAGCGCTCGTGTTGCTGTAGAGCGAGACGTTAACCAAAAATCAAATTCCGTATAATTTTCAGTATAAAATTACAAATGAAATATTCATAATAAATATTACTATTTTTTAATTCTCTTAAGAAAGGGAATTTTGAATGTCACAAAAATCAATACAATACTTCTCTTTTGATGTCCATATTACCATAACTTAAGTTTTTCTGAGATGAATAATAAAAAGATAAAACTTTTCCTAGAATTTTTGAAAACTTGTACTATATAAGTTCACTTGCAACAAATTTAAATTTGTAGAGAAAATGTATCCCTAAAGCTTCAAGGAGACAAGGGTATTATTCTAAAAGCGAAATTATAGGGAAAAAATTTGCTCAGATTGATTCATTGATTGTTTATTAGCGTCTCATCCCTAAGCTACGCTAGAGCTATTGGTGACGGACGGCGTAATATTGAGCCGTGGTCAAGTGGCAGCTACAAAATCTAGACAGTTAACCCACTCTTCAAACTTCACCACGCTGACGTGTAGATTTTGAGCCTCAACAGATTTAACATACACCAGTCCCTCTACAAATAGGGTCTTTAGTATCAGTTAGACTCGACAGATACAACACCAGCAATGAATTTGCACATGACCACAGCTGAAGTATCGTTCATGTCATTACGTTTTAGTTTAAAATCATGAGAATCTTTGTCAATAACCTTCGTGCAATTTCTGTGAAGACTTTATTTATTTAAATTGCACACACACATAACATCAACCTGATTGAAATATTCCTAATCTGATTGAAATATTCCTAAAAAGAATCTTCCCCGTTTAGTTTTTGTTAACATTGTTTATTTACAGCAATCGAAAGTGCGAGCCTCGTAGCGAAATGATCATAATAATGAACTCGCAGCCGGGGGTGCACAGTCAAGCCATGTTTTCGAGTTCTGATTGTAATAAAGACCCTCTTGTAGCGGTATGGATGTATGTAAATCATTTCGAGACTCACAGTCGAGAATATAGATAGGGGGGTGCCAGTTCAAGAGTCGACTTGATCATCTGACAACGTTACTAAAATGCCAGATGTTCCCGATAGTGTTAAGCAGATTGGTTCAGAATATATAAACGCCGAACTGCATTGGGAACCTGGATCGTGAAGCGATCACTTCCATACCATATTGAAGAAAGTTTTTCAGTTAACCTGATTGAGAGAGAGTGGCTAGTCCTTGATGCGAGAGTGAGCCTTCTGATTGAATGTTGAGGAATTGGCAAGTGTGGGTGGAGTTAAATCTGCGTGGTGAGTAATGGTAATGGATATAATATATATACGATCTGCGAGGTGTGTGAAGCCTCTTGAAATGGGGGAAAGGTACCTAGGTCGTGGAAGAGTAGCTGATTGGTTGAGAGTCGAAAGGGGGCTGGCTCTGGATTTGCTGTCGAAGTGTGGGACTGAGATGAGAAATTTAATATTAAGATGCAAACCTGTATGTGTGTGGGTGGGTTCCCGAAAAGAATTGCAACTTAAAATTTAAAAGATGATAAATTTTTAGGTAAAATTTCGAATTTAATAGTTATAGACACAGTTGGAATCCACAGTTTTTAGAATCTTTTAATTCTACTCATTTTTACATGATTTATGTCTTCCAGCCCAAACTGCCTTTTATATGCTTTTCAAATTGTATTACTACCAATCGCAATTCGAGGATTATTCTGAAGTTCGTCTGTACAACTGTGTTCATTAAGTTTGTTTTTCCAAAGGTCCTCTGGTTGACTTTATTTTCCGCAGATGAGTCCCAACTCTCTCTACCAATCGTGTACCTGTTCTGGCGTAAATTTATATTTGATATGTCGGTAAGTAGTTCACTGTCCCTTATTGTAGTGGTATTTTTTACTCAAATGAAAAAAGAGACATTTTCATTAAGAAACTATTTAGCTCTGCAAAGAATTGCACTAACGAGTGCAAAATTTTATCGTGGAATCCGGGGCAATAAACAACAGAATATTCACACTGTACTATAAAAGAAATAAAATACAGTTATTATATATATAAATAAAATGTTTTCAGTTTTAATGACTGGGATGAGCTTCAGATACTTATAAGAGATTTCATTTTGCATACACCTTTATAGTTTCCTTTTCGATATTTTATTGTGACTCGTGGAATTCTTGGGTATGCCTCGGGGAACCCCAGGGTTTCATGGAACACAGTTTGAAGACCACTGACATAGCTCAATAGTCCACTGGTCGCTGTACTAACTTGATATCGGTACGCTAAGGATTTTCCGTTTAATTGTTCTAAAATTTCGCCGATGCGATAATTTTACGCTACAGGAATAATAACCTGGCCACCAAAAATCTGGAGGATTTCAAAATTTTGCAAAAAAAAACGTAGCATACCTATATCAAACTACACTGGTGTCCAAAATTAACGTGTGACGAATCTGTACGGGACCTATCCATTAATATTCTTAAGCGTCTTTTTGGGGATTATAAATTCGCGTATATTTCCAATCAACTCCAAAAAGATGAACGGGATATGCAAAGTAGATAGGGTATTTAAGTCGAGCGTTGTAAGCTAGCAGGATGATGAGGAAGGCTATTGAGCCAGCAACAGTAACCTCAAATTTAGAAGATTAAGATAATGAAGACTTATTCTACCGAAGGACTTGAAAGCTGATTTAGCCAGCGGTAAATATAATTTATGTACGCTTAAAATAAGCGTTAGTTAAGTAAAATTCGTTAAAGTTAATAATTCGAGTACGTGTATTTCTCGGACCTCCTATTTCGGTAGACCTTACTTGAGCATAATTATTAATTAATTTCATAATTTAATTTAATATAAAAGGTAAATCCCTTTTATCTGACGTAACATAGAAAGATTATATATCAGTTTTTTTTAAACTTGATATAATAAATATAAATTATTATACAAAATGGCTCTTAGTGATTCTTTGCCTCAAATTAATCCTGGTGTCCAGGGTGAGACCCAGGGGGTTCTCCACAGTGACACCCAACGAGTAAATCCAGAGTTTAGAGTCGGATCTAATTTTCGAATCATCCCTGAGCAGTATTTTTCGGGGATGGAGAACGTGCAAGTGTTCTTCGAGAATATTGATAATAACTTAACATATTACGAGATACCCACACAACTGGCTTGTGCATATTTAAAGGACCATCTCGCAGGACAGGCACTAGATTGGTTTGAGGTTCTAGGTTATAGGGTTGTAGAAGACAAGGTGACAGATTACGCGCATTTGAAGCAAGCTTTGACAGAACAGTTCCCCGTGGTTAGGAATAGGTCGGAACTAGAAACTCGTTTTTTCGCATCATCTCAAAAGCATAATCAGAAACCTTCCGATTTTGCGTATGACTTGTTAAAGACCCACAAAATTTTAAAACTCGAAATGACTGAGGAAAAATTGATAGAACATGTTATTAGTAGGTTAGAACCTCGGATTCTAGATTATGTAGAAGTTAGGCATCCGCAAACCACATCTAACCTTCTACAAATAATTGGTAAGTACGAGGAAAGGGGTGTGATGTACCTCCCCTTGGAAGTACATCCCTCGAAGCATCAGCGTGAGCTAGAGGTGTAGGGTTAACGGAAGAACTAGGATCAAACATTATCTTAATATGACTTTATTAAGATATTCAACTTAAACTTTGAACAAATATAATATTAATAATTAATGAGAAAATCTACGATGACGCAATACGCAACACACAATATAATTCAGACCTATCTCAATAATCGAACCGCCTAATCTTCAAGTATACTAATAAGCAATCAATCCTACCTTATATTATTCTGTAATAAACTTGTCTTTATCTACAGTGGTAAGTAGCTTGACGTTTAACTTCTAATAGATCACCAATATGTTTATCCACAACTCGTAGAACTTAAATCTTGAACGACGAACTTCAATAATCATCAACTGCCACAACGCACGTCAATTGTCTAACATTCCATTACATTGGCATTACGCTTACTCTAAGATCCTATATTTATCCTATATTATTTACATCTCTTCACTTCTCGTTTCTTGGATTTGGTTGGAAACGAGTTGCCATTAATTCTGGCCCAAAGGACTTGTTAAAGAAAAGACGCGAAAGACGTCACAATCCCCTCCAAGAAACAAAACGTGATTCATTCGAGGGTCTTAATGGCCCTTAAGAAATTACATGCCTAAATTTTATTCTAACCGTTAATTTCTAATGCTTCACTTAAATTTTAATTTTTACTATTCATCTTAAGTTTAATTTTTAATATCTCCTTAATTTGAATTTCCACAGCTTCAATAAATTTTACTTAATTAAATAGACTAACATTCAAAGTCATGCATTTTAATCACGGTAGATTCTCACATGTACAGAATAAATAGGCGTGTCCCATCTGGGTAACAGAGCCGGGGGAAAAACCATATGACTTAAATGGTAGAAAAAACGAGGCCCACACGTCTCTTAACTAACTTAATTCAACCTAAATGTTTACTTAAATTTTAACAATTTTTCTTCTTTACGTCTTCTCTTTAGCTCCGTTCTTTGTACAGGTTAATTTCTTATAGACTTCAGGGTCTGTTACCCTGAAACAAAAATCTCTTAAGTGCTTTGAAAACAAGTTTTTACACATTATGATTATATTTCACAATTTTTATACATGCATATCACTTTTAAATTGTAATTAATTTCTATACATATTTTTCATCTGGTTCTTTCAAAAACTTCCCCTCAAATCGTGCAGCGCTGGTTAAACGTTATGTTAGTATGCTATCTACGCCGCGTTTCCCCAAACCAGATGTTCCTTAATATGAAACAATATAACAACACATATGTATACAATTACAAACATTTTTCAATAAGCAAAACAAACAACCAAAGGAATTGTCGCATCCCAGCGAAGTCATAACAGAAGTAAACCAATACATTTTTACAGTTGTTTTCTTCAGATTTATACAAGAAATTTACAAGACAAAAGCTTTTTCTTTTCTAGAAAAACACAGTGACAAGGATTTCTTTGTATACGTTCCTCTCCTTTCCTGGTCTTGCCGCTGTTGATCACCTCCTCGTCTGGCATTCTTGTTGCTTGATCTTGTTCGCTCCTCGATGTATGGACTATCGTTCCTTTCTCTGCCTTTTCTGGATCGAACTGGTCCTCCTTGTTGTGTCTTCCTCTCTATGGTCGGTCGGGACTCTCTCTCTCCACTCCCTTTCCATTTCGCGGTCTGAGGTTGCAGTCGCTTGTGGTGGGCGTCACTGTCTATTCTCCTCGGCTTTTCTTTCTAAATTTTGGCAGATTATGATTAGTCCTATCATTCGATGACAAAGCTCTTTTAGGTACTCTATGTTCTGAACCCTTCTGAACTTTCCTTTCTGGTCCTCCCGACCTAGATTCATGTGATCTTTTATAGCCTAACTTTTAATTTTTACTTTTTTAATCATTCTCTTTCTCAGACCAAGAACTAGGTATTGATCTGATAAGTGGTCCGCGCTTATTGGTCTTATTTGTGTTTCTCCCTGATTATTTCTAAAACTTAACCCTTTTTCCTCCAACTCACGCTTCACTTTTGACCCTTTCTTTTTACCATCTCGTGACTCATTTGACCTCCTTTGTACTTTGTCAAAACCACTTGATTCATCGCGCAAACTACCGTTATCCGAACTACCAGTTCCTATCTCCGTCTCGTCATATTTCCTATGACGATATATTCGAACTTGATCTACATTAATCGTTAACCTTTTTCCCGCTTTCCATATCACTACGTTGTTATTCTTAACATCTAATACTCTATACGGACCTTCAAATTTTGGTTTAAACTTGGCTACTACTTTTCTTGTTGCCGAACTTAAAGGATGCTTTGCTACCAAAACCCAATCATTCACGTTTATTTGCACATCACGCCTACGTCTATTATAATATTAAAAATAGCTGAGCACCGTGACCCTTTCAAAAAATGCTTGGAAATGGAAAACGACCTTTTTGAAATGTATAATACGTCTCCCACAGGATTTTTATTTACAAGGTTGGTAATTGTGTTATTTTGTGATGGATGCAATGTATTGCTCATTCATTCGGCCCCAAATGAAATGTATGTATTTTGGTGAGAAAACGGGGGATCAGTCCATTCAACGAGACAAGCCCTAACATGCATTTTGGTGAGAAAAGATACCAATTCAACGAGACAAGCCCTCCAATTTCGATGAGAAAACAGAAATCATGCCAATTCAACGAGACAAGCCCTAACATGCATTTTGGTGAGAAAACATGCCAATTCAACGAGACAAGCCTCCCATCTTGGTGAGAAAACAGAGGATATGCCCACTCAACGAGACAAGCCCTTACATCTGGGTGTGAAGACGACAATAGGTAAGTTTAATCTATATATTATTCCAATCTTGGTGTATTTAATACTCTAATAATGTCATGTGAAACGATTCCTATTGACTGGTGCAAGTTTTAAAAAAGATACCATCCAATGTTGGCATATTGTGTGTCTTGAAAAAAGGGGGACCGAGTCGACTCTTGTGTCGACTCGATCCCCCTTTTTTCGGTAAAATTTTTTTTTCACTCACTCTACTAAATGAGCCGTTTGTTTTTTGCATTCAGCCTGCAGCTTATTAAAATACTGCAGGTATCGTGCAAATCGATATGATTTCACCATGGTACACTCGGAAATGTTAAAGTCCTCGTGCACATCATCGTGCAGGTGGTCAGGCAGGCTGTGGTCATTTAAATCCCGGAAATGAGGCAATATTTCCAGATTGATCGTAAAAAGTCCCAGCTTTTCAAAAATTTTCCGCTGATCTGAGCCCTTCACGACAATGAGGCCTCTGTTTCCTTGGGCCAGGTGACAAAACTTGCCCCGGACGCAGAAATCCAAGTATTCGAGAGGCACGGATCCAGGCAGGTGACTTTTCAGGCTGAGCCGTTCGTTAATGTAGCGGTTGGCTCGTCTGTCTTTGTCTGTCGTGAGGAGGTTGGTGTGATCCACCGTGATACACATCACCTTGGGCTCTGTGCCATCCTCCGGTATGCTGGCAATGGAGAGTTCGACCGGCACAGGTTGACCACCATGGTGAAATACGTTAGCATGTGCGAAAAACGCTAGAGAAGACATGTTGCTGAGTGAGAATGTCTCTGGTGGCTGAGCGCTCGCCTTTTATACTCTACTGGGGTCACGTGAATCGATTCCTATTGGCTGATGCTTTTTCAATCTTGAATCACCAGACATTGATGGCATACAACAGCACGATTCAGCACCAAGGTTCCACAATACGGATAAATTTAATCTTGCAGCACGATTCAATGCCAAGTTTTTAAACTGTGCATTTCAATCTTGGTGCATCCAACAGCACGATTCAATGCCACGTTTTTAAAATGTGCATTTCAATCTTGGTGCATCCAACAGCAAACGGTTTTAAAATACGGATAAATTTAATATTGCTGCATCCAACAGCAAAAGTTTTTAAAATGTACCTTTCAATCTTGGTACATTATGTGACCCGAAAAAAGGGGGACCGAATCGACCATTGTGTCGATTCGATCCCCCTTTTTCCGGGCCAATGTCCCTTTACTGTGTCAATGCCGACACTTTGTAGCTCCATTCCGCATGCACCTTATTAAATTGCTGCAGGTATTTGGCAAATTGGTACGATTTTACCATGGTGCAGTAGGAAATGTCCTCTTCCTCGTGCACCCCCTCATGCATGGGGTCGGGAAAGGTTCCATCGCAAATGTCTTTAAAGTCTGGCAGATTCTCCAGGGCCATGGCATACAGTCCGAGCTCTTGAAACATTTTTTGTTGTTTTAATCCTTTGACCACCATCAGGCCCCTGTTGCCTCGGGCCAGCTGACTAAACTTGCCCCTCACGCAAAAGGGCAAGTATTCCACGGGCACACTCTTGGGTAACGGGTGGTGCATCAGACGAAGACGGGCATTTTCTTGGCAATTGAATCGAACATCTTTGGGATTGGAGGTTGCCCGGCATGATTCACGGTGATGCACATCACCTCGGGATCGCTGCCATCCCTGGGAATCGTGGCAATGGACAATTCGATGGGCACTGGCTTGCCCTCGTGATGAAACACGTTGGCATGCGCAAAATAGGCGGGTTGACTCAACACAGACATGTTGCTTCAATGAGCAGAATGATTTCGAGCGGCAAAGGGCTCGCTTTATATATGATCGAGGAGCGTGACGTCAGAGGGCATTCCATGCGCCAAAGCCTTTTCATGCGAGCGCTGCACGTGGTGTTCCAAAGCCCGTTTCCAAGGTTGAAGACCCACGATGCGCCAAGGCACAGGATCGTCTCGATGCATTTCCCAATCGTCCAACCACGTCAACCATTTCACGTACACGTCTGCGACTCGAGGCAGTCTGTCAAATCGACACTGTACGCATCCGTCATGTGAGGTTGATACGCTTCCCAAACTCGGTGAGAGGGAGAACGACCCACTTGAAAGAATCGTAATTCGACCCTGGGTCCCAGGTCAGATCCAAATGACTCGTAAACACAATCACCGTTTTTCCAAACGACCGAGGAATATGCACCCCAAAATTGGGTTCAAACAGGATGGTATAAGGATAATCTGGCTCGTAATACGTGACTCGATCCGGCCACCGACCCAGGGTTTCCCAAGACGATCGTGGTGCGCTGTCGACACTGGTCCAACAAGTGTTGTACCGAAACCATTTTTTACATGCTCTTGTCTCCAAACTTGGTATGTTTTTGGATAAAAAAATGAGACTGTTTTCTGGCAAACATTAAATTTATTTACAAATTAATAGTTACAATATTTACAAAAAATAATATTTACAAGATTTACAAGATAATATTTACATCAACATAATATTTACATGCAATGCAAACCATTGCGAATAGACAGATCAAGGGTTTAATCACTTTAAATCCAGTAGTGTTTTATTTTTTTTTTTCATTCGGGGCATGGTCAAATCCATGGGAGTTTCTTGTTGCTCCATGGCCAACCCTGCTTCAAAATAATCCAAAAACGAGATGAGATCATTATTCTCATCAAACAGGGAAGGCACCGTGTCCAGCACCTGAGGGTCTTGAGAATGCGCCGAGGGAATCCCTTGCGGCAAATAGTCTCCAAATACGGACGACATGATTTGATCTATGGAAGAGTCATCCGTAAGGGTTGGCTCCAACGCCTCGACCACATTTGGATCTGGTAAATAAATCTGAGATGTTGTCTGATTAGATGGTGGATCTGGTAAATAAATCTGAGATGTTGTCTGATTAGATGGTGGATCTGGTAAAAGAATCTGAGATGTTGTCTCGACCACAGGTGGATCTGGCAGATGAATCTGAGATGTTGTCTCGACCACAGGTGGATCTGGTAAAAGGATCTGAGATGTTGTTTGCTCAGGTGGATCTGGTAGATGAATCTGAGATGTCGTCTCGACCACAGGTGGATCTGGTAAAAGGATCTGTGATGTTGTCTGCTCAGGTGATGGATCTGGAATACTCACAGGTTGAGGGGTGGACAAGGCCGTGGAAGGTTTGATAATCCTCACAGAAGGCACAGAAGGTCTGATGATGGGTGTGATAATCACTCTTTTCTTTTTGGATAAAGGCTTGGGCTGTTGTTCCAAAGGCCGTTTGTGTGTCTCGGCCGGTACATGAGCCGGGGTCGGAGGGGGTAGCTTGTAAGCCTTTTGATCAAAGCGTTTCCTTTGTCGAAAATCCCCCAGGTGAAATCCATTCTCCATGAGCTGGGGAGCATCCTTTCGGGGATAATGTCCACACCAAACATTGTCTTTTGCACCGTCAACAAGATGTAACGGGTTCCAGCCGGGATCGGATACGCCGTGTGAGGTTCCAACACCATTCGATGATAGAGCATCTGGTCAAACGGTTCAAAGCTCCTCCGAAACAAATTGGGATTGGCCCGACACCTGAGACTGGACGAGGGCAATTCATAAATCAGCATGGGCACGTGGGTCGTTTGAATCAGGTGAATCTCGCCCGACTTTACCGTTCGACAGCCAAACGTAAAGTCTTTTTCACAAAAAACATGTTGTTGTACATGTACACCATCCTCTTGTCGGTATTTTTCAAGAGTCGATCGGGATTTCTCAACATTCCTTTGGAGATTTTCTCCCACAAGACATCGTCGGGCCTGAATTCGTTCACGTGCTTGGCCTCCAAGATGGCACGCTTGAAATTATCCAACAATGTCTTTTTTGATGCCAATTGTCTTTGCAAAACAAGACAAACACTCGTTTGGTATTGGGCTCCTGGTAAAGGATGCACGCCCGGACGTGTCCCTGCCGAGCGGCATATACCAAAGCGTCGGTCTTTTCGGGCAGCGTCACGGGCATCACGGTCGTGGAAATGTGCTCGGGAAAGGCATCAATTTGATCCATTGTGCACTAAAGCAAAGCGTCGACTGATACAAAGCGTCGAGACGCGTCTTCTTTTATACGTTCCAACAGGATGTGGGTGGAGTCATCCGTAGCCAATCACGAGTGAAAAATGGGATTGATGGGTTGATGCAAAATGGCACACATGCCTTGCACGGCAATCCAACGATGACAGGTGGTTTGATTACAAAACGGACATTGCCCCAGCTCGCGTCCATTGGCATTTAACAACATCACAGGGGTTCGCTTGAAGGGGCTCGAGGAGCTCCAACTGGCTTGAATGTCCTTGAAAGTTTGTTTGGAATGTTGGTCCGTGACACAAATGGTACCGACATTGAGATAGTGTAAAAATTTAAAGAGTTCGTGGCGACATTCTCGATCCATGGCATACGAGACGACTCCGTTGGTCAGCGTGAAACCACTGGTTCTAATACACAACACGGCCAAACCTTGGCTGTGGAAAAAGACTTGGGCATTTTCCTGAGAAGTGGGCATCAATTGCTGTGCATACGGGGGTCTTTGAAACCCTCTGGGTTTGAAAGGATGCCTTGGATACGGAGGCCTGAAAGGGGGTCTCTTGTACAATCTGGGATCTCGTGGCCTTGGTTCCTCGTGCCATCGTTTCTCATTCCTTCGTTCTTCCTTCTCCTCGTGCCATCTTTCCTTGGATCGCGAAGAACGATGAATCACGGAATGAATCTTCTTGACAGGGGCCTTTTTGACAGGTGGATCAGGTGATTTAGAAACCTTGGGTGGATCCACGGGTTCTTTCAAAGGTGACTCGGAAACGGTAGATGGTTCCATGGAATCCTTCAAAGGTGATTCGGAAACGGTAGATTGCTCCATGGGAGGTAACGCATCATAAATGACATCTTCAGAGGCTTCATGGGAGGGAGAAGCTATTGGAGTCGGTGGCAAAGGTGAAATTGGGGTTGGCACACTAAACATGTCAATAAAATCTTCATAGTCTGGCGAATTCATTTTTGCCGGAATGAGTATCATGAGATGAGACAAATCTTTAAACTCTACAACTAAAAAAAAAAAAAAAAAAAAAAAAATTTTTTTTTTTTTTTTTTTAGTAAGGTTGTAATCATTTTCCAAGTCATTGATGAATGCCACCAAGTTTGTTCAGACTGAAAAATGTGTTAGTGAACGAGAACGTTGAGAGAGAGCTGAAGGAGGTCGAGATAATCTTTTTACTCGACTGTTCCAACGCCATGGATTGGAAGTGATTTTGTCCACTCTTTTTCCCTGTAATACCCTTTTCAATATTTTATTTTCGCGTGACATACCTTGCACTTTAGAGTTTAACTCATTTTCTTTGATTTTCCACTCTTGTTCTTTGGTTTTCAACGTCATTTTCCTTCAATGGTTTTCCCTTTGAATCAGGTCATTTTTTCTTTTCAATATTCCTTTTCCTTTTAAGTTTTCAATATTCTTTTCCTTTTGAATCAGGTCATTTTTGGCTTTCATCTCGTTGAGTTTGGCCTTTAATATCACCTTTTGGTCCATGGCCCACTCTTTTTTTTTTAATTTCATTCATGATATTTTGTTGTTTGCGAGACAACACGTACATTTCGTCTCTAATCCTTTGAAAGGAACCCTTTCCCCCGTTATTTCCTTCCTTCAAATATATTTTTTGTTACCGTATAGATGCAAACATAGAGGGGTCCATTCCTCCGTTTCCTCGTAACACGGATGAAAGGGAATCACACAATTTAAAAATTTCCAGCCCGTCACATGGATGGGTACACTCCATTTGAAATGACCCCACTCGTCAGATGTACGTTTAATCATCTTTTCCCAACTAGACACATTTTTATTGCCCACCTGCTCCCACAGTAATTTTTCTATGCCTCCTGGGAACAGAGTACACAGAGAGGCAATGTTGTGCGGGTGCAAGGGTCGATTGATGTGAAAATGGGACCATTGTTCTAGATTCATCAAATTGTCTGGAATGTCGCCCTTGTCACACGACGATTTCGGTTGACTCACGTACATTATGGTCCGCACAAGATGAAAGGCATTTTAATCTTGATGCATTTCTTGGCCCGACCGCTGTTTGGAAATTCATAACGAATTTTTCTTTCCAAATGTTTTCAAAAAAACTCTCTGGTTTACATGCCAAAATCATGTGTCGATGTTGTATTTTACCCTTTTCATTCACCAATCCATCGCACAGACACCAAAAGGGTAAAATGACACATTGATCCCGAATCTTTTCCATCTCCTTACGAAATGTATCAAACACATCATGTTTTACCGAAATGTGAAACCACTCCAAGTCTCCCTTCAGATAACGTTCAACTATTCCCCAAACATCTTTTCCCAAGCCACATTGAAATTCTATCCCCTCTTCCCACATTTCGGGTTTTTCCAACAGGGAATCATAAAAACCTACACTATTCAATTTGCGACGGCCAGCCATGTCCCGAGGATTGGATTGAAAGTGTTGACATTCACACGTTTCCACCTCTATTGCCTCTGCAATATCCTCCTCTTTTTCCTCCACAATGGCTGAGAAATCTTTTTCATTCGTTACGAAAAGCTTCAAACATGACACGATGTGATTCACATTGACGGAAAGATTCTTTTCCCCGTAATTCCATTGTCGACGTCCAAAACAAAAAATGCATTGCTTACGAGAATCCAATGTATGTGTTTTAGGGGCATGATTATAATAAAAGTGTTTTAATGTCATGGGCTCGAGACATTCAGGGCAACACACGGGATCGTTTGAATGGTTATGAAGATGCCTGAAAAAAGTCGCAAAAGATTTAATCATGTCTGATTGTATTATGGTGATTAAAAAGACCAAGCCACCAAACCGTCTACAACTTTAAACCCTACAAAAAAAAAAAAAAAAAAAAAAAAAAAAGTCTTTACCTATATATTTATTATAATATATATATATATATATATAAATATATATATATATATATAATATATATATATATATATATATATATATATATATATATATATATATATATATATATATATATATATATATATATATATATATATATATATATATATATATATATATATATATTTTTTTTTTTTTTTTTATATAGAGGACAGTTTAACTGTCCATTTCCTTTTCATTTGAAATATTTTCACACAAAAGATATAAACACAAAATGTTTTCTCTTTTTTACATTTTTATTTCTCCATTTCTCCCCTTTCTTATTTCCATGTTTCAACCATTCTATGCGGTTGAATGTCGAGCAGGATGAATTGAATCAACCTAGACAAAAGATTATGATTTCAGATTTGCTTTATTAAACATGTATTTCTTCTTGCCAGGTAAAGAATGTTTCCGAATATTTACCTTGATTCTCACATTGAACAAAATGATTTGTTTATGTCCATTGCATGCTTTTCTGTTTTGAAATATTTTCACACACTTGGCCTGAATCTTTCATGATTTTTTAAAAAATCTTTTATCCTTCTCTTTATTTAAATCTTTTTATTTTCTCCACCCTTTGACTCTTTCCCCTTCTTATTTCCATGTTTCAACCATTTATGCGGTTAAGGTGAGTGTCTTGATGAAAATATAAAGAATAAAAATATTAAAAATAATTGAATGAATAAAAATAATTTTATAAAATACAAATGAAATAATAAAATAAATTTCAACAATGTTTTCAAAATAATTCTTTCCAAACTGTGATGCTTCTCAGTCAACCTCGACCACCGACATATTATTTTGAAATGAGCACAAGTGTTGATGCAATCGTGTCAACGTTGGCATACAGAGGAGCCCAAAAAAATGGGAGAACGACTACTGGTCCCGAGCTATGCTCCTTTCCAGTAATCATTCTCCCATTTTTCTGGGGCTCAAGGCAGTGTCTAAGAGGCTCTTAGAGGGTCGGGTGTTCTGCAGAGGGGGCACGTGTTGCTCACCTCCAAGTGTCGGAGGAGACAACGCAAGTGAAAGGTATGGCCGCATTGCGTCGTTTTCGGCCAGTGCATCGTGCTGAGGCAAATTGAACACGAATCTGGCACTTGGAAGACACAATCGGGCTGTGTGCCCAAAACACCCGTCCAACACTGCTTGCGCCAATCGAGTCCAGGTGGTCAAGTTTTGCGCCCCATAGCGTCTCCAAGCCTTGTACACCAAACAATACAACTTGGGGATGGCATACTGAGTCCAGAGGGCTTGGACAAAGGCGCCTTTCCCTTTGGCAGCCTCTTGCTCCATAAATTCATTGTCCAGGTCAGCAGGTTCGAAAGACGAAAAACTTTCAAACCAAGGCACGTCATGGGGGTCGTGGTCAGGTAAAATTTCCATCATCAACTCGATAATGTTGACCGCATAGACAGTTTCCAATTCAATCACCTCGGAAGGTTTTAAACGAGTTAACACACCTCGAAAGTTTGTCATGAAGGTGATGTAATCCCCAAGGTCTGCCTCTTGGTACACGGCAAGATTCAGGGTGAAGGCTAATTCGTGTTCCATGTCTCTGCGTAAAATGAAGCGACTGGCTTCTGAGCGCTGCTTTTATAGTGGACAAAAGGAAACAGTCGACTGATAAGAGAAGGAAATGGGTGATAAGAGCTTTCGAGTCAAAAAATAAAAAGAGACAGGGTTGAATCATTCATCATTTATTGATAGCATGTACATGGGTGGGTTGAATAAGGAATCCATTGGGGCCCAATGTCATGAGAGGATGATGTTTAGGCACCCACAAAATAATGTTGTTTGAACCCTCCGAGGGTTCCTGTTTGAGTCTTTTAGGGGCCAAGGGTGGTTCCATGCGTCTCTTTCCAAGATCGAGGCGTTGGACGTGGAAGGAGGGAGAAAGGGTCTGGGTACCCTTGTCACAACGAGGGATCAGAGGTGGAATCACCTCATCCATGGGTGGTTTTTCAGGTTCGGCAGGTATTTCAAGTTCAACCGGGGAAATATGTATTTTTTCAGGTTCAACAGGGGGAGTAGGTATTCTTTCAAGTCTTTGAGCAGGTTCGGCAGGTGGAATAGGTATTCTTTCAGGTTCAACAGGTCTCTCTGGTTCGGCAGGTCTCTCAGGTCTTTCAACAGGTGGAGTAGGTATTTCAGGTTCAACAGGTGGATTAGGCATTCTTTCAGGTCTCTGAGCCCTCATGCAGGCCTCATACACCATCTGTATGGAGGGTTTGGATCCATTTTGCATCCGACGCATGTCTTGCACCTTTTGGATAAAGGTTTGGACCCACAGTCTCACCAAGATGGCATTGGGGACGGACGAGTCTTGGACATGCAAGACGGGAGCCGTTTTGAAACTCTCCACAAACAGATTGCTAGGGTTCTCCACCAGAGCCGAGCCCGCATTGAGACTGAGGGCAAAACTCGTGGCCAACGACGACTGTTCGGCATTCAAAATGTTAAAGACGACAGCGGGAGTCACCAATTTTGACTTTTGCGTCATGATGGGATACGATTTGTGGTCCGGCAACACATCTTTGCCTTGAAGGGCGAGGTGGTCGAATCGTTTGGCAAATTGGTATACTTTGGAACGACCGAGAAGGGCGCCAACATCCACCAGTCGAAAGTAGAGCTTGCCATCCTTTCCAACCATAGCAGCCAAGGGATAATGTTGACGAGGCAGGAGAAGTTTGAACCACATGATGACTCTTGTAAAACACGGCGAGTGAATGAATCGCAACGGAAGGCTGTCAAACATTTATACTCTCTTTAAAAAAAAAAAAAAAAAAAAAAAAAAAAAAAAAAAATTTTTTTTTTTTTTTTTTTTTACATGGTTAAACATTTTACAGCTCGACAATTATGTCCATGCTTCATCTTACATTCCTTGAAGAATTTCCCTGGTGTTGGGGAAAACCATTTTTGACATAATGGTACATTGTCTGCCAACGTACGCTATTTTCGTCCGTCATCAGCATGGCCAGGGGTAGATATTCTTTGCCATGTTTCAAAATTTCCTCCACTTTGGCTTCGGTGGGTTCGCCGTGCAACATTCGTTCTTGAAACACCATCGATTCCAACAAGACGTGGAAGGCACAATCATGGGAGGGTTCATCTCCCCGACCACACACCAAACAATCCGATTGACAAGAGCAGGGATCCGAAACGACGGGCATGGTGGCACGATCAAGGGTCAAAAGGAACGACGATACAATGGTCAAATGGCACACATGCAAGAGGAAAGTTCAAACGGCACCCATGCGAGATGAAATGATTATTGTAATAGAGATGTCATTTTCCCACATTGACAATGGGCTTTTATCAAACAATCCTTGTGATGTATTGATCCATCCCGTACAACGACGTGATCAAATTGCTTCACAATAAAATACTTTTCGGGTTCTTTAAATAAAGAATAACAATCACAAGTGTCTGGTCCTTCAGTGCAGTTTTCCGTACTCCAAACACAGTCCGTAATGTGAAATCCATTTTCATTTTTTACCACCTTGACCGGAACGGGATACAGTTTCGAGAGTGCTTGAAATTTCAATATACCGGCTAAACGTTCCAATCTTCGCCTATGATATGACAAATTAAAGACAGTTTCTTCAAGCATACCTGGGACAATATTTTCTTCCAATTCAGTGATTAAAGTTTTCATGGAAGAAGTCATAATTATGAATGTTTTCAAAACAGCAAATAAAGTTGCAAGAAAACTATAAAAATAATTTAGAGCTGCAAAGTATTTCCTTATAAGCATTGAAAAAAAAAAAAAAAATATAAATCAATACATTTTTTTTTTTTTTTTACTTAACGCTTTATAAGCTTAACACTTTTCTGCAATAATCATTTCATCTCGGCTGCCGTTTGAAATCTGCCGTTTGAACTTTCCTCTTGCATGTGTGCCATTTGACCATTGTATCGTCGTTCCTTTTGACCCTTGATCGTGCCACCATGCCCGTCGTTTCGGATCCCTGCTCTTGTCAATCGGATTGTTTGGTGTGTGGTCGGGGAGATGAACCCTCCCATGATTGTGCCTTCCACGTCTTGTTGGAATCGATGGTGTTTCAAGAACGAATGTTGCACGGCGAACCCACCGAAGCCAAAGTGGAGGAAATTTTGAAACATGGCAAAGAATATCTACCCCTGGCCATGCTGATGACGGACGAAAATAGCGTACGTTGGCAGACAATGTACCATTATGTCAAAAATGGTTTTCCCCAACACCAGGGAAATTCTTCAAGGAATGTAAGATGAAGCATGGACATAATTGTCGAGCTGTAAAATGTTTAACCAAAAAAAAAAAAAAAAAAAAAAAAAAAATTTTTTTTTTTTTTTTTTTTTTTTTTTTAGAAAGAGAGTATAAATGTTTGACAGCCTTCCGTTGCGATTCATTCACTCGCCGTGTTTTACAAGAGTCATCATGTGGTTCAAACTTCTCCTGCCTCGTCAACATTATCCCTTGGCTGCTATGGTTGGAAAGGATGGCAAGCTCTACTTTCGACTGGTGGATGTTGGCGCCCTTCTCGGTCGTTCCAAAGTATACAAATTTGCCAAACGATTCGACCACCTCGCCCTTCAAGGCAAAGATGTGTTGCCGGACCACAAATCGTATCCCATCATGACGCAAAAGTCAAAATTGGTGACTCCCGCTGTCGTCTTTAACATTTTGAATGCCGAACTGTCGTCGTTGGCCACGAGTTTTGCCCTCAGTCTCAATGCGGGCTCGGCTCTGGTGGAGAACCCTAGCAATCTGTTTGTGGAGAGTTTCAAAACGGCTCCCGTCTTGCATGTCCAAGACTCGTCCGTCCCCAATGCCATCTTGGTGAGACTGTGGGTCCAAACCTTTATCCAAAAGGTGCAAGACATGCGTCGGATGCAAAATGGATCCAAACCCTCCATACAGATGGTGTATGAGGCCTGCATGAGGGCTCAGAGACCTGAAAGAATGCCTAATTCACCTGTTGAACCTGAAATACCTACTCCACCTGTTGAAAGACCTGAGAGACCTGCCGAACCAGAGAGACCTGTTGAACCTGAAAGAATACCTATTCCACCTGCCGAACCTGCTCAAAAACTTGAAAGAATACCTACTCCCCCTGTTGAACCTGAAAAAATACCCATATCCCCTGTTGAACTTGAAATACCTGCCGAACCTGAAAAACCACCCATGGATGAGGTGATTCCACCTCTGATCCCTCGTTGTGACAAGGGTACCCAGACCCTTTCTCCCTCCTTCCACGTCCAACGCCTCGATCTTGAAAGAGACGCATGGAACCACCCTTGGCCCCTAAAAGACTCAAACAGGAACCCTCGGAGGGTTCAAACAACATTATTTTGTGGGTGCCTAAACATCATCCTCTCATGACATTGGGCCCCAATGGATTCCTTATTCAACCCACCCATGTACATGCTATCAATAAATGATGAATGATTCAACCCTGTCTCTTTTTATTTTTTGACTCGAAAGCTCTTATCACCCATTTCCTTCTCTTATCAGTCGACTGTTTCCTTTTGTCCACTATAAAAGCAGCGCTCAGAAGCCAGTCGCTTCATTTTACGCAGAGACATGGAACACGAATTAGCCTTCACCCTGAATCTTGCCGTGTACCAAGAGGCAGACCTTGGGGATTACATCACCTTCATGACAAACTTTCGAGGTGTGTTAACTCGTTTAAAACCTTCCGAGGTGATTGAATGGAAACTGTCTATGCGGTCAACATTATCGAGTTGATGATGGAAATTTTACCTGACCACGACCCCCATGACGTGCCTTGGTTTGAAAGTTTTTCGTCTTTCGAACCTGCTGACCTGGACAATGAATTTATGGAGCAAGAGGCTGCCAAAGGGAAAGGCGCCTTTGTCCAAGCCCTCTGGACTCAGTATGCCATCCCCAAGTTGTATTGTTTGGTGTACAAGGCTTGGAGACGCTATGGGGCGCAAAACTTGACCACCTGGACTCGATTGGCGCAAGCAGTGTTGGACGGGTGTTTTGGGCACACATGGCCCGATTGTGTCTTCCAAGTGCCAGATTCGTGTTCAATTTGCCTCAGCACGATGCACTGGCCGAAAACGACGCAATGCGGCCATACCTTTCACTTGCGTTGCCTCCTCCGACACTTGGAGGTGAGCAACACGTGCCCCCTCTGCAGAACACCCGACCCTCTAAGAGCCTCTTAGACACTGCCTTGAGCCCCAGAAAAATGGGAGAATGATTACTGGAAAGGAGCATAGCTCGGGACCAGTAGTCGTTCTCCCATTTTTTGGGGACCTGTATGCCAACGTTCGATTCTTTGAAAGAATCATTTTGAAAATAATATGTCGGTGGTCGAGGTTGACTGAGAAGCATCACAGTTTGGAAATTTTGAAAATCACATTGTTGAAATTTAACGATTGTATTTTAAAAATTATTTTTATTCATTCATTCTTTAAATAATATGTCACCTTATTATTGCATAAACTGGTGAGGTTTCACAAAGATTGTTTTAAATATCAGCCACGGACTTGGGCATTTTATGAAAATGAAAGAGTCAAAGGTAAAATTTTGGAATGACATTCATTCACCATTTTTTAATCGGAGGTTGGTTCCAAAGCATGCAATTATCATTTTGTTTTTCTGCAAGACATTCAACCGCATTAGAATGGTTGAAACATGGAAATAAGAAATGGGGAAACAGAAATGGAGAAATAAAAAATGTAAATAAAGAGACTAAACATTTTGTGTGTGTAGTATCTTTTGTGTGTGAAAATATTTCAAATGAAAAAGGAAATGGACAGTTAAACTGGCATAAAAAAAAAAAAAAAAAAGCAGGTAAATATATATATAGGGAAATATCAAATATATATATATATTTCATATAAATATATATATATATATGAAATAATATATATATATATATATATATATATATATATAAATATATATATTATATATAAAAATATATATAATATATAGGCCATATATAATATATATTTTATATATTTATATAAACATATAATATATTATAATCAAAAAAAAAATTTTTTTTTTTTTTTTTTTTTTTTTAGTTGTAGGGTTTAAAGTTGTAGACGGTTTGGTGGCTTGGTCATTTTAATCACCATAATACAATCAGACATGATTAAATTTTGCGACTTTTTTCAGGCATCTTCATAACCATTCAAACGATCCCGTGTGTTGCCCTGAATGTCTCGAGCCCATGACATTAAAACACTTTTATTATAATCATGCCCCTAAAACACATACATTGGATTCTCGTAAGCAATGCATTTTTTGTTTTGGACGTCGACAATGGAATTACGGGGAAAAGCATCTTTCCGTCAATGTGAATCACATCGTGTCATGTTTGAAGCTTTTCGTAACGAATGAAAAAGATTTCTCAGCCATTGTGGAGGAAAAAAGAGGAGGATATTGCAGAGGCAATAGAGGTGGAAACGTGTGAATGTCAACACTTTCAATCCAATCCTCGGGACATGGCTGGCCGTCGCAAATTGAATAGTGTAGGTTTTTATGATTCCCTGTTGGAAAACCCGAAATGTGGGAAGAGGGGATAGAATTTCACGGATGGCTTGGGAAAAGATGTTTGGGGAATAGTTGAACGTTATCTGAAGGGAGACTTGGAGTGGTTTCACATTTCGGTAAAACATGATGTGTTTGATACATTTCGTAAGGAGATGGAAAAGATTCGGGATCAATGTGTCATTTTACCCTTTTGGTGTCTGTGCGATGGATTGGTGAATGAAAAGGGTAAAATACAACATCGACACATGATTTTGGCATGTAAACCAGAGAGTTTTTTTGAAAACATTTGGAAAGAAAAAATTCGTTATGAATTTCCAAACAGCGGTCGGGCCAAGAAATGCATCAAGATTAAAATGCCTTTCATCTTGTGCGGACCATAATGTACGTGAGTCAACCGAAATCGTCGTGTGACAAGGACGACATTCCAGACAATTTGATGAATCTAGAACAATGGTCCCATTTTCACATCAATCGACCCTTGCACCCGCACAACATTGCCTCTCTGTGTACTCTGTTCCCAGGAGGCATAGAAAAATTACTGTGGGAGCAGGTGGGCAATAAAAATGTGTCTAGTTGGGAAAAGATGATTAAACGTACATCTGACGAGTGGGGAAATTTCAAATGGAGTGTACCCATCCATGTGACGGGCTGGAAATTTTTAAATTGTGTGATTCCCTTTCATCCGTGTTACGAGGAAACGGAGGAATGGACCCCTCTATGTTTGCATCTATACGGTAACAAAAAACTATATTTGAAGGAAGGAAATAACGGGAGAAAGGGTTCCTTTCAAAGGATTAGAGACGAAATGTACGTGTTGTCTCGCAAACAACAAAATATCATGAATGAAATTAAAAATGTAAAACAAGAGTGGGCCATGGACCAAAAGGTGATATTAAAGGCCAAACTCAACGAGATGAAAGCCAAGAATGACCTGATTCAAAAGGAAAAGGATATATTGAAAGAGAAAAATGACCAGATTCAAAAGGAAAAGGATATATTGAAAGAGAAAAATGACCTGATTCAAAGGGAAAAGGATATATTGAAGCAAGAAAATGACGTCTTGAAAACCAAAGAACAAGAGTGGAAAATCAAAGAAAATGAGTTAAACTCTAAAGTGCAAGGTATGTCACGCGAAAATAAAATATTGAAAAGGATATTACAGGGAAAAAGAGTGGACAGAATCACTTCCAATCCATGGCGTTGGAACAGTCGAGTAAAAAGATTATCTCGACCTCCTTCAGCTATCTCTCAACGTTCTCGTTCACTAACACATTTTTCAGTCTGAACAAACTTGATGGTCTTCATCAATGACTTGAAAGATGATTACAACAAAAAAAAAAAAAAAAAAAAAAAAAATTTTTTTTTTTTTTTTTTTTTTTTTTTTTTTTAGTTGTAGAGTTTAAAGATTTGTCTCATCTCATGATACTCATTCCGGCAAAAATGAATTCGCCAGACTATGAAGATTTTATTGACATGTTTAGTGTGCCAACCCCAATTTCACCTTTGCCACCGACTCCAATAGCTTCTCCCTCCCATGAAGCCTCTGAAGATGTCATTTATGATGCGTTACCCCCCATGGAGCAATCTACCGTTTCCGAGTCATCTTTGAAGGATTCCATGGAACCATCTACCATTTCCGAGTCACCTTTGAAAGAACCCGTGAATCCACCCAAGGTTTCTAAATCACCTGATCCACCTGTCAAAAAGGCCCCTGTCAAAAAGATTCATTCCGTGATTCATCGTTCTTCGCGATCCAAGGAAAGATGGCACGAGGAGAAGGAAGAACGAAGGAATGAGAAACGATGGCACGAGGAACCAAGGCCACGAGATCCCAGATTGTACAAGAGACCCCCTTTCAGGCCTCCGTATCCAAGGCATCCTTTCAAACCCAGAGGGTTTCAAAGACCCCCGTATGCACAGCAATTGATGCCCACTTCTCAGGAAAATGCCCAAGTCTTTTTCCACAGCCAAGGTTTGGCCGTGTTGTGTATTAGAACCAGTGGTTTCACGCTGACCAACGGAGTCGTCTCGTATGCCATGGATCGAGAATGTCGCCACGAACTCTTTAAATTTTTACACTATCTCAATGTCGGTACCATTTGTGTCACGGACCAACATTCCAAACAAACTTTCAAGGATATTCAAGCCAGTTGGAGCTCCTCGAGCCCCTTCAAGCGAACCCCTGTGATGTTGTTAAATGCCAATGGACGCGAGCTGGGGCAATGTCCGTTTTGTAATCAAACCACCTGTCATCGTTGGATTGCCGTGCAAGGCATGTGTGCCATTTTGCATCAACCCATCAATCCCATTTTTCACTCGTGATTGGCTACGGTGACTCCACCCACATCCTGTTGGAACGTATAAAAGAAGACGCGTCTCGACGCTTTGTATCAGTCGACGCTTTGCTTTAGTGCACAATGGATCAAATTGATGCCTTTCCCGAGCACATTTCCACGACCGTGATGCCCGTGACGCTGCCCGAAAAGACCGACGCTTTGGTATATGCCGCTCGGCAGGGACACGTCCGGGCGTGCATCCTTTACCAGGAGCCCAATACCAAACGAGTGTTTGTCTTGTTTTGCAAAGACAATTGGCATCAAAAAAGACATTGTTGGATAATTTCAAGCGTGCCATCTTGGAGGCCAAGCACGTGAACGAATTCAGGCCCGACGATGTCTTGTGGGAGAAAATCTCCAAAGGAATGTTGAGAAATCCCGATCGACTCTTGAAAAATACCGACAAGAGGATGGTGTACATGTACAACAACATGTTTTTTGTGAAAAAAGACTTTACGTTTGGCTGTCGAACGGTAAAGTCGGGCGAGATTCACCTGATTCAAACGACCCACGTGCCCATGCTGATTTATGAATTGCCCTCGTCCAGTCTCAGGTGTCGGGCCAATCCCAATTTGTTTCGGAGGAGCTTTGAACCGTTTGACCAGATGCTCTATCATCGAATGGTGTTGGAACCTCACACGGCGTATCCGATCCCGGCTGGAACCCGTTACATCTTGTTGACGGTGCAAAAGACAATGTTTGGTGTGGACATTATCCCCGAAAGGATGCTCCCCCAGCTCATGGAGAATGGATTTCACCTGGGGGATTTTCGACAAAGGAAACGCTTTGATCAAAAGGCTTACAAGCTACCCCCTCCGACCCCGGCTCATGTACCGGCCGAGACACACAAACGGCCTTTGGAACAACAGCCCAAGCCTTTATCCAAAAAGAAAAGAGTGATTATCACACCCATCATCAGACCTTCTGTGCCTTCTGTGAGGATTATCAAACCTTCCACGGCCTTGTCCACCCCTCAACCTGTGAGTATTCCAGATCCATCACCTGAGCAGACAACATCACAGATCCTTTTACCAGATCCACCTGTGGTCGAGACGACATCTCAGATTCATCTACCAGATCCACCTGAGCAAACAACATCTCAGATCCTTTTACCAGATCCACCTGAGCAGACAACATCTCAGATTCATCTGCCAGATCCACCAGAATCGACAACATCTCAGATTCTTTTACCAGATCCACCATCTAATCAGACAACATCTCAGATTTTTTACCAGATCCACCATCTAATCAGACAACATCTCAGATTTATTTACCAGATCCAAATGTGGTCGAGGCGTTGGAGCCAACCCTTACGGATGACTCTTCCATAGATCAAATCATGTCGTCCGTATTTGGAGACTATTTGCCGCAAGGGATTCCCTCGGCGCATTCTCAAGACCCTCAGGTGCTGGACACGGTGCCTTCCCTGTTTGATGAGAATAATGATCTCATCTCGTTTTTGGATTATTTTGAAGCAGGGTTGGCCATGGAGCAACAAGAAACTCCCATGGATTTGACCATGCCCCGAATGAAAAAAAAAGTGATAAACACTACTGGATTTAAAGTGATTAAACCCTTGGATCTGTCTATTCGCAATGGTTTGCATTGCATGTAAATATTATGTTGATGTAAATATTATCTTGTAAATCTTGTAAATATTGTAACTATTAATTTGTAAATAAATTTAATGTTTGTCAGAAACAGTCTCATTTTTTTGTCCAAAAACATACCAAGTTTGGAGACAAGAGCATGTAAAAAAATGGTTTCGGTACAACACTTGTTGGACCAGTGTCGACAGCGCACCACGATCGTCTTGGGAAACCTGGGTCGGTGGCCGGATCGAGTCACGTATTACGAGCCAGATTATCCTTATACCATCCTGTTTGAACCCAATTTTGGGGTGCATATTCCTCGGTCGTTTGGAAAAACGGTGATTGTGTTTACGAGTCATTTGGATCTGACCTGGGATAAAGGGGTCGAATTACGATTCTTTCAAGTGGGTCGTTCTCCCTCTCACCGAGTTTGGGAAGCGTATCAACCTCACATGACGGATGCGTACAGTGTCGATTTGACAGACTGCCCTCGAGTCGCAGACGTGTACGTGAAATGGTTGACGTGGTTGGACGATTGGGAAATGCATCGAGACGATCCTGTGCCTTGGCGCATCGTGGGTCTTCAACCTTGAAACGGGCTTTGGAACACCACGTGCAGCGCTCGCATGAAAAGGCTTTGGCGCATGGAATGCCCTCTGACGTCACGCTCCTCGATCATATATAAAGCGAGCCCTTTGCCGCTCGAAATCATTCTGCTCATTGAAGCAACATGTCTGTGTTGAGTCAACCCGCCTATTTTGCGCATGCCAACGTGTTTCATCACGAGGGCAAGCCAGTGCCCATCGAATTGTCCATTGCCACGATTCCCAGGGATGGCAGCGATCCCGAGGTGATGTGCATCACCGTGAATCATGCCGGGCAACCCTCCAATCCCAAAGATGTTCGATTCAATTGCCAAGAAAATGCCCGTCTTCGTCTGATGCACCACCCGTTACCCAAGAGTGTGCCCGTGGAATACTTGCCCTTTTGCGTGAGGGGCAAGTTTAGTCAGCTGGCCCGAGGCAACAGGGGCCTGATGGTGGTCAAAGGATTAAAACAACAAAAAATGTTTCAAGAGCTCGGACTGTATGCCATGGCCCTGGAGAATCTGCCAGACTTTAAAGACATTTGCGATGGAACCTTTCCCGACCCCATGCATGAGGGGGTGCACGAGGAAGAGGACATTTCCTACTGCACCATGGTAAAATCGTACCAATTTGCCAAATACCTGCAGCAATTTAATAAGGTGCATGCTGAATGGAGCTACAAAGTGTCGGCATTGACACAGTAAAGGGACAGTGGCCCGGAAAAAGGGGGATCGAATCGACACAATGGTCGATTCGGTCCCCCTTTTTTCGGGTCACATAATGTACCAAGATTGAAAGGTACATTTTAAAAACTTTTGCTGTTGGATGCAGCAATATTAAATTTATATTTTAAAACCGTTTGCTGTTGATGCACCAAGATTGAAATTTATCCGTATTTTAAAAACGTGGCATTGAATCGTGCTGTTGGATGCACCAAGATTGAAATGCACATTTTAAAAACTTGTGATGCAGCAAGATTAAATTTATCCGTATTGTGGAACCTTGGTGCTGAATCGTGCTGTTGGATGCCATCAATGTCTGGTGATTCAAGATTGGAAAAGCATCAGCCAATAGGAATCGATTCACGTGACCCTAGTAGAGTATAAAAGGCGAGCGCTCAGCCACCAGAGACATTCTCACTCAGCAACATGTCTTCTCTAGCGTTTTTCGCACATGCTAACGTATTTCACCATGGTGGTCAACCTGTGCCGGTCGAACTCTCCATTGCCAGCATACCGGAGGATGGCACAGAGCCCAAGGTGATGTGTATCACGGTGGATCACACCAACCTCCTCACGACAGACAAAGACAGACGAGCCAACCGCTACATTAACGAACGGCTCAGCCTGAAAAGTCACCTGCCTGGATCCGTGCCTCTCGAATACTTGGATTTCTGCGTCCGGGGCAAGTTTGGTCACCTGGCCCAAGGAAACAGAGGCCTCATTGTCGTGAAGGGCTCAGATCAGCGGAAAATCTTTGAAAAGCTGGGACTTTTTACGATCAATCTGGAAATATTGCCTCATTTCCGGGATTTAAATGACCACAGCCTGCCTGACCACCTGCACGATGATGTGCACGAGGACTTTAACATTTCCGAGTGTACCATGGTGAAATCATATCGATTTGCACGATACCTGCAGTATTTTAATAAGCTGCAGGCTGAATGCAAAAAACAAACGGCTCATTTAGTAGAGTGAGTGAAAAAAAAAATTTTACCGAAAAAAGGGGGATCGAGTCGACACAAGAGTCGACTCGGTCCCCCTTTTTTCAAGACACACAATATGCCAACATTGGATGGTATCTTTTTTAAAACTTGCACCAGTCAATAGGAATCGTTTCACATGACATTATTAGAGTATTAAATACACCAAGATTGGAATAATATATAGATTAAACTTACCTATTGTCGTCTTCTTATCACCCAGATGTAAGGGCTTGTCTCGTTGAGTGGGCATATCCTCTGTTTTCTCACCAAGATGGGAGGCTTGTCTCGTTGAATTGGCATGTTTTCTCACCAAAATGCATGTTAGGGCTTGTCTCGTTGAATTGGCATGATTTCTGTTTTCTCATCGAAATTGGAGGGCTTGTCTCGTTGAATTGGTATCTTTTCTCACCAAAATGCATGTTAGGGCTTGTCTCGTTGAATGGACTGATCCCCCGTTTTCTCACCAAAATACATACATTTCATTTGGGGCCGAATGAATGAGCAATACATTGCATCCATCACAAAATAACACAATTACCAACCTTGTAAATAAAAATCCTGTGGGAGACGTATTATACATTTCAAAAAGGTCGTTTTCCATTTCCAAGCATTTTTTGAAAGGGTCACGGTGCTCAGCTATTTTTCCCCGCCTCATGTAATAATCGAAAAACTTCTTTCAAATGTTTAACATGTTGAGTGAATAATGGAGATGATATGATGACATCGTCCATATAGACACTCACAAACTTGCCCATCATGGGTTTGAGAATTATATCTATAGCTTTCTGAAAATTAGGAGCAGCTCCTGACAAGCCAAAGGGCATTCTGCGGAAGGCGTAGTTACATTTTTCGTGACAAACGTGGTTTTAACTATATCACTAGGGTTCACAGCCATCCGAATGTAACCCGACCGAAGGTCCAGGGCAGATATTATGCCTGTGTGGGGTATGTTCATTATTAAATCGTCTATTAAGGGTAAAGGATACCTAGGGTACTTCGTGATTGCATTTAGTTTCCTATAATCAACAGTAAATCTATATGCTTCCGGATTATCCGGTGGTAATCCATTATTCTTTCTACATAACACCACTGGTGACGCGTACGGGGATTGAATGGGAATTATTAATCCCTCTTTCAACGTGATAATCGAGAATCTCTTGTTTAAGCCTATCATATCTGTACGGACGAGAAACAACCAGTGGGTTATCTCCCGTGTCAATCTCATGATATAAAACATGCGTAAGCCCTGGTTTATCTGAAAACAATCCTTGAAAACTATTAAACAAATCTTGTAATTCCCGTTTCTGTTTTTCTTCTAGTTTTGTCTTAGAAAGATCTCTTTCTACTTTTTCTATTTCAACCGTTTTAACCACTTTATTAATTCGCGAATCTAGAATCGCCAAAGATTTTCGATCAAAGTCCAAAATGATCTTTGATCCACCTATGAAATCTACCCCGAGAATACCTGGGTATTCTAAATCTGCCAACACATGAAACAACCAAGGCTTTTCGAAATCCCGTATTCGAATATTTAATTCCACAACTCCCATATTTCGACATTTAGCTCCCTGCGCCGTTATCACCTGAGTACTCGATTTCTTTACTTGTTTATAAAAATATTTTTGATATGTCTCTTCCAATGTAAATGACTTCTCCGCTCCAGTGTTCCATAATGCTTTCGTAAAAGTTTCGTCTAATAAAATAGGAACATACGGAAGTTCTACCGGAGACATACATATTGCTGAAAGTTTAATCGGTGACTGATTTATCGACTGTGCCTGATCACCTTTAATATCATTCACTTTCAAAACATTTAAACGTCCCATTAGCTCGACTAAAATTTTCACTCGAACCCCTATTTCTTTGGTCCCGTCTACTAAAATCATCATTTTGACCTCGATTTCTAAATTGATATCCCCTATCGTTAAATCTGCGATCATCGTTTTGAAACCTATTCCTGCTCTCGAACCACTGATCTCCTTGACGGTTGTTCTGATGGCTACCCCTATAATCATTTCTACCATTATTTGGTCTATGAACCACTTCAGAATTTCTCCAATTTCCTCGATTATTACCAACATTAGACATCCTACGCTCATTCCAACCTCGTCCTTCCACGTTATTACTATTTCTCGAACCCAATGTTGCCTTGCACGAATATCTTTCCTCAAACTTAGCTAATACTTCTAATAATTGGATCGAGGTTTGTGGATTACGCACCTCCACATAGTCCTGCACTTGCGGCTCAAGTCTAACCAAAATATGTGATCTACAAGGGCTTTCTCAGACATCCCCAGTTCTAATTTTTTATGTAGCTTAAGCAAATCGTAAACAAAATCTGTCAGCTCCTGGTTCTGTCTTTGCTGAGACGCGTAAAAACGGGTCTCTAAATCCTTCCTATTTTGGATGGCAGGGAATGCTTTCGACAATGCTTCTTTCAGCTGTGCGAAGTCCGTGGCGGTATTTTGTACTAACTCTGATCCGAATATTTGGTACCAATCCAGGGCTCTACCCATGAGATGACTTTTTAAATAAGCACACGATAAGTCACTGGGTATTTCAAGTAATTTAATTTGGTTATCTATACCCTCTAAAAATTCGGTGACGTACTCCGACCCAGAAAAATATACTTCTGGCCAAACATTAAGTCCTCTCGCGTTTCTCATCTCGGGGTCATATAGATTAAACCGTGTTGGGCACCATTGTGATGTTCCTCCCCTTGGAAGAACATCACTCGAAGTATCAGCGTGAGCTAGAGGTGTAGGGTTAACGAAAGAACTAGGATCAAACATTATCTTAATATGACTTTATTAAGATATTCAACTTAAACTTTGAACAAATATAATTAATGAGAGAATCTACGATGACGCAACACACAATATAATTCAGACCAATCTCAATAATCGAACCGCCTAATCTTCAAGTATACTAATAAGCAATCAATCCTACCTTATATTATTCTATAATAAACTTGTCTTTATCTACAGTGGTAAGTAGCTTGACGTTTAACTTCTAATCGATCACCAATATGTTTATCCCCGACACGTAGAACTTATATCTTAAACGACGAACTTCAATAATCATCAACTGCCTCAGCGCACGTTAATTGTCTAACATTCCTTTACATTGCCATTACATTACTCTAAGATCCCATATTATTTGCATCTCTTCACTTCTCGTTTCTTGGATTTGGTTGGAAAAGAGTTGCCATTAATTCTGGCCCAAAGGACTTGTTAAAGAAAAGACGCGTAAGACGTCACAAAGGTTTCTAAATAGAAAGATCAGGGGTTTGAGTTGGAAATTCCGAGATACAAACCAAAGCGAGAACAATGTTTTCGGATCGGCAGGAATCAGCAGGAAAATTGGAGAGAGACGAGAGGTAACAACAAATATACTCGACAATAGCAGATCGCGGAGGGAGTTCAATAGATTTGAGGGCCAAGGTGTTGCGGATAAGTGGAGATTCGATGGTCGACGCCGAGGTGGTCAATCTGATCATAGATTCCATAATCAAGGCGGTCGACAAGGGGTCAGAATGATCAAAACAGATATTTAAACTTTTAAGCGATCGATGCGAGTCCGGGGGTGATCGATCGCGATGTACATAAAATCCTTCGGATACGGAACACCGAACTCTATTAGGATATCCTCACTACGAATGACTCCAGTATATTTACCATATATCCCCGTTCTTTTAAATGAAACATTCATTAGAGCCCTTTGGGACACGGGAGCGGAGAAATCTTTTATATCAGAGGAGGTCTATCGCAAATATTTTTCGTATCGACCGCGTCAAAAGACAAAAGATAGAGTAGTGACGGCCCAGGAAGCCCCGTGTTGTCACTTAGGTCGGGTCGAATTACAGATTCGGATCCGAGAATTCCATAAAACCTGGCAATTTCACATTCTTAACAATATGCAGTACCAATGCATTGATTTTATGAATGAGTCCAAATTGACTTTAGATTTCGATCAGAAATCTCGGATCATTCCAGATGACCAAATTAAGCAGTTGCCAAAAGTGGAAAAGCCGGTCGAGATTGGTTTATCAGATACAAAGCTCGGTGAAGGGCAAAAATTAAAGGATTTATTTGATGGTTTTCAAGGGCTATTTTTAGACCAGTCGGGGTTAACTCATGTTTTATACCATGAAATCGATACTGGGGACCAGGGGCCGGTAGTGTCAAGACCCTATCGAGAGTCAAACGAGTAATAATTGACTATCACATTGAGAAAATGTTACAAGAGGGTGCAATTCGTCCTATTCAATCCCCATACGCGTCACCGGTGGTTTTAACGCACAAAAATAATGGCCTTTCTCCAGAGGCGAATCGTTTCGCGATTGACTATCGCAAACTAAACGCCATCACTAAATACCCGCGAAATCCATTACCCCTGATTGATGATCTGATCACAAATATTCCGCATACCGGTATCATGTCGACATTAGATTTAAAATCGAGCTATTTTCAATTCGCGATTAGTCCGAAAGATATCGAGAAAACCACGTTTATTACTCGCAATGGCACTTTTGCATTCCTCAGAATGCCATTTGGCCTTTCAGGGGCGGCGCCAAATTTTAAAAAGGCCATCGACATTATATTGAAACCTGTTATTGGGCGTTTCGTGATGGTTTACATGGACGATTTTATTATTACATCTCCATCGTTTTTAATGAACACATAAATCATTTGAATCAGGTATTTACATTGTTGCGAGAAGCAGGGAACAAAGAAAAATGTCACTTCTCTTAATGTCTCTAACAAAATGTCTCTTAACAAAGAAAAATGTCACTTCACACGTGACAAATTGAAGTATTTAGGTCTCATAATTAGTAAGGAAGGGATTGAAACCGACAATAGTAAGGTCAGGGCAATCGCAGAAATGAAACCTAATAAAAATAATAGGGAAGTGTCGAAGTTTTTAGGGATGGGGGGTATCGAAGTTTATACCCTACTATGCAGATATATGTGAACCATTATATCAGTTAAAGAAAAAGGGGGCTAAATTTAATTGGTCGACGGAAGCACAGGATGCTTTTAATAAAGTAAAACGAGCATTAACAGAGGCGCCAGTTTTGAAATTGCCGAATTTTCAGGAACAGTTTAACTTATTTACGGATGCTAGTGGGGTCGGAATTGGTGCTGTGCTGAATCAAATTAACAGACATATTGCATTCGCGTCTAGAACACTGAACAAGGCCGAAAGAAACTATACCGTTACAGAACGCGAATTTTTGGCGGTGATATGGGCATTTAATAAGTTTAAAACTTATTTTGGAATCACTACCGGTGAAGGTAATCACATATCACGCGGCATTAACAAAGCTAACGAATGGGAAAAACTTATCTAGTCGGATGATTATAGATGGACACTCAAGTTATACGAGTTCAACATTAAATGGGAACATCGATCTGGTGTCCAAAACGATGTCTAGAACGTATTGTCTAGGAATCCAGTAGGCAATATGAATGGATCACAAATTTCGTGCGCAGCTCTTTGAGTCTTATCCTTAAACTCCAGAGAACAACTCATTCGAGCAAAGGAAGATCCTGAGTTAAGCCCATCTATCGTTATTTAGAAAATCCAGACGATGGTTCCGTTAATGAAACTGTATGCGAGGGTTGGTCCCAGGATTTTAAATTAATTGATGGTCTCGCGAAATATTCTACAACTCTTGGAGAACTCGGAGTGTACATTCCTAAATCTCTTCGCGAGGCAATAATACAAGAATTTCATGATCTGCCATTAGCAGGCTATTTAGGAAAAGAGGGAGACATATTTAAAGTTGCATGACGCATGTTACTTTCCGTATATGAGGAAATATATATTTGAATATGTATCAACCTGTGACCGGTGTTGAAAATTTTATTATATTAAAACGTGCTACCAGCTGGTCGATTATTTCCGATAGTATCGAATCACCCCAATGAAATCGTAACGTTAGACTTATTAGGCTCCTACCCCGCTTCCCGACCCGAAAGATATAGATTTCTATTGGTAATAACTGACCACTTCACTAAGTGGAGTGAGCTTATTCCTTTACGAAAAGCTTCAGCACAGGCCATAGCTAACACCCTTGTTGAAAATTATATTTCACGATATGGAGCTCCTATTTCTTTGATTAGTGATAATGGCCCGCAATTTATATCCGAGGTATTTGAACAAGTTACAGGTTGGACATAAAACATATGAAAACGGTAACATATCGGCCGCAGGCAAATTTAAAGGAAAGAGTTAATCGCACTTTAATCCAGATGATAGCTTGTTTTGAAGAAAATCGCGAAAACTGGGACCGATTTCTTCATGAGTTCGCTTTCGCGCTGCGCACATCAGATAATGAAACGACAAGTAAAACTCCGGCTGAGTTATTCTTAGGTAGAAATATTATAACACGTTTTAGTAAATTAATAAATGTCATAGAGGGTGCTGAATATGTAGGAAGAAATATTGAGAAATTATTCGTTGAGGCAAGGCAGAATATGCGGAAACAACATAAAACTTGGGAAAAATATTATAATCGGAAAAGGAGAGAAGTTAACATCAAAGTAAATGATTTGGTGTTGGTACAAACTCATTTTATAAGTGCTGCGTGTAGGAGAGTGGTCGGAAAGTTTATGCCTAAGTTTGAAGGGCCGTATAGAGTGTTGGAGGTTCGGAATAACAATTTGATCATTTGGAAGAAGGGAAAAAGGGTCACAGTTAATATCGATCAGATGCGCGTGTACCATCCAAGACAATCCGACACGATTAGTTCGGATAGTGATGTTGAGACACTATATGAAGGACAGAGGTCTAGTAATGGGTCAAGTAGATCACACCCAGGAAAATCCAAAAGATCTAGGAAAACCTCGAGTGAGGAGAGTAAGGGTCGTAAATCAAATAAGGGAAATGCTGGATGGGAGGATCAGACATTGAAACGTAAAGGAGGGTCAAATGGGTTATTGGACAGGACGGATAAAAAGCGGTCCAAAATATGCAGGAAAAGATCTCTGCAGGGGTCGGGGTCCGAACATAGGGATAAAAAAAGATCAACCCCTGAACCAACACAGGGGATAAAGAGAACAATTCCGACCTCGGTATCATCTCGAAAATATAAATATAGGAGACTTATAACCCTTACCAGGAATCAGTCCATTGCAGGTCCCTCACATCAAATAGATACCAGGCAGGGCAAGCCACACCTACAGAAGGGAGTAGGCAAGGAACGAGTGGCCAATATGACAGGGCCCGGGAGACCAGGACAACTACGAGCGGAACCAACAGAGCAGCTGAGAGGAGGCCAGTCCGGTCTAAACAGGCGACATTAGTGAGACCTTGTCCTTACTACCTACGGAGCTGAGTAAAACAGCCCGAAGAAATACCAGAGAAGCAATGGAATCGACAGTATACCGCAGAACAGCATCAGAAGAAGGAACCTCAGCATGGGAGGGGGAGCCTTAGACGGAGATCCGTTGGATAGGAGCGAATAGAGGGCAAAGAAAAAAATCAGGTTGTATCGTTTCTTTTTTTTTCTCCTTTCAAACAAGTGGTCGGAAGAATTATTGCAATGAAGCAAGTCACGGGCGGATATTTAAAATTTAAGAAGCCAAGCAAAAGTGGACTCTACAATGAGTGTTTTTCTTCATAAGAAAAATCAGCTTTTGTCTTAATTTTTTTTGTATAAATATGGAGAAAACATTTGTAAGAATGCATTTGTTTACTTCTATGTATGACTTTACTAAGATGCGACAATTCCTTTGGTTATTTGTTCTAATGGTTTATTGTAAAATGTTTGAAATTGTATGTAAAGGGTGTTTTTTTTAGAGGTATGGAACTTTAAATTGCAATAAAACAACGATGTATTATTCGATTGACATGAATTTTTTTTATTCGAAAGATAATCTTGTGGCATTACATTTTAAATGTGATTTCTGGCATATGACTGCCACGGATGACTGGGATGTAGTCCAATCTGGACGTCCAATTTTCGATGACTTTTTCCAACATTTGTGGCCGTATATCGGCAATAACACGGCGAATGTTGTCTTCCAAATGGTCAAGCGTTTGTGGCTTATCTGCATAGACCAATGACTTTACATAGCCCCACAGAAAATAGTCTAACGGTGTTAAATCACAAGATCTTGGAGGCCAATTCACAGGTCCAAAACGTGAAATTAGGCGGTCACCAAACGTGTCTTTCAATAAATCGATTGTGGCACGAGCTGTGTGACATGTTGCGCCGTCTTGTTGGAACCACAGCTCCTGGACATCATGATTGTTCAATTCAGGAATGAAAAAGTTAGTAATCATGGCTCTATACCCATCACCATTGACTGGAACGTTGTGGCCTTCATCGTTTTTGAAGAAGTACGGACCAATGATTCCACCAGCCCATAAAGCGCACCAAACAGTCAGTTTTTCTGGATGTAACGGTGTTTCGACATACACTTGGGGATTAGCTTCACTCTAAGTGCGGCAGTTTTGTTTGTTGACGTAACCATTCAAGCAGAAGTGCGCTTCATCGCTAAAAAAAATTCGCTTATGAAAATCGACCATTATTTTAGAAATAAAATTGCACAATTTGAAGCTATTCATGATGAATTGCCAAACCAAACTGAGAATAAATCACCTGACAGCTGTTAAATCGGTCGCCATCTTAGAAAGTAATGCCAACTTAAACTTCTATACCTGAAAAAAAACACTCTTTATATGTATGTGTATATTTTTTTTCACATCTGGTGACTTGGGACGCGGCGTAGTTAGGTAGGGCTAACATTTAATACTTACAAGCGCAGCATGCATGGAATGGGAATGTTAAGGAGCCAGATGCTTTAGTTGATGTATATGAAAGTGTTATGTAAAATGTGATTGAATTTGTGCATACAATAGATGTTTGTTTCTTCGCACTACTTAAAGAAGTGTTCATTTCAGAGTAGCTGACCCTGAGCATTGTACAGCGAGCGACGAGCCAAGTGTAAGCCAGAATATGCGTGTATAGTGTTTCCCATAAGTAGTTTAGTAAATCACGCAGGCAGGATTTTCTCCACTTCGGTGGTTTTTTCCTCGCGTCCTTGCCAAATGGGTGTGATGTATGGGAAATCTAAACCTGTAAGTGTTACGTCATGTAAAATGAAGTTTTTGGGTCGTAATGCTTTTTTCTTTCCCTTAAGGAAGGAGAATTTGTAAAGTATCCGATTGTTAGATATATATTAAAGTCGTCGGGACTATAAATTAAGCTTAGGAATTGGTTACGTAATTTATTTTCAGGCCATTTGTGACCTTCGAATAAATCCCATTTTCTTTTTGGAGGGGACTGTGACGAATCTGTACGGAACCTTTCCACTAATATTCTTAGGCATCTTTTTGGGGATTATAAATTCGCGTATATTTCCAATCCATTCCAAAAAGATAAACGGGATATGCAAAGTAGATAGGGTATTTAAGTCGAGCGTTGTAAGCTAGCAGGGTGATGAGGAAGGCTATTGAGCCAGCAACAGTAACCTCAAATTTAGAGGATTTCAGGAGATTAAGATAGTGAAGACTTATTCTACGGAAGGACTTTAAAGCTGATTTAGCCAGCGATAAATATAACTTATGTACGCTTAAAAAAACCTTAGTTTAGTAAAATTAGTTAAAGTTAATGAAAGTTAATAATTCGAGTACGTGTATTTCTCACACCTCCTATTTCGGTAGACCTTACTTGATCTTGAGCATAATTATTAATTAATTACATAATTCATAATTTAATTTAATATAAAAGGTAAATCCCTTTTATTTGACGTAACATAGAAAGATTATATGTTATTAGAGTTTTTTTTTAAACTTGATATAATAAATATAAATTATTATTATATAAAATGGCTCTTAGTGGTTCTTTGCCTCAAATTAATCTTGGTGTCCAGGGTGAGACCCAGGGGGTCTCCACAAACGTTACAAACATACGTAGTAGGATTCAAAAGTTCTCGGACTGAGTCCGTTCATCAACAAATATTACCAATTAAACTGTTGTGAAACACATCCTCTTTCGAAATAAGACCCTTGAGTAACAACGAACTTTTGCAACGGCTTGTAAAGGTCATCGAAAGATTTCTGGAATGCATTTTTAACAATGTCCTCTAACTCAACCTGCGTTTGATGCACTTTTAACTTGATCCGCAGATTGGCCTTCGTTTAACATGTGGGGAATGATGCGTTGACACATCCTAGGCATGTTAAGATCTTTAGTCAGTATACATTGACACGCGGCCGAGGATATCCCAACTGATTCTGCTAGTGTTTGAAGCCTGTTCTTACGTAAGGCCACAGAAACCTTTTCGATGTTTTCAGAGGTGCGGAAAGTTTTGGGGCATCCTGTGTTTGCTGTCTTCGACTCTTTCCCTGCCTTCTCTGAAACGTCGATGCCACTCAAAAGCTTACGTTCGCGATAATGTATCACAGCCTTACACCTGCTTTCAACTTTCGAAAGTCTCCGTAGAGTACTTTTTCCCAAACGAACAAAAAAATTAATATTCCTTATCCGCTCAACAAACGCAATTTCTTTCAATCGCGGACGATTAAATACATCCGCCTACAAAATAAGACGCCGTGGCGACCACATGGTTTGGAACAAACATTTTTTGGAAAAGAGAAAGACACAGAAATGTTATTATAGTCACTCTACTGCAGAAATTTTCCACGTTATAGGCTTAGTCCGGGAACTTTTGTGAATCCTACTATTTCAAGAAATCTTTCACTATTTTTTTAAAACTCATCATGTATAACGTGAGCAAAAGTAAGCATCATATCCTAATTTGTGAGTTTTGACTGATAAAAAGAATTTTTTTGGACGTTTCGAGTGAAAAATGTTAGAATTGTTTTCCCACAGTAAAGCTTTGAATTTTGTGTTTAGATTGCGTATAGCATAAATTTGTGTTAAAATGAGTTTCCACAATCGTTTAACTTATAGTAACTACACTCAAGACTAAAATAAAACGTCTCCTGTCGCTCTCTATCCACCAAAAACTTATATCCCCCCAGGACCGATCCTAGGGTATCGGCCGCCCTCGTGCAAAAAACTAATGTGCCTAATGCCATATTTTGATTAATACTTCAAGTTGACGTTAAAAAATCATTTACTTATATAGGAATAAAAAGTAAAACACATTAATAATAACTCAAATAAAATTTGAAGTACACAACTTTATTTTTTGGCCAGGTAATGAGTTATAATAGTGACAAAATGATTTAACAAAATAATAAACTAACAAAAATATAACCTTTAAAGTAAAAACTAAAACATTTTATAATTATAAATGCAAAACAACAGAATTTACTCAAAAAATAAATACTAAGGCACAAATCTCGTGAAACGAAAAGTATATAAATCAGTCCTTCTACTAAAACTAAGTAATAAACTATACTGTAAAATCCGGTGTATAACGCGCCCTTTTAACTCAAAAAATAAGATCGAAATTTACGGTTACGGGTTATACGCCGAGTATAAAGATGAGAGCTTTAAAAATACAAAAAAGATGAGCATAGAAAAAGATCAGACTTTTACATAGATCGAAATACTGTTTTTGTGAAAGAAATAACATTCCTTATGAACTTAAAGGGTTGTAATTCTGAAAGTACACTATTTTTACTAAAGCTTGGAATAATATTCGAATAAAGGACTTCAAAACACATGATCATTGCGCACATGCATTTCAGGTCTCTTCGTAAAAAAGGGTATGCGTGCTATACGGCGAATATGTGTAGGGGCACACCCGTTATACGCCAGATTTTACCGTAACTATAAAATAACTTTTCTGGCTTTCTGAGAAGCAAATTTGTTAATAGTTTCGGTTAAATTAGTTTTTTCTGAGATTTCGAATTCAATTGAGACTATGGCCAAATCTGAAAGCCTTTCTTGTGTCATACTATTTCTCAAGAAATTTTTAATGATTTTTAATTTACTGAAACCTTTTTCATCGGAAGCTACAGAAACAGGTTAGGTTAAAAAAATTCTTAATGCTAGAGAGAAATTGGGAATAAGATCATTTTTCACTATAATTTCTAATATCTCAGTTGGCTGTTTATTATTATGAAAAATATCTTTGAATGAAGTTATTTCATTGAAGAGCTGTATACCGTCTATATCTTATTTTGGAATTTTTTATTTTATTTTTTTTATTTTTCCAGCAATAGGTTTTCTTTCTTTTCAAAAATTCATCTTAAAGTGGATGTGTACCAGTTGTCTCCTTTAAAGTCACGTTCTTCCCAAATGTTTATGTGTCTTAAATATAGAACATGTATTTCTGTTTCTCCCTCTTCTAAATCTGGATCGATTTCAGTGGAGAAATCATACTTGCTGTTATACTCTTCATCATTTGATTCTTCCTCATCATAATCACGAACAGAATTTCTTCATCCGAAAATACTGTTGTACTATATATCTGTTAAATACTGTATCTATTAAATTACTCAAATATCACACTTCTTCATCATAACTACAATAATACGCCATAGTATAAGGAAGATTTTAAAACGTGTTCATGCTTCCAGAACGCATTAGAATCCACGCGCAAGGTAAGACATACCCAAAGAGGTGGTATCCAAAAATATTTATTTAGAATTCGCCTACAAGCTAAGGCCCCTCAAAGGATATGACCTTAAAGTCAGCTGCACGAGAAACTATCAATTTTCCAAAAAAGATTTAGAAGGAGCGTTTAAAAAGGTAGACAGTGGGTATGACATACCCTGCGCGAGAAGTGCCGGTTTAAAACTGAGAAAGATCTCTGAGCTGATACATTTTATATCGGTATAGTTAAAAATATTTTTAAAAGTATCTCTACATTTTAGGGAAAGTCGAGACCATTTCTTTTGCAACTTCAATGCTTGCACAAAGCCTCGGGTCTTCCAGAGGGACGATTTCCGATTCCGAGTCATATAATTTATTTCTCTGTAGCAGTGTGGATGGAATTTCTGTGAATGCTTGAAAATAAAGTTATAAATTTTGGATTAAAAAATAACTAAATTATTTTTTAATTAAATCTAAATTTTCAAACTTTTTAAAGTCTTCTATTTATTATTGCAAACAGTAAATTTTTTCCATGAAATATTTAGAAAATTAAAATAATAATCTTAAGCTTTTTAAATTTTTTCCAAACTCAAAAAATTACATTTCATCTTTTTTTCAAATTTTCTGACTGAATTATGAAATTTCTGATTTAATACAAACATATTTTGTTTAATTAATTGTTTGTTTAAACATATTAGTTTCATTTCTAGAACAAAACGTAACTTAGCTTCCCCAGATTACTTATTCAAAATTATTAAAATATCTCCACCAAAGGTAAGCTTTCAAAAATTCTAAGGTTTTTTTAAAAAAAAAACTAGAGGAACACAATAACAATACTCTGAATTTGTAGTTTCCTTTTAAAGTTCCTAAATATAAGTTAGTAAAACATTAATATTATTACTTTACTTGTTTGTTTTTCAAATATCTTAATACTTTGTGACTAAACAGAACAATAAAACATTTCTAGAATAATTTGAAATTTCTAAGATAACTCAAAACTTTTTGGAAAAGTCCACAATATCACAAAATAAATCTAAAAATTTTTAACTAAATTTGTATCTTAATTACATTAAAAATACTCAAGATTATACAATCTTACTACTTATAGAATAATTTTTCACATTTCCGTTTTGTTTGAAATCACTTATCTTCTTTATAAGTTGTGTTTATCATATTTTTATTTCTGTAATGCATTTTGCTATCACTTTAATTAAATAGTTTTATACTACTAGGAACAACTAAAAAAATATTACCTATATTTTTCAACATTTATTATTGTTCTGTAAAAATAAACCTTTCATTAAATGCTTTTTATAAGAAATTTCTGCAATAGTTCTGACATTCTTATTGTTGCCTTTTTTAAAGATTTTAAGTATTGCTATAGATTGTTAAAGATGAATTTTTATTAACTTTATTAAAAACATACATAATGTTATACAATATTTTAAAGAAATTATATGATTTTTATGTATTTTTATAATTAATTACACACATAAATAATTATTAGTTTGCATTAAGTATTCTTTCAAATTCTCTGGGCAAAATATCTTAATCAAGAAGGTATCGTACAAATCCCTCTTAAAATAGCAATAAATACAAAAAGAAAAAATAATTTGCGCTTTTTTCAAATTCACTCTTACAAATAATGGTTCTCTTAGCAGTCTTAGAGTATATTAGAAAAACTATATGTTTATTTCACATGTTACCTCAATAAAAATAGCAAAAAATGTGTGTGTATCTTAAGTAAACTTAACATACTTTATTTCTTTGAAAATTCTTTTCACAGCTTGAAATATTTAGAAATTATAGATTGGTTCATTTATTACTAAACAAAATTATCGTAATACGTTATGATTACAAACAAATCATCAAAATAAATATAATTACGTTTTATTTCAATTTCGAGCTATTGTTAGGATACTTTTAGGTATGGTAAATAATTAATGAATGTACTCAAAGGCTCATTAGTGTTTTGTATTTTAAATGAACTACTGCCGTTTTTCATAAGTGACTAAAGGAATTATTTTTATACGAGAAGCAAATAATATTCTTTCATTTGAATAACAATGCCAATTGAAAATGTTTTAAGAAGATTACGGTACATTCAAGCTACGGAAACATACACTTAAATATGTTAATCAACATGAAAATATTCTAAGAAACTGATGACAGTTATTTATATTTATATAAATAAATTAGTTATAGCTCAAATGCAACAAAATATTTTTTTTTCACTTTATCTTACGCAATGATTAAAATACCTGGGCATATTAAATCTTAAAAATCGAAAAGAGAATTTTGAAAATGAAAATATAGTTGCCTTTTTTGTTGTTCCGATTTTTGTCTTGTCTAAAAGAAATTAGTTCGGAAGCCAAAGTGACGCAAAATTTCCACAGTTTTCTTCGAATAGGGGTCTTTTTTTCTGAGGGTCATTCTGCCCTAATCTTTCATCCGTCCTTAAGCATGTCATAAATCTTGATCGTGCTTTTCATTACTTTTGTCCGATGTGTCGAAATTCTTCCTTAACGCCCCCTCCCCCTTATCCCATGGGACCAGCGTTTAGAACTCATGAATACTCGTTAAAAAATTAATTAACTATAGACTTAGAGGGTGACAGAAGATTTCTGGCGCTTATGGGCCAGATCTTTCTCGGAACGGGAAGCAGATCTCTTGCTGACTGAATGCACACCAGGTCTTTTGGTTGTTACAGAAATAAAAGAGAACCGGGGAAAATAAAATCTAATATTCTCTTTCATTGAACCATTTCTGAAAAAAATTCCAACTGCCAAGCCTTCGTGTAACTTCTTAGTGCGACGTTTATTACAGTCAATCAATCAGCAGACGAAGGGGGATGTTCATTTACAAGCAAATAACATTCTGAATGTATTTTTCCTCATCCCAAGTGTTATCTGTATTTTATTTCAAACGATCTTTTTGTCGAACCGCTTTGAATGAGAAGTTTTCCTGCTTTCTGACCACATACCACTCCTTGTTTTCTCATTATTTTTAGTAACTTTACCAGCTTTTAAACTTTTTTATAGTAGGTCCTGAGATTCACAGAATTAGCTCGGAAAATTTATATCGTTTGAAGCCAGTGACAATCTATTTTATAAAAGTGGAAAGGAACTCTTAATATGACCATTAATAACAGTTTACGACTTTTTGCTTACACACGTCCAGGGCTCTGTAGCTAGAAGGGCCTGTGCCATTGATACTGGCCCTCTGATAAGGCAGGCTACACCCCTGATGAGAAGGAATGTTCCTCAGAGTTTGAAATCCATTCTTATTTTTCTCGAAATATGTTCTGCTATCGGGAAATTGGGACTTATTTTCATTTTTCAATAAATATTTAAAATTCAGCATATTTATTCAACATATTATAAATTTTATTTTGCGAAATTCACAAAAAGTTTTGCTTGATCGATAGAATTATAGGTGGCCGCCCCCTTGTTTCGGCCGCCCGCGTGCGGTGCACGCGCTGCACACCTGCTAGGATCAGCCCCGAACCTGCTAATGCTTTCTTATGTCGTTGACATCTCAAACGATGACTTCAAGCGATGCGGTCCTCCTACTCGCTGGTCTTCCGTTAGTCTCTTGGCGCTCTTGCCGCCAGGAGTGCTCTCTGGAGTTTCGATCTCGTCCTGGACTTTGACGGCTGAATCGTTCGTTCCTCGGCTCCTGTTCCTGTTTTTGTCGACTCTGGCATTGGGACTGCTGTCTGTACGGGATGGGCTTCTGGAACCTTTCTGCTCTGGACCGGACTGGCCCCCCTTGGGCTTTCCTCTCTCCTCTTGGTGATCTGGAACCAGCTTCCTCGTTAATATTGTTTCTGGACCGCAAGTTATACGGGCCTGTTTCCCGTTTTTGAAGCGACGCTCCTGACTTTCGGATTTTCTTTCTGAAAGGACCTTTAGAATTAAATAATGACTGTACCCCTCTCTTGTGTAATTGCTTTCTGGACCTTTGTTCCGTTTTCGTTGTGGTCCGCCAGACCTTGATATGACGGGGTTCTCTTCTTACATCCCGTCACCTCATGCCTAGATTTTTGTTTTAGTATCCATTTCTATACAAGATTCTTTTGAATGGATGCTTCTTTTGCGCTTATATATATCCGCCTTACGCCTGCCACCCTGATCCCCAGTAAGACTTGTATTTTTTCTTGCTCACCCCGTCGATCACCAGACTCACTATTCCTAAAACTTTGACCGATCTGATCTAGTCCTATCCTCCTCGAAACTACTTGCTTGGTACTCTGATCCACTACTATCTGAATTTCAAACCTCTATCACCCTCTCGTCTCTATTTCTCTGATGATATATTCGTACTTGATCTATATTTACCGTTGTTCTCTTTCCTGCCTTCCAAATGACCAAATTATTATTCTGTACTCTCAAGACTCTGTAGGGACTTTCAAACTTTGGTTTGAATTTCGCGACCACTTTCTTCATTGCCGAATTTAAGGGATGCGTTTCCAATAACACCCAATCATTTACTTTAATCTTAACATCTCGCCTCCTTCTATTACATTACTTCGCTCATTTTTCATGCTTAATTTTAGTATTATTTCTCGCCTCTTCAAATAATTTTTCAATATCGCACACCACAAATTCTATTCCCTCGGATACCATCACCAATTTTTGAAACGGGGTATTCAATTTTCTACCCAAAAAACAACTCTGCTGGGGTCTTTCCTGTGGTCTCATTCATTGCCGTTCGCAAGGCGTACGCAAACTCTCTTAAGAACTGGTCCCAAGTCTCGTGATTATCATTTATAAAACTTTCAATCATTTGCAAAAGATCCCGATTCACTCTTTCCGTTCTATTGGGGATTAAGGTCTATATACAACTGTTTTGACATGCTATATGCCTAATCACGTACTTAAATGCTCAAAAAATTCGGATATGAATAGGGGACCATTGTCACTTATCATTTTTATAGGAGCTCCATATCGCGATATATAATTCTCAATTAGGGTATCCGCAATTATATTGGCTGAAGCCTTTTTGAGGGGTACTAACTCAAGCCAATTTGAAAAGTGGTCCGTGATTACTAAAGTGTAGCGATTTCTTTTTATTCGCGACGCAGGGTAGGGGCCTAACAAATCTAATGCCAAAATCTCATTCGGATAATTAGTTACACTTGGTATTAAACGACCAGCTGGTAACGCATTTTTATAATTCACGGTCTGACACACATGGCATGTCAACACATGTTGATAAATGAATTTGCGCATATAGGGAAAATAACAAACAACGCGGATTGCGCAATGATTGCGGAATATACACTCTTATTTCTCCAAGAGGGGTTGCGTATTTCGCATAAAATAACAAGCCCTGAACAATTTTAAAGTCGCGAGACCAGCTCTCACAGATTGTCGCATTAACCGAGCTGCCTTCAGGGTTCTCAAGGTATCTATATATATATAACCTAACTCTGGGTCCCTTCGTTGCTCCTCGATTAATTGTTCCCGGGACGAAAGTACCAAATCTCTAATCACTGCGCACACGCAACATTTACCCCTACAATACTTTCAACCAGGCTTCAAGACGAAACATCTACCACTACATTTAACTTCGTTTTTGAGATATCAATACCTAAATTTCTCTTATCCACTTGAATTTCTTCAAATTGCTTAACCTGAATGGCTAATGATTTTTTTTATCAAAATCGAGAACAATTTTCGATCCCCTTATAAAATCAATTCGTAAAATACAAGGATATTCCAAATCTGCCAATATATGAAACTGTCAGTCTTTAACAAATTCCCGCATTTTGATTTGCAATTCAATTATCCCTATCTTTCGACATTTGACACCTTCCGCCGGTACCACTTCAGCCTGAGATTTCCTAACTGGTTTATAAAAAAAATACTTTTTATAAACCTCCTCCGTTATAAATTATTTTTCTGCCCCAGTATCATATAATGCTTTTGTAAATGTTTCATTTAAAAGAATAGGAACATACGAAAAATCTGCTGGAGATATGCATATTGCTGAAAGTCTAAAAGGAGGATTCCTTACATTTTGCGATTGGTCATCCTGATCAACTCGAACCTGTTAGGAATTTAAACAACCCCCATGTGTTCGGTTCTCTCGGTTAAAATTCTCACTCGGACCCCTATTTCTGAACTGATACCGTTCTTTATTACTATCGAATCCACGATTATCCCTGTCAAATCGATTCCTGTTCTCGAATCCATGGTTCCTCTGAGGTCCATTCCGTAAGTGCTTCTATAATTATTCCTCCTATCATTTGGTCGATCCGCAACTTCTGCATCCCTCCAATTTCTATATCTGCGCTCGCCGGTAGACATCCGACACACATTCCAATCTCATCTTTTCCTATTATAATTCATTCTCGAACCCTGAGTTTCCCTGGACGAATACCTTTCTTCAAATTTTGAGATCACTTGTATCAACTGAGCTCTCGTCGTGGGGTTTCTAACCTCAACATAATCCTGCACATGAGGTTCGAGTCGACTAATAATTTTTTTTCTTTGCTTTTTGTTCAGCAAGGGGTGAAAGGGACGCATGACCTTTGACACTGTCGATGGGGTGAGGACTAAAATCTTCGTGGATGGCAGTCTATTTCTGGGTACCTGGACTGATAAACAGTCCTCAATCCCATATCATAATGTCTTTGATGTAGGACTTGACTTCGTTGGTTTTTTCAGTCTGCAAATTAGCATGCAGGCGATTGGCTGTGGCGATGGAATCCGGGAGGGACTAAAATCTTTAGGATCAAAATAGGTCTAAGTAGCAAGTAGGGTGAAACGCGAACACAAACGAAGCCGTAAGAAAGGGGGTGAAAGAAACGCATGACCTTTGACAATGCAGTTAAGGACTGTAAAATCATTCGGATCAAGACATGAACGGGAAATGTCGCGAATGGCAGCAACCTAATCAAAGAAAAAAGTTTGATGTAACTGCTAGCAATCGTTTAGATAGAAGGCGCGCGAGAAGTAAAATAATTCCTATTAAATAAAAATAATCCCTATTGAATAAAAATAGTCCCTATTGAAAAAATTATCCCTATTTGAATCGGATATTGCTCACTATTTCATTGGTTTTAATTTTATTTTCTCGGAATCCTAATTATTTTTTCTATAATAAAAGTAGCCTAATAGTACAAGAGCTAGCAACGTCAGAAAAACAAGAATTTTAGAAAAGCTGATTTTTTAATATTTCTTTATCTATGCCCTTTCGAACATCGTGCGGGCCATCTGGCTGCCGGTAAACGTTGCGTTTATTAATGCGCATCATGCCTTTACAGGTAAAAATATTGATTTTTAAATAATTTTAGAAAGAAAGGTTTTTTGTTTTCACTAAATTTAAAATGTTATTAACGACATGAATTTATTAATGCCAGACATTTTTGTTGTTGAAAATAATGTGCCAGATGCCATTTAGTATGAAAAAAAATCATTAATTTCAAACCATTTTAGGATGTCTGTAATTTTAATATAATTTTATTTACACATAAATAAATACAAATTTAAATTGCCAGACATTAATCCAATTGCTTACTTAACATACAGGCCGATTTATACCGCGGTATTATGCCTGTCGTTAGAGAGAGACAGTGGCAAAGTAGGTAGACGGAAGAGTGACAGGAATACTTTCGAAACAACTTTTTTTTAATTTTTATGTCTTCGAGGATGAATACAATAAAAAAATTAATATTTAAATTCTAATTAAAATAATATTAAATACTTGATTAAAGTATTTATAACAAAAGGGAGAATATCGTTTTTAAATATCATATAAATTTAATTGTAACTGAATAAAAGGATTTTATAAAAGATGAAGGAAAAATTGTCATTAAAATTGTCTCACTTTTATTTATACATATTATGTTTATATGGTCAAAATCATTTTTCCATGAAATATGTATTTTCATTCCGTAAAAGTGTCACAAAAAACCGATGCATCTTCATAGTCGTCATCATTGTCACTGCTCCCATTATTATCAATATCATCATAATCATCATCTTGCTTTGTGTTTTGGTTTTCTAGTAGTGTTGGTTCTGGAGCAAAAAAAATCATTATTAGGTTATCATGGTCTAAATAATAATTTACTCTTTCGATTTATCCTATTATAAATAATGCTTTACTTTTTATGACAATGTCAGCAACTGATGATGGAAACTGCTCCCCAGCAAACCAAACGAATTCGTATTTATCATCATTGACGATCCACCCGGAAGCTAACGGCGATAAAGATGATGGATTTTTTAAATGAGCATTTCTCTCTCCAAAACTTTGTCACATACCGCACTCTCAATAAATGCTGATATAATTCAGCTTTATATGGTGGTAAACTCGATGAGTCGAAACTTCGTCATTTCTTTTCGAAATTATAATCGAGTTTTTCGATTGATAAGTTTTGGAAAATAGATAGAAGCGAACGTTATTAACATTTGAAGAGTTAGGCACCCCATACATGTGACATATAAATTTTTCCAAAGTGGCGAATATACGTTCAAGTTCATCGTCATCATCAGTTATAATCTCTTGTCATACAAACTGATACTCGAAAGATTTTTCGAGCAGCTTGAAGGGCCTTAGTTTACCTTTCCGAAAAAATGCTGGGGTATAATCGCACCTTGTTATAGCGTGGAATCATGGTAGAGCTTTCGATAACGAAATACAAAGATCTTGATATAAATCGTTGATGCTTATTTGACGTTCATGGTTTCCTACACCCCAATGGATCCAAAGCTTCAAAGATGCATTCAGATGATCCAAATTGCCAAGAAATTTAATCAGAATATCGGAGTCTGAGCAGCGTACAACAACTTGAGCGTCAACGCTTATCTGGCAAATAAGATATATAATTCGAGTATCAGCTTCATGTTCATCACATGATAATGGTTCTTCAATACTTCTAATAACTTGGTTATTTACAACGCGATACGAATAACACTTTTTCAAGCTTAGATAAATAGTTTTATTCCCAATAAAAGGATACATGTTTTCGTTAGCCCAATGATCAATAAAAAAATTTACGAAAGCTTCCTTGAACTGAGTATTTTTCAGTTCACCAGCAAAATTATGATGCCGAATTTGATTAGGTTCGATGGAAACTGTACTGGTTGTTTCGTTGCTACGTAAACGCTCACAATCTTTTATAGAAGGTGTGAAATGCTGATCAAATACAATATCAATGCGAGGTGATTTAAACTGTTAAATAATTTTAAGGATTTTTTTTGTTATGCCATTGAAAGTTTGGGGCACTTCTTTCATGATGTGTAACATGAAGAAACCGTCTAAAATACTAATATCAAAAAATAAGGATTGCTGATTGACCTTTCTAAATTTTTCTCGAAAAATTTAATTAATTGTGCTTTATCTGTTTTACAAATACTACCGTCTGTATGACACATCGATGTTTGTATCGACGTTAGTGGAAATCACAGTACTTTTTCAATATCAACTTTGTTGGTCATAGATATACCTAAGAGTCGAACAAACAGATCTCGTTGCATTCTTAGCTCAATAACTTTGTTACCAAGAGTTATTTTTTTCTTCTTTGGAGCACCAGCAAAATTAAGCACTTGGTTTTTTTATTGGCTTATCAAATCTATTCTAATCTTCAGCACATTCAGTAACAAACTGTTTCCGTAAATCTTCACCATTTTTCTCAAGGTTCAACAAAAAGTTCGCTACATTTTCAGGTACAGGCCTGGCACACACACAGTTGCAATATTATATAAACTATCTTTGTCTAAACTTTCATCAAACGGATTAATATTATTTTCAAAAATTTCATTGAAATCAGAGAGTTGTTTGCATAAATTTTAATTCTATTTGGTTGCAAATCCGCAGACACGTCTTGTAATTGCTTCAATCCACAAACATCGAGAACGTTAGAGATTATAATAGCTCTAATACTGTGACTTTTGGTCCAGCGTTGACGGGCAGCTAAAGAATTAGTAAAATGTGCAATACCACTTAGGCATCTAGCCGCTTCAGCATTGATAGTCGTCTCCAGTGTAAGATCAATTGGTATGCTCGAAAATGGTTTGTCGGTTCTTTTTATTCCAAAACATCCATTCATGAAATCATTTTTTAGTCCAGGATATGTTTCATCTACTTTATTTAGATTGTCTAAATATTTAACACACCATCGAGCATAATTCGGTTGATTTACTGCGAAAAATAAATTGGTTATTTTTGGAATACCACATTTGAATTTTTCGAAATCTCCCATGCGAATGCTTCTTGACAGGGTAATATAATAGTTTAAAAGCTGGATGTAAATCAAATAGAATTGAGCCGTTTTCCCATGCTCACCTTGTCTTGTTTCTTCTACGAATTTTTGATATGCAGATAATACTCTTGATAATACATTATTAGGTAATTTTATTGGCATAGACGAGTGAGAATCTATAACTTCTTGATAATGAAGGAGATCGTCGATAACTTGTTCCTTCAGGAAATTGTATTCAATATTGTCCAAAAAATTATCAAAATGTAACATTTTCAAACCAAGAGCCATCAACGGATGCAGACGTTTGCAACGATTAAGATGTTTACCTTCAACTAAACCGTTCACTGAGCCAGAAGCAATTAATTATATTACTCTCAATCATCATATGAGATAGATCACACTCATTTATAAAAACTCCTATGGCAGGGATGGCGAACCATTGGCACGCGTGCCATTCATGGCACGCGACACAATATTTTGGGCACGCCAGCGATCAAAATAGTTTGCATTTTATTTCGAAATAACAAAGTTCACTATGAAGTATTACGAACAAATGCGAGTGATCGGTCGTGGGGCGGCGGGGAGCACACTCGTTTGTTATTGTCTTGCCTTAGTTATGTCGAGGACTACAATTGCAAAGTTTGTCTATGCATATCATAGTCGATTTCATTGACACAACTGTGTTTTAAAGTTTATTTGTATTATATTTATGATTTTAAGAGTTATTTAACAGGGCTAGTTCAGCGGGAAAAAAATAAAAAGGGCAAGATAGTAAGTGTAACAAAGAATTTCAAATTTGGTGAATCTAGAAATATGGCATTATTAGTAAAGGCGACAAAAAAAGGTGTGTGTGTTTTATGTTCTAGAATAGTGGTATGCAGAACATATATATATATATATATGGCATGCAGCCAAAAGCAACGCAGTTTTCGCGCGCAGGCGCATTGAAATGAAACTGAAACTTGAACTAGTGGAAGAGAAAAAAAAAACTCTTGGACATTAGGGAGAACGCAAAAAGAACGCGAGAGGTGCGCGAGCAGGCGTTACCTTCTGAATATCATCGTCAAGCTTATCTGTAAAAACTACCTTTTTAATTAATTTTTGTTTAATGTTAAAATAAAATAGAAGATAGACCAACGTCTTGGACCCCTTGTTGTCTCCCACAAATTATGGGGGCTCGGCCGCGATCGAGAAAATTTCGATTTTGAACCAAAGTCTGGACGATGAACAACAGCGTCCGTGAAGGAGACGCTCCGCCATTTTTCGGAAACTTCGTTCAACCTGTGTAGAGGTTGAATTTTTCAACTTCATTCCGCCTGTGTAGAGGTCGGAACAAATAACAAAATAACCTGTGTAGAGGTATATTTTGCAACGAACCATCGACAAATATTCCGCCTGTGTAGAGGTTGGAAAACCCATCGACGAAAATCCCGCCTGTGTAGAGGTTGGAACTAATTCAGTGTGAATAATCCGCCTGTGTAGAGGCCGGAACTACAATTTCAACGATATAACCTGCGAAGAGGTGACATCAGTGGAATCAACGTTTTTATTGGATACATCGTACGTGCGAGCAACAAGGGAGCCAGAAAAAAAGGTAGGATCTTTCTAAATTTATATAAAATGTATAAAAACGCTCTTAAAGAGGATTTCATAAGAGTTGTTGAGAAGCTAGATGGTACTGTAGAAAGTACTGACACTATAGTTAAACTAAAGACTAAAATTGAGAACAGTAGTACATTTGAAAGTGATCCAGATTTCGTTAAAACTTTAATTAAAAACTGTATAGATGAGAGAGTATCGCGAAACGAAAGAGAGGTAACTTTAGGAAAACAGAAAATTGAGCTCGCGAAACTACAGTTAGCAAAATTAGAAAAAGAAGTCGAACTTCAAAGGGTTAAAAATAAAGCATTAAGTTTAAATCCTGTAGCTAAAGTCGAAGAGAAACAGTTCAAAACTTTAATTAAGGAAACCGCAACTCATATTGGCATTCGAGAAGCAGAAGATTGGTTTAGGCCTATTGATTTAGCTAAAGAGTGTGATATTTATATTTCATCTAGAAGCGGATCACATAAAGAAATTCCTATTACTTATGGATATACCCAAGACCCCTTTAAAAATAAATCACAAAACTTTAAAACAAAGATTAAAGAGAACTATCCCCAATATCATGAAAGAGAAAATAAAAATTGCTTTATATGCGGTGATTCATCTCATTGCGCAAGAGACTGTGAGAAGCGTTTTAAACCTAAAGAATCTAATGATCACATTCATAATAAAATAAACGTGAATACTTTGAAAATCGAGAGCGAAAAACAAAATAGCGAAGAATGCGCAAATCTTCAATACGTAAACATTTTTGTGGAAAATCAGCCCGTAACAGCATTGATTGATTCAGGTTGCCAGATCCCAGTTTTAAATTCCTCACTAATTAGAGTGCAAACACCTTCCGAAGAGATCATAACATTAAGTTCATGTTTTGGCGAACAGCGTATGGTAGAAGTTAAACCCATAAATATTTCTCTTAATCAACACTCTCCTAGCTTAAGTGTTGGAACGGCAATATCACCGACCTTGACCGAAGAATTTATTATACATCCCAGTATATATTCTGAAATAGAGAAACTAGGCCACGCAAAGAGCGATGTTTTATTGAGTGAAAATGAATCCTCTTTAGGTGCTCATGCTTATGCTTATTCTAGTGGTGTTTCTTTTCCAAATGTTTCTGTTTCAAATGTGATAGAAAACTCTAGTTATGATTTGCCACATGTTAAGAACTTTAATACTAGAAATGATTCGAGTTCTCTAATTAAGGATTATAAATGTAATAAAATTAAGAGTACTAAGTTAAAATTGAGTATTGTAAGAGAAAAATGTTCTGATATAGTATTGTGTAAGAAAGCCAATGGTGCCATGAAAACGAGTTCCGTGGAATTTATCTCCCGCTCACCTAACCCTTTACCTATGAAGAGTGAACATCGACGGTTTGTGTTGCTCCGGAAAATTTTTGAGCCTTGGCAGTGGAAGCGAAGGAAAAAGAGGAATCGTTTTGAACAGACGTCCAGAACTCTACAGAGGAAAATATAGATGCGTTCAACCAAAGATCAACTTGTTGAAAAAGATGTTCTTATGCCGGTGAAACACAATGTTTTCCTGTGGAACCTTCCGGATGTCGAAGAGGTGCCTTCACATGATGGAGAAACTGTCTAGTTCAAAAAATTATGATATGTTTAATCTCTATATATTTGTCGTATAGTCCTTGTCTGTTCCGTTTTTTTTGTATGTTTCAGATTCTCCTCTGGTCTCCATGGAAATACCGCTGCGGACAGCGTACGGTCAGAATGGCCGTTATGGCATGCAGCCAAAAGCAACGCAGTCTTCGCGCGCAGGCGCATTGAAATGAAACTGAAACTTGAACTAGTGGAAGAGAAAAAAAAAAAAAAACTCTTGGACATTAGGGAGAACGCAAAAAGAACGCGAGAAGTGCGCGAGCAGGCGTTACCTTCTGAATATCATCGTCAAGCTTATCTGTAAAAACTACCTTTTTAATTAATTTTTGTTTAATGTTAAAATAAAATAGAAGATAGACCAACGTCTTGGACCCCTTGTTGTCTCCCACATATATATATATCGTCTGTAAAACGGCATTTCGAAACACATCGCAAATCCACTTGTCAAAATGTGAACCACATCAAAAATAATTAATTGCTTAAAAACCGGTTGGCGGATGACTTCTATATTGAGCATGTATTCTACTAAAAGCAATATCTTACATTCCTAATATAAGTTATTTGTCATCTATATACACACAATCTGCACAACAACAGAAGTCACACTAATGTTACTTTAATTTGAATTACACGTATAATTAAAACATTTACAATTATACAGTACAAAAGGAATTTTTTCGTAGTAAATAAAGAGTTTGGTGTTCTTAGTAATAAGTTTTATTATTTTCCCAATAATCACGTCAAAATTATTTGGTCGCACTTTTTTACCTCATAAAACACTTTTTTAGAAAAAATGGCACGTACATCCATAAAGGTTCGCCACCCCTGTCCTATGGCTTTGAAGAAAGCCATCATTAAATGGAATGAACCAAGATGGATGAAAAGATTATTGAATTGTGGCTTTGACGTTGATTGGATTTTTATATGCTTTTTTAGCTATTGCCAGGTCATAAGTAACTTGCACGTATGTTTGATTACATTCCATTCCTACAACTTGGGTCTGTTCCGTTGTATGTGTAACTACCGCTACATTCGTCGGTGAAAAATTAATAGGTGTAAGATAAGATACTTTTTGTTAGGGGCTAGTATCTTTAATAATTTTAGAATTAAAACCTGTCCACATTGGGGTATTTGGCACATGTAAGAAGTGTGAAAGTAAATATAATAGATCTATATATATATATATATATATATATCAAAGGTATAAATTTGCGGGAAGAGTTGGTTCATTCTCAACTGGTGTTAAATTTTCTAACATTTGCAATCGATGATTAAACGACGGTAGTTCTAGAATTTCCTCGTTAAAAGTCCGTCTTCTTTTGCTGGTGGTAGCTGTATGTCAAGATTTCCACTTATACTACTTGAATTTAATTCAATATCGTAATCATCACTTACATTTTGGTGAATGATTCCTACGGTGTCATGTAAAGTGTCCTTTCCAGTTAAAGTATCAACGTATTTATCAAAATTATCGAATGCTACACTTGTGCTTAATGACGGAATTTGAATAATGTCAGGAGGGCAAATTTGAGAACGGTTTACAGATGAGATCGTAGCTTCAGTTTCTAGTTCTTTCAGCGTATTGTAGTTACAACAATGTCCAAGTCGATTTAAAATATTAATCATTTTTCTACTACTTGTAAGACTTTTCATGGTCATACCCAGTGTTATGTGCTTTGATAGCTTAACAGTACCATTACTTACACTATAAATAGCATCAGAAGCCAATGAATTGCTTAACCTATAAAATTGACTCCATCTCGGTGTCGAATATCTTTACCTCCAATTAATGCTTTGAAAAAGCGATCTAGTTTTTCTGGAATAGTACACTCACCATTAATCAAAAATCTTCCATCTTCATTACAGCAGGTAATGTTGTTTTATCCATTTTTAAAATAGTACTTCGTCTTATGAATGCAACTTTATCAATGAGATCATTCTCTTCGAGTTTTTTTTAGATCTTCTTGTTCCAATAAGTTACTATTTTTATGCATAATAATTTTTCTTTTCTTTTTTATTACAATCTTAATTTGCTTGAAATGTTTTACTATTTTTTCTTCCAGTTGATGATTTGTCATTAAACTTACATCTGCTTCAGGTTGATGTATTAACTCTTCTTGTAATTCTTTATTATACATGTCACAAAGGGAAGTTAAGGACAAATAATTTCTTTTTTTTAACTACATCTTCTTCAATTACTGACACAATTTTATCAAAAATATCTTTATGAATTATCTCGTACACTGCCAGGAGGTGCGTACAGTATTTACAGTTCTTTTCTTGATGTCATTGAAATATCCCACTTCACACGAATGGTGATAAAAATGTGAGCATTTGAGGTTTTTAGATTATTAATTGTTTGTAATAATTCTTGATTTTGGAATTTGGTAACCCATTCTGTTATTTTCTCATACACTTCGGCATCATTGGAAGAATGTAAGCTTTGTTGTTTACCTTTAATTTGCTTTCGATCTCAAATTATAATGTTCTATAATTTTATAACCTTTTTGTTTGTTTATTGATTACTTTTTTAAAATATAATGTTCTATAATTTTATTATATTTTCTTTGTTGAGTTGAATAATATTTGTCTCAACAAACATTAACATATGACTTGGGACGCTAACATGCCCTGCAGCAATTATCTTCTCCAGCAGTCAATGATTGATTAGTATGTAAAATAGCTAAACTATCTGCGGGAATTTATTCGGGCACCTGGGTTCGAAGAACCCTTAATCCCATATCTGGCAAAAGTCTCTTTAATGACATGGCTGATCGTTGAGTTTTCACACATGTTTGGTAGTAGATCATTGCAATTGGACGAGCGGCGACAGGCCAGTAGGCTGAGCTTCGAGGCATGGATCTTGACATCTCGGAAAGTTTTCAGTGAGGAATCTGAGTGGAAGAGCAAGTCTTCCTATTGGCTGTTGAAAAGTGAGGATAATGGCTCAGGAAAAATGGCTGCCCATGTGGGGGGAGTGAGTGGTGTAGTGACGGATGTCCAGTACGGGCGAAACGTAGTGAGTCAAGAAAGCTAACTACAAATCCTTTCAGCCCTAAAAAGGGCTATTTGTAAGTCGGTTTGTGCTGCTTTAGTGACTGAGTGCGGAGCTCATGCAGAGTGACCTTTCAGTTCAAAATCTCAATCGGTTATAGTTAAACTATCGGGTTGGAGGGAAAGTTCTGTCGTATTTTAAATAGGCAGGTGATTTTTCTTGTAAATAAAAAAAAAACATCTGGCTAGTGAGTCATTCGGATTTTTCTTTGTTTTTTTAGATGCTGTATAATGTAAAAGGAGTCCTTTTTTACCGTTCATTATTTACTTGTAATATTTAAAGTGAAAAAAAAATGTGAGTAGATAAAGTGTATTTACGACACTACATTTTGTATGAAATACAAAAAGGAAGCAACGCATCAGTCACTCTTCCGCCTACCTACTTTGCCACTGTCTCTCTCTAACGACAGGCATAATACCGCGGTATAAATCGGCCTGTATGTTAAGTAAGCAACCGAATTAATGTCTGGCAATTTAAATTTGTACTTATTTATGTATAAATAAAATAATATTAAAATTACAGACATTCTAAAATGGTTTGAAATTAATGATTTTTTTTCATACAAAATGGCATATCTGGCACATTATTTTCAACAACAAAAATGCCTGGCATTTATAAATTCATGTCGTTAATAACATTTTAAATTTAGTGAAAACAAAACCTTTCTTTCTAAAATTATTTAAAAATCAATATTTTTACCTGTAAAGGTATGATGCGCATTAATAAACGCAACGTTTACTGGCAGCCAGATAGCCCGTACGATGTTCGAAAAGTCATAGAGAAAGAAATATTAAAGAATCAGCTTTTCTAAAATTCTTTCTCGAAAACGTTGCTAGCTCTTAGACTCTAAGTTATTCCTTATAACATTAGCTATCTGCCCGTGAAGGTTTCGTCAAAATTGGTCCAGCCGTTTCAGAGATTAGCCGAAACAAACAAACAGACAGATAGATAGATAGACAAAAATTTTAAAAATTGATTTTTCCATGTAAGTACCGTATATACTTTTAAATGCATTTAGTAAAAAGCTGTTAATTTAAAATTACAAACAGACACTTCATTTTCATTTATATGTATAGATGAAATTATGCAAAAAGATATTAATTAAAAACCTTAAAATGCATAATAGTTTTAACCCTGTTGGTTTCTTATTACGCCGAGCATCATCTCTATTTCAGCGGAGTGAAATTCCGATTTTCCCCACGTTAACCCTCTAAACGGATAGCACGGAAAATTCCGTCAGTGTAAAGATGCTTCGAAAATGGACTGCACGGATTTTTCTGCCTTCAAGTAACGTTTTCAAAAGCGGATTAGCCGCACTTTTTCTTAAATCCTTTCCCCCTTTTAGGTTTAACAACTTGAAAGATAATGAGGGACGGAGGAAGCAACACAGCAGGAGTTTTATGGCTCGCAGGGGAACCCCGTGTTTGACCCTTCGGCAATCGTAAAAAATCGAGGGAAATTTCTTTAGACCCCAGGAAGTGTTAATTTGTTTTACCTCGTTTTTTTAAAGTTTTGTAAAGTCCCAACGCATAAGTAAAATATGTTACAATTCCCTTTTGGTTTCATATTAATTTGAAACTGTAACAAGTTGGGGCGTGTCAGTGCAATCTGCTATTTTATATAGTTAGACAAATTATATCTTTTTTTTTAAGTATATTCTTTCTCTTCATTTTCTTATTTTAATCAAAGATTTTAGTTTTTTAAACATGATTATTTTATTATAAGATACCGAAAAAATTAATAAAACACCAAACTCTTTAAAATTTGGAACCTTTTCAATTTTCCAACCACTAAAAATGAATAAATTTAAACTTCATCAAATCATTTGAAACATTTTCTTACACTTTGATAAAAATAATAACGAAAAAAAAAAAAAAAACTAATTAAGATTTATTAGTTTTTTTTTTTTTTTAGATTTCAAAGCCTAAGTGTTCAGGAAAGTTTAAGTACAGTGTGTGTGTGTGTGTCTGGTTATATATTGTTAAAATACACCGAATTATATTTGAATTTTTAAGTGCTTGAACTTCAGTTTACATCAAAGACAACATGAATGAAGATTTTCACACATTTTTTTTTATAACTTGAATGTTTGAATAAATGGTAATCAAAAATATACGGAAACATTTACAGTAGACATTTATGCATATAAATAAACATAAAAATCAATTTTAAATTCGAGCTATTGAAAAACATTCGAATTATATATTGTTCAAAAATATCTATTTATACAAAATACCTCAACATTTATCTTTTTTAAAGGCTAACTGAATAAGTAATTAAAATCTGGATATTTTTGAAATCTCGACCTTATAAAGCTAGAAATTTTATGTTAGAAATTCCATTTGAAATTTCGAAAAAAAATGCATCGCGCAGTTAAAAATTATTTACCATAAGTTTTAGCAATTGTTTGAGTATAATAAAAATTTCAAATTTTTTATTATATAGCTTCTTTGGTATCTTTTAATATATTTCGGCTGCGGTAGCCGAGTGGTATAGGTATCGGAACGTGGCTTGCTTTGTCACGAGTTCGAGCCTAGTACCACTAAAGACCCGCCGTGTAGGGCAGCGATGCACGTTAAATCTGTCGAGAGCTGAAACGTCCTCCCGTTGGTGGTGTGGTTTGGTAGTTAGGAGAGGGGTGCCAGATCAGGTGTCGTCCACGTCACTTGACCATGGTTCAAAATTACGTGGTCCGTCGCCAAAAGCCCTCGTGTAGCTGAACATTGCGACGTTAATATTCAATCATTCATTTAATATATTTCGAAGATTTCATACAATTCAGTTGAAAACCGCATGCTAAGAGCAAAAAATATACTAAAAAAATTGATGAATATACAATTACAATAAATTCTTACATAGAAGCAAAACTGAGAAGCTAAAGGGTAGGAATGAAAAATTTTGAGTATATCTGAAGTAGTTTTCGAAATATTTATTTTAAAGTTCAGAAAATTTGTCTGCGTTATGTGTTATACTTAATATTAATTAAATGGTTAAAATAATATGTTAATATTAGTCATGTAATCGTTTGATGACACATTCATATACTAATAAAAATTATCATGGTCATTGATGCGAATGTCAAGAATTTTATGTAATTTTAAATTCAGACATTAAGATACTGATGTAGAAAATATAAAAAGACCATCTAAAATACATGAAAAATGCAGTTAGCTATAAATTGATCTTGACAAACAAAATTCGGCATTTTCACTTACTATGGCAGAGCCGGCTTAGTCAGGGACGATCTGGAAAAACAGAGAGAGAACCGCGGTTTTGATGGATGCCGTTCTAGCTTTTAAAGTTCCCAGGAAAAATTATATATATATAAATTACAAATGCAAAAATAAATCTTGTAATTTTCCATACATTTTTATAACAACGAATTGTGGAATTGGCTTCCAATGCATTGTTGCGTTTACAATATGTAAGGTAACCAACCCTACTTTAGATAGATTTGTACTACTTTTTCGTAACCGTATTCCTTTTAAAATTAATTCGTGCAGCCGAAATACACCTTTTGCCCCCTTAAAAATTTATGTAAACTATAACGGTTAATTTTAATTTATGCAACTTGTGAAATGTTCATAATTAACCATTTCCGTCTAAATAGTTTACATGAAAAAAAAGTTTGGACTCCCTCATTCATTAGGGATTTATATAAGATTCTAACATTAAATTTTATTTTTCACCGAATAAGATCAGTGGTAGTGTATCGTGCTTCCACACCACAGGTCTGGGGTTCTCTTAACGGGCTGCGCAAGGTCGACTCTGCCTTTCATCGCCGCTACATTGGGTCGATAAATGAGTACCAAGCTTGCTTCGGGTCTTAATCACTGAACGTCTCTGTTCAGACAGACCACCAAATCGGGACATCTGTTCATGCACCTCAGCGTCCAATGGTCACGTGTATTATGATGGGCACAGTAGTTCCTGGCCCTCATGGATTGCTGTGCCACTGAGTTTGAGTCTTAAGTTTGAGGATTACCTCACTTTGGGGATACCCCTTAGATAAACATGTATTTCCACTCATTTGCAATTAAACATTTTTCTTTCAATTACGTTTATTTCAGAAGGAAGTTTGATTTTTCAAATGTATTTGCTTAATAACATGTATATTTGTGTATTATATTAAAAAATTTGATCAATCCAAAATTACATGTTTTTAGCTCCTCTAAAAGCTTTTAGGATTTTACAACTGATCTTACAATCCATATACGTTTTATAGTAGTATATTGAAAAATGATAAGGACATTTTTACGACTGTGTGAGCTGTTATGCCTCGTTTATAAATATAAAAAATTGCATTCAGCTACAGTTTTTAAAATGTACAGAAATAAGTGGAGAGAAACAGGATACTCTTACATATTATGAATATTTTTGACTGCAGTAAGATATATTTATATATATATATATATTTCAGTTTCTTTACAATTTGAATAGAAGTTGTAAGCCACATTTTGCGAATAGTTTGATATTGAGTATAAACCCATGGGCTGTTTAATATTGTAAAGTGTTTTACTTTGATACCAGCACACATTAAAATAAGGCTCATTTACAGTTATATGATCAGCTTCAGTGATATTTAAATTTTCAAAAATAGTCTACACGTACGAAAACATTCTTTCACAACCGCACACCACATCTCATACTATATCTTCCCTACAGCAGGAAATATTTGTGTATACTGAAAAATTTAATACAGGATACATTTCCAAGTGTTAAATTTGTTTTTAAAATTTGGTATGAATACATTGTGGAACTGTCGGTTAACTTCACTGAACAAAATTGTTTTAAGTGTACTGTTTTGAAAGACAAGATTAATTAGGGAGAACTTTTCTCACAATAGAATTTGTAATGACTGAATTGTGTGAAAATGTAGTTATCGATGTGTGACATTTTTTCCTTGTAATAAAAGAAACAGAAAGATAAGAAATTTAACTTGAGTAGAAAATGGTTAGAAGTACTGTCATGCGCATTTGAAGAAGTATATCCCCCATTAAAATTAAAAATTATTGACTGAATGTGTGTTATGTCCATCACAAATGCCGATGTAGAAAAGATATTTTTATTTAATACAAGGAGTTCGAAAAGGAGAGCACTAGGAATGAGAAAATTTAGATACAGTATATTTTCCGAAAAATATTCAGTTAACATAAAAATATCATTTATATGATTTAAATTTAAATAAATTAAAAGTATTGAAATCATTTTTTATGTTATTCTAAATTAAAAATATAATTGAATAGAGAAAGATCTGTTTTATTTCATAAATATAAGCACCATTAATTGTCTTATTGTTTAAAAAAAAGATAGGGCCTTTACTATTTTTACCTCATAACTTTTTTAAAAAACAGGGAAGTGAGCGCGTTTTCTTACTCTCATATTCAAAAATGAATACAGGATGCGTTTTTCTAGTTCAAATCGCAATACCAAAATATTTTTTTTTAATTTTTAAAAAATGACAGAAAAATAAATTTTGTTTGAAGAAAATTTAACTATTTTTCAACTTTTAACACGCCATTTATTTCTCATGTTTTTTTTACCCTGCATTTTAATTTAATTTTACTGTGACTGAATCTATGGGGAAAACGACAGAGTGGAACTACGGTTTTTATACAAGATTGCCCAAGGCAACAACAGCTAGCTGTAAACGATTACTATCCTGGTTCTTACTGATTAAAGACGCCGAACCAAGTCATAAAGTTGTCCCCTTTCGACCTCCCAAGTTTTAAAAGGGGGAAAGAATTGAAGTCTGTTGCATTTTTGAAGGGAATAGCAATATAAGAGTAAAACATTTTCGGAATAACTTTTCAGGAGGAAGGTATCCAGTTAGAGGGTTAATTAAAAAGCCTTCTAATTCCTGCTATCAAACTCAGACAAAAATACTTACAGAATCGGAAAGATCATTTATTTCGCCACGATACGGTATATATAATTTTTCTTATATAAAATAACGATATTTTCTATTTCTTACGATTTTTTCTAAAATGAGTCCAAATCGATACGTGTTTGCGAAAATGATTTCTAAATCGTCCCCTTTCGATTTCCTTCGGCGTTAATAAAGAGGTCAATGTAATTTCGAAAAAGAATAATGGAAGTGGTGATTTTGTGAAGGGTAGAAAAAATTTTTCAAAGTAGAGAAAGCCCGTGCAAATGCTGGGCCATGCAGCTAGTCTTTTTATATTTTTTTCTTTGTATGGGAGACAATGCTAGCTACTTATATATTAGTGTATGGTATGAATGGATATTATTCCATGCTCATTTATTTTATAATCATATTGAATATCACGTGGACTTCACAAGACTAAATAAACATTAGTCTTGTGAAGGGGGTATAGAGTTTCCTCCCCTTCACCAGGAGGCGCACTCTGTTTCCCTCCCGTAAGAATGTGTTCTTTGGAAAGAATATATAGCTTCTCGGTGGTGGCCATGTTGAGAAATTGCCCGCGTGGTTTTTTTTTATTTTAACATTTTCATATTTGTTGTAAATAAACTTGCTGTCCTGAAAGAATATGTCTCTGTTGGATGAAACTGCAACAACATTATACATTCTACAACAACGCATCACAATCATTTCATTAAACAGAATACGTAGATTTCAGTTTTAAAGAATAAATCTGACTCGATCATGAGATAGCGAAAAACATCTGTTGATCTTGTACAGCACCTACTTACAAGACGAATGTCATCAATGTCTCATTATCTCCTCTCACAGTTATCCTTCTCCCCTCCTTAGAGAAACCACAGCCTCACTTGTCCTAGAAATAGCCTTTATAGAAAAATACATGATATTCCACACTCCGCTTGTCCCAAAATCAGTTATATGAACTATAAACAGTAGCGCAACAGCCTAAGAGGGCCAAGGCCTACTGCATCCATCTCAGTTTTCATGACCTTGGTCACTGAGGTGCATGAGCAGATGTTCCTGTCAATTAGTTAGTCTGACGCGAACCCCCCCGCGTGTTTAGTTCCCAAGCAAGCTTGGTACTCATTTATCGACCCACAAGGAATGATAAGCTGAATCGATCAAGGGTTCGGGGTTTGAACCACAGAACTGGCTGCACGGAAGCGCGATACGTTACCAGGCAGCCACCGGGCCTCTTCAGCCTTATCTACCTGTCACAAATAAATTTTAAATATAGCACAAAAAGTAATTTTTAAGTAAAATAAATGTAAATAAAAGGGGCGATATATATTCTAGGTTGATACTCTCACCTATCAATACTACAATTTTTACGTTTACCCCTAAAAGCAGGAAGGTTTTTTCTTTTTAATTCCAGAGCAGGCAAATAAATTCAGATTCTGAGAACTTAAAGCGCACATAAATCTACCTTAGGACAGTTGAAAATCTTGACTAACTCTGTAAATTCAAAGGTCTTAGAATGATTTCGATATTTTAATGTTGATACAAATCTGCATGTACTAAGCACGATGGCAGAGGCTTATTAAGCGGCTGGTGGCCGCCAGGGGCCCCCAAAGTTAATAGACTTCAGCTTAAGTTCAACGTGCAATAAGAAGATCTTGTACCGATATTGCGAACCTAATAATTACCACAGTTTTGAGTCGTTTAGCAACCCTAGCCATCTTTCTTCAGTATATCTGTACAAAATTTTCGCATGCGCTTTTTTTTTTCTTGGCGTATTTTGTTTCGAGCAAATGAATACTATTCAAGTCAAACAAGTTTGTTTTCAATTAACAGCCACGCTTAGTCACTCCGCGCAGATATATCTTATTTTACTAATGAAGATAAATGAAAAAAAAATGAAATGTGATAAAAATATATTTCTAATTCAAATCAAACTATGTGGAATTTTTAAGCATTTTAATCTTTTTTTTAATATAAAGTTAAAATTTTTCTTTACCCGTTGAGTTTTATTAGTTATACATTTTATTTTGCGAACGTAAGATCGATGAATCTTCTCTATATTAGCTTTTCGACTATACAGCCCATGGCCTTCAAACCTTTTAACGCCAGGGGGAGGGCCACACCTAATAGTTTTGCCATCCCGAACAAAATTAGAAAATGCCACCCCTCTATCCAAAGCAAAAATTTATAGTTAAAAAAGTTAAATTGTTCACTCAGATACACACTTAATAAGACTTGAAGGATTCCTGCGAACAAAAAGGCAGCATAACAAATATATATACTCTTTTGCAAAAAAATCGAATCATCATGAAAAAAGTGGTTATTTTTAACGATATTAAATATGTGTGTGTGTGTACAGCTAATACACATATATTAAAATGATAAAAAAAACAAGGCCATAAGGTCCACCCACGGCGCACGATTACAGCTTGAATGTTCAAATCAGTAATTGGTGGATCCACTCCCAGCGTCGATACAAGCTTGTATGCGCCTCGGTAAAGAGCGATAGAGGTTCCTAATGACATCCTGCGATACATTCTGCCAGACATTCACTAGTTGTTGCTCCAGATCTACGATATTTTGGGGTGCCAGAATCTGGCACCCTACCATGTCTCAGACACACTCGATGGGTGAAAAGTATGGTGGCTTTGCTTGTCTAGGACGAGTATTAACGGCAGTGGCGTAGCTACCGATGGGCTAGGTGGTGCCGTGAACCGGGACTCTCAAGCTCAGAGGAGCCCTCGGACACTGACCATCAAGAAAGCGGAACTCTTGCGATAATTTCTTCCACATTTAAGATATAAATACAAAAAAGTTACAACTATAATCATATATGACAACTCTCTCAGCTGGAAGTAATTTCCAACTAGTAGCGAATTACCTTAAATTCTTTCCGTTGTTTATATACTGTTGCGAACTTTGCTCTTTTTGAAAAAATTATATTATTTTCAATTTTTTTTCATTCTTTTTATAAATAGTTTTCTTGAAAATAAACTTTAAGTTTGATGACAAATCTTACATTACATCTTAAAAAACATACAGAGGAAGCAATTCCGTCCTGGTATCATTCTGTTATTAATAAAAATATGATTCATAATAAACTAGTTTCTAGTTTATATATTTCGCAATCTATTCGTATCTGCAATCGACTGATTTGGTTTTGTGTCCTTCCCCCTCCTCTGCTCTTTTGTAGAGGTGTTTTTTTAAAAAATAATTATAATATTATTGTATTGTATTTTCTTGTCGATTTTTTTGTGTATCATTTACTGTCTATCTTGGTGAATCATTTTGTAGCTGTAAACCCTGTGGTGGAGCATTTTGATCCTCCCGAACGAATAAATAAATAGCCAAGGATTCCCAAATGACATTTGTAGCTTGACACTACGTTTCTCCTTTCTTTTAACATCAGTAAGTACTCAAACACATACGAACTGTTTTGCATAAATTAGAGAAGTAATATTATGGATATAAAAAAGAAGCCCAGTGTTAAAGCTCAAACAATGCAAAGAAAATGAAGAAAGTAAACAAAAATTACCCAAAATTGACAATATTCTTAGTCAGCCTCCTACGAGTACTTCTGGCCCAAGTATTTCTGTTATAAGTAACGTATATACAATGGGCCACAAAAGTGTTCGTATGCTTGCAATTTCCAATAAAATTTAATGTTTTCGACTAACGAAAAATAATATATTGGAATTTTTTTGTGATATATGTGCAACTTGTTCTTAACGGAATGACATAGTTATTTTTTTAAAAATAGTATAACTATTTTTTTAAAAATTAAAAGAATCACACACACACACAAAGCGAATATAAAATTACGCCACAAAAGTCTTCGTACACTTAACAAAATATCAATTCAGCTTTAAATACTGTATTCCTTTCTTAGTATCCACAACTTTTAAGCGTCTTGGTATAGATTTAATCAGTTTTTTGTAATTTCTGAATCGATTTTCCTCCAATCTTTTGTGATTATTGTTTTTACTTCACATTCTGTGCTTATTTTTCACGTTTTCTTTTTTTTTACATCAGAATCTCACCAAATATGTTCTACTGGGCTAAATAAAGTGATTGAGAAGGTGTTTTCATAATTTAGGGACAATTATAGAGACACCAGTGGCGTACAATGAGAGCAGTGCACTTGGCGTCATTACCCTGTTAAAAAATTAAGTAGTCTCCAACATCCAAATTTTGGGCGGATAATTTAAAATTTCTCTTTAAAATATTTAAATAGAGCTCATGATTCACAATACCATAAAAAAAATACCAAATTATCTATTTCGGAGGCCGATTTATACACCCCCACGCGTAAGAACACCTTCACTTCCACGCTAAACCATGGAGATGGAGTTCTTTTGTTCCACATAAATTCACGGGATTACACTCCTTATTTTTTCATTTACAAGCTATTATATGCCGATCGGAACCAAAAAAATGTTGAATTTTCTGTCACCCTAACCAATTTACTGTTAATTTTGAATTTTCTGAAACATAATCCCAAGAATCTAGTTAGATCAATAAACGATGGAGGTGGAAATGTTCTTGCGTGGAGGTGTAAATCTGCATCAGAATTAGGTAATTTGGTATTTTTTGATGGTATTGTGAAACATAAGCTCTATTTAAATATGTTGAAGAGAAATTTTAAATTATATCCACCCAAAATTTGTATACTGGAGACGATTCATTTTTTAACAGGATAATGACGTGAGCGCACTGCTCTCAATATATGCTACTGGTGTCTCTATAACTGTCCCCAAATTATGAAAACACCTCCTCAATCACTTTATTTAGCCCAGTAGAACATATTTTATGTAAAAAAAGAAAACATAACATATAAACACATAATGTGAATTAAAAACAATACTAAGAGAAGAATGGAGGAAAATCAAAACAGAAATTACAAAAAAAAAAACTGATTAAATCTATACCAAGACGCTTAAAAGTTGTTGTGGACGCTAAAAGATATCCTACTAAATAATAAACTAAGAAAAGAATACAGTATTTAAAGCTAAGTTGAGATTTTTGTTAAGTGTACGAAGACTTTTGTGGCGTAATTTTTAGTAGCTTTTTGATTATTTTAATTTTTACAAAAAATAGTTATACTATTTTTAATAGTTATACAATTTCATTCCATTAAGAACAAGTTGCAGATATCCTAAGAAAATCTAATTTCAATATATTAATTTTTATTATTCGAAAACGTTAAATTTTATAAGAAATTGCAAGTGTACGAACACTTTTGTGGTCCACTGTACATAGATAATGTGGTCACTACAGCGTTGCTTAAGAAACCTACTGAAGGAAATTCGACTGTTATTGCAGCTCAAGATACCGTCACTGACGACGCAAATTTATAGAAGTGATTCCGAAACATTCAAGGGGAACTGCAAGAAAATATAGCATAAGTTACCATTTTCAAGAGATAGGCAAAGGAAAGTTTAAAACCCTTTTGACGAATTAGCTTCTGATCACCGATTTGGAAACCGGAAAGAAATATTTAAAACTATTTTCAACAAGATGCTAGACACAATATTAGCTTAATTAAATACACTTTTTACTGATATGAATGCAGTCTGTCCAACATTCATTTTTCTATGACCAACATATTTACTAGATGTAGGTGAAACAAATATGTTAAAAACTATGACGAATTCAAAATAAGTATTCTGATATAATAGGCCCAAACTTTCCCCCTGTAATTTCTTAATATTTACCACCTAGTTCTCCCTCAATTAACCCAGGCATGGACTGTTCACCAATTATGTAAATAAATAATGAGCAAATATGGAGTATTAGAATGTGACCTCATAGAAGTTGTAAGGACCCCTTGGGTCTCACTCTGGACACCAAGATTAATTTGAGGCAAAGAATCACTAAGAGCCATTTTGTATAATAATAACTTGTATTTATTATATCAAGTCTCAAAAAAACTCTAATAACATATAATACTTATATGTTACGTTAAACAAAAGGGATTTACCTTTAATATTAAATTTAATTACGAATTATGAAATTAATCAATAATTATGCTCAAGATCAAATAAGGTCTACCGAAATAGGAGGTCCGAGAAATACACGTAAATCGAATTATTAGCTTTCATTAACTTTAACTAATTTTACTAAACTAACGCTTATTTTAAGCGAACATAAATTATAGTTACCCCTTGGTATATCAGCTTTCTAGTTCTTCCGTAGAATAACAGCAATAAGGTTTCACTAACGTAATCTCATGGAATCCTCTAAATTGGAAGCTACTGCTGCTGGCTCAATAGCCTTCATTCTTGCTAGATTACAAAGCTCAACTTAAATACCCTATCTAATTTGCATATCCCATTCACCTTTTGAAGTTGATTGGAAATATACGCGAATTTAGTCCCCAAAAAGACACCTAAGAATATTAATGGAAAGGTTCCGTACAGATTCGTCACATCCCTCCAAAAAGAAAAAGGGATTTATTCGAAGGTCACAAATGGCCTGAAAATAAATTACGTAACCAATTCCTAAACTTGATTTATAGTCTCGACGACTTTAATATATATCTAACCAACGGATACCTTATAAATTCTCCTTCCCTAAGGGAAAGAAAAGTATTACGACCACAAACTTCCTTTTGTTTGACAGAACATTTACAAGTTTAGATTTCCCTACAGCAAACCCATTTGGCAAAGAGGTGAGGGAAAAACCACCGAAGTGGAAAAAAACCTGCCTGAGTGATTTACTTAACTACTTATAAAAACTATACACACTTATTCTTGCTTCATTTACAGTTGACTCGTCGTTTTCTATACAATGCTCAGGGTCAGCTACCCTGAAATGAAAACTTCTTTAAGTAGTGGGAAGAAACAAACATCTACTGTATGTACAAATTCATTCACATTTTACGTAACGTTTTCTTATACATCAATTAAAGCATTTGGCTCCTTAAAATTCCCATTCCATGCATGCTGCGCTTGTTAGTGTTAAATGTTAGCCCTACCTAACTACGCCGCGTCCCAAGCCACCAGATGTGAGAAAAAATATACACATACATATACATACAATTTCAAAACCTTTTTCAATAAACCATTAAAACAAATAACCAAAGGAATTGTCGCATCTTAGCGAAGTCATACATAGAAGTGAACAAATGCATTCTTACAAATGTTTTCTCCATATTTATATAAAAAAAATAAGACAAAAGCTGATTTTTCTTATGAAGAAAAACACACTCATTGTAGTGTCCACTTTTGCTTGGCTTCTTAAATTTTAAAAATCCGCCCGTGACTTGCTTCAGTGCAATAATTCTTCCGACCACTTGTTCGAAAGGAGAAAAAAAAAAAGAAACGATACAACCTGATTTTTTTCTTTGTCCTCTATTCGCTCTATACACCGGACCTCCGTCTAAGGCTTCCATGCTGAGGCTTCTTATCCTGAGGTTCTGCGGTATACTGTCGATTCCATTGCTCATCTGGTATTCCTTCGGGCTTCTTTAATCGGCTCCGTAGGTAGTAAGGAGGTCTAACTGCTGTCGCCTGTCTAGAACGGACTGGTCTCCTCTCAGTTGCACTGTTTCCTCCGCTCGGAGTTGTCCTGGTCTCCCGGGCCCTGCCATATTGGACACTCGCTCCTTGTCTGCTCCCTTCTGTAGGTGGCTTGCACTGCCTTGTATCTGCAGAGACCTGCAATGGACTGTGATCCCTGGGAAGGGTTATTAGGTCTCCTATATTTGTTTTCTAGATGATACCGAGGATTGCACTGTTCTCTTTATCCCCTGTGTTGGTTTAGGGGTTGGTCTTTTCTGGTCCCCATGTTCGGACCCCTGCAGAGATCTTTTCCTGCATATTTTGGACCGCTTTTTATCCGTCCTCTCCACTGACCCATTTGACCCTACTTTACGCCTCAATCTCGGATCCTCCAATCCGGCCTTTCCTTGTTTGATTACGACCCTTACTCTCCTCACTCGAGGTTTTCCTAGATCTTTTGGATTTTCCCGGGTGCGATCCACTGGACCCATTACTAGACCTCTGTACTTCATATTGTGTCTCAACATGACTATCAAAATTAAGTGTGTCGGACTGTCTTGGATGGTACACTCGTACCTGATCGATATTAAATGTGACCCTTTTTCCAAATGATCAGATTGTTATTCCGATCTTCGAACATTCTATATGGCCCTTCAAACTTAGGCATAAACTTTCCGACCACTCTCCTACCCGCAGCACTCATAAAATGAGTTTGTACCACCACCAAATCATTTAATTTGTTGTTAACCTCTCCCCTTTTCCAATTATACTATTTTCCCCAAGTCTTATGTTGTTTTCGCATATTCTGCCTTGCCTCAACGAATAATTTCTCAATATTTCTTCCCACATATTCAGCATCCTCTGTGACATTTATTAATTTACTAAAAGAGGTGTTAATATTTCTACCTAAGAATAACTCAGCCGGAGTTTTACTTGTCGTTTCATTATCTGATGTGCTCAGCGCGAAAGCGAACTCATGAAGAAATCGGTTCCAGTTTTCGTGATTTTCTTCTTCAAAACAAGCTATTATATGCACTAAAGTGCGATTAACTCTTCCCGTTAAATTTTTCTGCGGCCGATATATAACCTTTTTGATATGTTTTATGTCCAACCTGTGACATAGGTGTTCAAAGTTCTCGGATATAAATTGGGGACCATTATCACTAATCAAAGAAATAGGAGCTCCATATCGTGAAATATAATTTTCAAAAAGGGCGTTAGCTATGGCTTGGGCCGAATCTTTTCGTACAGGAATAAGCTCACTCCACTTAGTGAAGTGGTCAGTTAGTACTAATAGAAATCTATATCTTTCGTGTCGGGATAGGGGCGTAATAAGTCTAACGTTACGATTTCATTGGGGTAATTCGATACTATCGGAAATAATCGACCAGCTGGTAGCGCGTTTTTATATAATTAAATTTTCAACACCGGTCACAGGTTGATACATATTCAAATATATATTTCCTCATATACGGAAAGTAACATGCGTCATGCAACTTTAAATATGTCTCCCTCTTTCCTAAATAGCCTGCTAATGGCAGATCATGAAATTCTTGTATTATTGCCTCGCGAAGAGATTTAGGAATGTACACTCCGAGTTCTCCAAGAGTTGTAGAATATTTCGCGAGACCATCAATTAATTTAAAATCCTGGGACCAACCCTCGCATACAGTTTCATTAACGGAACCATCGTCTGGATTTTCTAAATAACGATAGATGGGCCCTAACTCAGGATCTTCCCTTTACTCTCGAATGAGTTGTTCTCTGGAGTTTAAGGCTAAGGCTCAAAGAGCTGCACACGAAATTTGTGATTCATCCATATTGCCTACTGGATTCCTAGACAATACGTCCGCGACAACGTTTTGGACACCAGTCGATGTTCCCATTCAATGTTAAACTCGGAAAACTTGAGTGCCCATCTAATCATCCGTCTAGGTAAGTTTTTCCCATTCGTTAGCTTTGTTTGCCCCACAGTTTGAGCAACACTGGTGTAAGGAATGTCCGCTTGACCTCACTCTGGAATAGGGAGAAAGTTACTAGAGAAAAATATGGGTAAACATATCAAAAAAAATTTCATAATTTAACTTATACTCCAGCCTCAAACTCTTCAAGTTTCAATATAAAAGAAAACTGACATAAATATATATAGAGTACAAAATAAGGAAATAAGATACATTAAATGAAATACCAAATTTACACACAATATTATTTCAAAAATATATCAAATTATTTTGTAACAAAAAAAAGTATTTTTCAAATTTGGTCCAAATGCCGCCCCGTGCAAGGGTTCAGCCATGACCGCATAGCTATTCACATGCAAGCGCACAACAGCCACAGAAGAAAGTAACCACGACGGTGTCGCCAAATGTTACACAGTAGCAATTTAAAAAGAACGATTATAATTAATTTGATTATTTAAAATATTTTACAAAGAATCAGAAAAATGGTATGAAGGCTTGAATTTTTTGCAGATTGCAGTGCAGTGTTACTAAAGACTAAATAATTGATATTGTCGACGCTCTTAGTAGAAACAAGTATATTTCTATCTTTAGTTTTGAGAGCAGTCATTGGTAAGCCGAAATTCATCCAGAAGACAACGAAAAGAATACCTTACTCCTCTCTGGGACTCTGGTATGCTTTTTGAATTAAACACTATTTCTGCTACTTTCGAGAGTAATAGAAACGGTTCATCAAGGAAGCATGCTTGATATATCTGGACGACATAATCAATGTTAAACGTACATTTGAATATCATCTAAGTGACATTCGATAAGTTTTACAGAAACTAAAGAATGTAAATTTGAAATTAATTCCTGAGTAATGTCGATTCTTATGTTACGAAATTCATTACTTATAGCAACAGCTATTAAACTGTGGTCCGCGAACCCCTGGGAGTCCCCAGCTTATTTCTAGAGAATTCCGTACGTCTCTCATTAAAATATGTAATGTAGAGATCCATTCGTTTTGTGGTTTGTAGTCGTGGCAATTAAAAAAATTGGAATATTAATCATATATTTTATTTTAACATCAGATGAGAAAATTGTGTACCTTTTATGACCAAGTGTCAAGGAATAAGAGAAGAAATCATTCATTTTTCATATAAATATGCAAGGAAAAATAGGGGGAAATGTAATATAAAAAATATAATCACATGTTCAAGTAAAGGGAAATATAAGTTATTTTTAGATTTACATCAGTGTTTTAAGGAAAGTTTAAACCATTTGGTAAATCACGTGTAGGCCATTACAATACTTTTTAAATAGAAAATCCGAAAAGATCTGTCAAACATTCAAGGTCTAATCCGTTTAATGAGGTATCCTCTGTCAAAAAATAGGTTTTAATTATTTCATACGAGATGAAATGAGACGAGGGAAAAAAATATATATAAGATTAGAATTTTAAGAAATACTGTTATTATATATTTATAGAAAAAGATCAATAATATAAGGTTTAAATAAATCTTTCACCATATTTTTATTTTCACAATATATTAAGAGTGTGTGTGTGTGTGTATTACATTAGTACTACCTAAAAGAAACTTCGTAACATACAGAATACATGCAGATGCAGCTCCTTAAGAGTTAAATATAATCACTTTTGTAACAGTAAAAGATATAATGAGAGCAAACAAAAGACTGCATAAACAATTTTAAACATACTTTTATTTATTTTACACAATGTGATTACATTTATAATGATTTAAAAAATTGTTACACATATACTTCCAAAAAATTCACAGAAATTATTTAATATCACAAACACAAACTGCATTTAGAAAAATGTCTATACCTACTAAAAAGCCAAAAGAATGAATCTACCCTTTTAAACATATCCCCATACAACTAAACATCAAAAATTATAAGCAACAATGAATGTTACACCAAGAGATAAATAGCAGAGTGGTAAAAATTACAACATTTTAGCTCCCAGTCCACTAAAAACATGCTTTGAAATTTTCATTAGCCACAAAAATGTCAAAAAGACATATATCAAGTTATATCTTTAAAAAAACTTTAAAATAGAATAAGCCATTCATATTAAGTTGTAAATAATTTTACACAGCTGAAACCCAATTTCAAAAAGAATTTATTTTGAAATCAAAAATCATTCATTGACATTTTTTAAAAAATCTAATTTTCAATTTGAAGTACATTCTAAATAAGTATGTACAAGTTAATCCCCCTCCCTCCTTTCCATAAAAAGGAATGTGGGAATTGAAAAATCAAACAAGATTTTTAAATATATAAAAAGAACAAATCATAGAACATATGACGTACAAAATATAAACTACTAGGCAGTCATCTTCCAAGCTTATACTGGTGACAGAAATGATGCATATTTCAGAAATTTACTGAAAAAAGATTGCATACATGTATGAGAAAAGAAAATTATTTTAATTCTGACAATTATGTAAAATAAATGGGTATAAATTAAAAAAACAAGCTGGTTACATATTAAAACAGGATTATCTGACTATTTCAAGAAAATTAACACATTAAAAGTCGTGATGCGCCAGGCCCAGGAGCACACACAAGGGGGCGGCGGACCCCTCTCCAACGCCCTTTTTTCGATTGACTATAATCCTATATATATATAAATTAAAACTAATTTTTTTAACTGTTTTTTATTCCTGATATAATCGATAAAATCAATATATTTGGCTGCATATTGGTGTATGATACAAGAATAGTGGACTTTCAACACTCGCTCCTCCTCCCTTGAAAAATTCCTGTGTGCGCCACTGACCAGGCCATTTATAATTTATTTTAGGCCCACTTAAAAACTGTTCAGTTTAAAATGCAATGTGTAGCAAACATACTTTGACATATCATCAGTTTTTGGAATAGGGTGCTTTTAATATACAGTAGCACATTAGCCAAGAAACTTCATGACTAATTCAAGAGGGTTATTTTTCAAAACAGCAAAAATTCTAGAAAAACACTGTTGCAATGAAACAAATAAAGCATAGTAAATGTTTAAATACTCAGAAAATAAATAATTAGATTATGTCAGTTGAATGTTGTGGGACAGAAACAACATTCAATTCACACGTATTTGAATACTTTCTAACACAAATTCTATTAACGTTAATTTTCTTTACTTTTTAATTAATTTTTGCACAGATAAGAAATTAGAAACTGAAAAAAAATGCTTAAATGATCGTGGAAATATAGGACATCATTATCCAATACAAATTGAATTAACTAAAACTTCTGAAAAAACTTAACAAAGTGAGTAACAAGAAAATGTGAGGTATCAAAGCTTCCCTCTGAACAGAGAGGGATTATGTTCAGAATTTACTCATCTTAACATGGCTAAATAGACACACATAGCACAAAAAAAAATTCATTAGTATTATAAATGAATTTATGTGTGTGCAAAGTAAAGATATTTTATTACATTAAAATGAATTCTTATTGCAGATTAAATGAATAAAATATTTTATTTTAGTAATTAACTAACTACACTTCATTAAATTAATAATAAAAAAATTAAGCTTATTTAATTAACTCAATTATCTTTTATACAGAGTAACTTAATATTCAGATTTAGGCAAAATATTTTATTTAATATTTCCAAAATCATAAAGTCTGGATATATAAGAACCCTATTATAGTTAAAACGTTTTCTCATAAATAACAAGGAGTATGAGGAGGAGTAACTACACAAGTTCTACAAATGCACTTTGAAAGCAGGTCAATAATTACAAAATTTAGCTTATAAATTCAGTTTAATTTAAGAAACAATAATTTTTTTTAATAAAAAACTTCTATGAGAAGAAAGACTTAATACTTTAATAAACTGATGATACAATAGATTTAAATTTCAAGTACTCCATATTTAAGGGAACTTTTTTTTTTGCCTTTCAACAATATCCTTTATATCAAAATTTTTAAAAACTGTCATCTGATTATGCAAATTTATTTCAACACCTGTGAAAGAGTGGCACACAGCATAAATGGATTTAAAAATAATTGTAAATAGAGTATCTTTAAAATTACTAGCAAAATGTGCATTCATGACAAATTAAAATACACATCAAGATGCACTTAAAGCATAAAATAAAGAAGTATACTGAAACAAAACCATCACCTTTTAAGATTAAATAACATGAATCACAACGTTATCAACTATCAGTAAATGTTAAAAAAAAATTAACTTTTCAAAACAGAAAATGTTACAAGTTAAAATTTCATTTTTCAAACAAATATTCTCAAATTATTGTGGTATTTGAAATTAACATGAGAAAGATTTTGTAATAAAAAAGTTTTCACTCCATACCAATTTATCAAAATAACACACAGCTTAAGACAAAATGTAACATGCAAAACTCATAAAATGTTTCATAATGAACGTAAGCTGAAATTTCCTGCAAAACATTTTGGCTGATGAAGTTGACAAAATATTTAAAGATAAGTAAATCAAAGTGCTTAAATTTAAAGAGTTGCATTTTATAAAAAACAGCTAACTTTCCAAGTTAAAAAGATTTAAATGCACAAATCACCAAAATTTATTTCACATATACATTGAACAAAACACACTGCATTTTTTTTCAATCCATTTTGAAAAAAGCACCCAATGAGCAATAAATTCAAGTCATAATGGAAACAAAAGGAGAAAATTAATTTTAAAATAGAAAACCATTAAAATATATATTATTATTATTTAGCATATATTATAAAGTAAATCAGAGTTATCAAACAAAAAATAGTTTTAAAATACAATTCACATATTTTGGCACAATCTTAATTTTAGCACTTATTATTTAGTAGTCATACAATTTTTGAATCATTAACATTATCTTTGAATTTCTTTTACATTAAAAAAAAGTAGTAAATAACTTTAAATAGATGCAGTTTTTCAAAATAACCAATAAAAATTACAAAAAATCTGACACACCCACACATAGATTTCATGATACAGTCTCTCTGAAATGATAGAACTCTGAGCATGTGATTCTTGTGCGTTAATATTAAAGTGAATTTCTTTTGAAAATTTCTAAAAACAAGATATGAAAACTTGCAATTTCACAAAATTTTTTGATGAGATATAAAAATGATCGAATCCTGTATCAAAAGATAGCACATAGTATGTTAATGGATACATTTCATTAGCATTCTGTAAAATAGAATGTGTTAATTCCACTGCAAAAGTATAATACTATATTTAAAAATGCATAAATAGATCATTGCAAAGACATTGTGAATATACATAATTTTTTGCCTTACAAATAAAAACGCATTATTCCAGATACATTTACACCATCTAAAGAATTTGGTACAAAAAAAAAAAAAAAAAAAAAAAAAACCACAGTAAATCGACCATTTTTAAAAGGAGAAATAAAAAAATATTTTGAATAACAAAAAGTAAATTTTTCGAACTGTTTTGAAAATCATACAGAAAAAAAAATTAGAAACAGATAAAAATTATTGTCATAACTTTCATAAAACCATTTAATTGTAAAACAACAGCTCTAACACAATTCTGTTTTCATAGATATTCAAAGAAATTCTTAAAAAGAATGAAAAACTAAATGAACACAGCTAAGCAAAATTTAATCAACACTGATGAATTTATCAATTAACAGAAATGAGGTCAATTTAATTTTAAGCTGATGCAAAAAATTTGCACTAGCTTGATTTAAAATTTTCATTAAAATTTGTCTGAAGTGTTGTTACATGTTGGAATATAACACAAATTCATTATTAATTTATTTCCTAAATTAACATGAATTGTTCCTTTGTTTATATATATATTTGTAACAACTTCTGAGAAGTTATGATACAAATTTATTGAACGAATTAAAAAAAAATGATACAATTTTTATCATAAAGTGTGAGGAAATAACATTGCTAAATGTATATTGGTATTAAAATTGAAGGTAAACTCTCAAAAAATTGATGCTCTATATTTAAAAAATACTCTAGCAACAAATTAAATGTTTAATTCTAGACTTGCTTCTCATAAATAGAAAGCATTATTTGCAAAGTATTTCTTTTTACCCTACACACCAAATGATTTTAACTGTAACAAGTGGTGACTAAAAATATAGCTTTAAATATTATGTAGCAAATGATTAAGAATTAACTAACTATGAGCACAAATGAAAAGGAATGTAAAAAATAGATCACAATTTTATAGAATGTTTTTTTCTGCACAAGTTAACTAGATGATTTTGTATCTTTGATTGAAATCTGTATGTATACACATACAGATTCAAAGACAAGTTATTGAATATATAATAAAATGTAACAAAATACTAAGCATTATATGTGCGAAAATTTGATAGAAATCTTCATTTTCAGTACAAATACAAAATCGATGAAATATTTTGAAACCCTCTAACATTTATTAAAATTCTTTAAATTTCGCCGACAAAACAAAAGGTAAAATATTTAATCATAAAAAAAATTAACATTGATATTTTTATCTGTACAATAAGTTTTTACAGAATTTTTTTTAAAGAGAATAAATTTATGATTAATAAAAGATCACAAGAGGACAGATATAACTAACATGTAAAAAAATCGTAAAAAGTAACAAACACAACCTGAAATTACAAATATGATAAAATATATATAATCCAATGAACAAATATGGAACCTTTTGATATTTATTTACAATTTCAATGAAGGAATGATTGCACAGATAAAAGAAAATATTTTTTGACTACTGCCCCTTGATATACTGTTAATGAATACCTTAGTAGAAAAAAATTAACAGATATTTATACATAAGGGCTGGAATGCTACATATAATGCATACACACACATAAGTTGATTTAAAAATACTCTGATGAGTTGCAAATTGTCCAATGTCTTGCCACAGATGCCTTATCCAACTTCTCACCAAATATGATCTAAAAATGCCAATTATATTCAAAATTAATTTTGAAATAGATTACAATAAACAAAATAGTTTATAAACTAATAAAACGCATTTCAAGAAAATAAATCTACAAACTTTTTTTAAATAATTTCATCAAAATGCTAAATAAAATTTTGAAAGTGTTTGCATTACGATCGGATATATTAGATTAAGCACGTGTATTGATGATGAATGAGGATTTAATAATTTATCAAAAGCTTGTTAATAGGGAAATAACAAAAAAGTTTGGTAGTAATCATTGCAAAAAATTGTCTTATGCCAGTGATTTATGGAATGTCAAAAGTATAATCTTAATTTCTTTTTTAAAAAAATATTCTTTTCAAGCAAATTAAGTTGCATTTTGAAAATATATAAATACATTTACAAAATATACATACAATGTATACTAATGTCCAAACTTGGGGATATTTTTTTGAAATTTTTCAAATTTGCATGCTTATAAAAGAATCAGCTGTTTCATGCATTTAATAATTTAAAATCTTAGCTTAAGCTTTTAGAAAGCTACATGATAAACATGACGTAATTTTATGATGTTTCATAAAACTTTAATATAAAAAAGGAATCTTTAAAAATATAAATTATTATAAAACACTAAAAATTATCTTCTTAGATTTACTTACTACACAAGTAGAACTCAAACTTCACATGGAAGATAGGATGGTTTGGAGAGTTGATTCTGCAAAACACAAATGAAATGAATATTAAAAACAATTTGAAGAGCCAAATTTACACATTGTATCAAACATTAAATATGTACATTCGATGAACAAAAAACAAATTTATTTAAAAATATAAAATTTCAAAATTGTAAATATTTTAAAAGCTGATATTTAATTTCTTAATGAAACATATTTTATGAGCATTAGAGAACCTCTGGACAATTTTTTATAATTAAATGATATTTAATCATGCCATCATTATAATTCAACAATTCAATACTATTTCATCCAAAGAGGCAAAATTTAAATTACTAAAAAACAGTCTAAAAATACAAATGTTAAGAAAATTAAAAATATAACTCAAATAAATGAAAAATTTTGTATGACTATACTGTTAAGTATGAGCATGCTTATATAATGGATACATTGCTTAAAAATTGTATTTTAATAAAAATAAAAAGAAATGGATTAAAAAAATATATGGATATTGGAGGCTTAAAAAGACATGTGAATCAAATTTAGTAATTAAATTTAAAGAAATCACCTCCTCTGCAGGTGATGGATGAACTGTATGTTTTGACAATACAATTGTAGTTGTCTTTTTTTTCTTCAGAGATGAAGGTGGATGAAGAAATACACGAGGTGAAGGAGTAACTAGCAATTCAGCTGCTCGAACAACATCCAAAACTTTTTCATCCACTGACTTTTGCTGTGCCACCACATCTTGATACAGCTATAAAGAGAAATATATATTCTACTTTAACCCCTTGGGTTAGGATTTATTTGAAAAAATACTTGTGTGGAATTGATTAAATTTGGTGATGTACAGAGCAGCACATATAAAGGGAGAAAATTTTGTATGAGAATTCATTTATTTGAATATGATAAACATATTAGAACTAAATTAATAAAAAAATATTTATGGAGTTACAAAGCACAAATAACTAATATTTTTGGAATTCAGGAAAATTTATAAATTCTTCATTCAGGACTTATTTCCAAACACATAAAGCCTTATGAATATCACTTAGTCTATGCATACACATAGAACTGATCCAAAGTACTTCACAAAATTGTTTTACATCAGTAAGATTTTATATTTTCCCTTACAGATCCTTTTCCGTGGCAATTCTTTACTACAATGTCACTGCTCAAGAAGAACATGGAGCATATTTGAAATTTTGGTAATAATTCACCATTATTATCACTTTCCAGTTCACAACTGTCTTTGAAATTTTCTCATCTTGTAATTCACTATATCCATCATCATTATTATATTTCTCAAAAGGTCTCTTTCATTTAAATGTTCAAAAAATACATTACTTATTTTTCACATTTTGGTGTAGTCTCTATCACTAAAGCATTGAAAAAAAAATCCTCTTAAGACTGATACCAATCAATAGTGCTGTTAACAAGAACGTACATATTTATTTTTTTCTAGTTCAAATGAATTATGCTAGTCATTAAAATGAATCTTACCATCAACATTACAAAATAGATCAGATACAGAAAACAATTTTATAGAATTAAAAAAAAACAAAAAACACCTGAATATGTGAGCACATATATGCTTATCATTTCTATTAAAAGATTTCAGTTCTATTGATTCTGGATTACTTAAAGAAAATGTTAGTAATATAATGATGGTTAATTTTAACATAATATTGAAAAAAAAGGAAAAAGTAAATATTTTTAACTTGAATTTTCTCAAATCAATGAATTATGTTGAACAACACATCCAAGTACAGAAATACTGATTACTGAATTAATTAGAATAATGACATGATCTCTTCATTTACACATCTAATTACACTAGGCAACAAAAAACTTTTGGTCTGTTTTCTAGTTTTAAATAGCATATTCTTACTGATTTTGGGTTGGAAAAAAACGAATATGTAAATAAAATTTATTTATTAGCTCTTATTTGTAAGATATACCCCATCCATCAACTTATAGGTAAATTTGAAGAACAAAACATTACTAACTAATGAATACAATACAATAAGTCATGTTTCAAGAAAAATTGTTTATATCAGAAATCAATAATATTTTTTAAGTTTATTTCCTGTGAACAAACATTTCCTTTTGGATTGCTTCTTGTATGTCAAAGACAGAGTACTCTAATAACTGTCCAGCAGTAGTCTGAGAGCATTGACTCAACCCAACAACCCTGATACAAGTGTATATATCTCATTGCTGCGATATCTTGATGAAACTATTCACCGTGTACATCGCTTACAGCTCCACATTTCTCAAGGAAAAAATCAAGATGGGAATGTAAAAAAATGGATCTTTAGAGACATATTGCATCCTAGGTCATATACATTATATAGAAGTTCTTTCATCAATTTTGATAGTTCTCATCTTTTTTGTTGCCTAGAAATCCTCCTGGAAATGGCTCCTGGGAGCCGTTGCATGAGTGGCAACACATGTGGCTGCAGGATGTCATAGTGCAACGGATCAATACTAGGGGTGACCGTGTATTGTAGGCAATGGCACCCCATACCATCACACCAGCTGTGGGAGCGGTGTGTCGCTGTAAAGCAAAGGCAGGATTGAGGATTTTGCAGTAGGGTCTCCACACACAAACACAATTGTCATCACTGCTGAGATTGAATCTGGATTTGTCATTAAGACAACCTGGTTCCATTCTGCTGCAGTCCAGTTTCCTTGTGCGCGGCACCACTCCAAACGGAGGCGTCGATGGGTGGGCGTCTAGGGCGGCACACATAATGGGCCCCCAATGTCCTTCAGCCAGGTACCTTTGTATGGTTTGATAAGACACAGAGGCCCTAGAGAAGGTGCTACCCGTGCCTGGATGGCGGCTGATGAAGCAGTTGGCTGTATGTGTGCATTTCTTACAATGAGGCAGTCTTCTCAACGACTGGTCTGTCGAGGGTGTCCTGAGCTGTTCTTTGTGTAAATGACATCTCTCGGATCCCCTGGTCCCAACACCTCCTCACAACACAATCAGAGTGGCCTAATTGATGAGCTTCTCGCCTAGCTGACTACCCAGCTTCCATCATGCTGATGATTCTCCCCCTCTCAAACTGCGACAGCTGCTCATATTGTCTTCGAAAAGGGCATAATGGCATGTCTACCTCAGCTCTTGCTTTGTAAACGATTCAGCACACTCAAACAAGGTTTGGTTACCTGTTTTATATTGCACGGAGAACGATATTAAACGCCCTCTACCGGATATACGTAATGCGCCATCATGCTGCATTTCTAATCATTTGCATATCTCCCTGACATGTACCTTCATGCCAAGTTTCGTTACTATCCCGCAATTATTTCTTGGTGCACTAATTTTTTTGTCCATGAGTGTACGTGGAGGCAGAGTTGCACAGTAAAAAAATAAACCTGAATGAGGACTATATATATGCCCTCAGAAATTGTTTATAAAGCAGCAATAATTCAACAATCCAATTCATAATATTTATAACGAAGACTTAAAAAGGTCAAAACATCCAAGACATAATAGATTAAAACCTATACTCCTGAGCAGACAATACATGTCCTCATTGATTTTAAATCCGCTAGCAAAAGTAAGAAAGGGCATCAACGTAACATAAATTAAATTGAGAGAGCATCAAAGTAAAAACATTATGTTTAAATATACACCGTACCGGAAGTTACCACCTCCCCGATGATGACTACCAATCACATGATCAAACGTCGCAAAAATACATGACTGCCACTTAAGCAAGAATGGTTGCTAACCGACCATTCAGCAATTAGTACCTAAAAGGAGATGAGACAATTCATCTTTTTGGTTAACAAGTGGCACTCTGCGCTACTAAACAAATTCATCAACTTTTGAGTGGATGGAAGTTGATAAATTTATAAAGGACCTTATTTGACAAACATCTCTAGAATTATAGACAATTTCAGAATTACGAAAAAATCTAAAAGATAACTCGAAATATAAATTTACAGCTTATTTGTAAACTATTGAATGCCATTGACGGACAGAATAGTTTGATTGATTGAATATTAACGTCGCTTTTTTCAGCTACACGAGCGCTTTTGGCGACAGAATAGTTTGAAAAGAGAAAATTGCATGCACTCTGCTCTCCACTTTTAGTTTTACATATATAGGTAAAAAATATTTCCTTGTATGAAAAATATTTCAAGTCCAAACAGAAAATCTACAAAGATTTGTCTCAATTTTATTTTAAGACAAATTCTTATCTATAAAAATAAAACTAAATATTTTTCAAACAAATATGCAAAATAATTTCATAACATTACTTTTAAATATGAATGGCAGCATGAACAGTAAAACGTGTATTTCAGAAATATTCAGACAATTTTTAAATGAAGAAAGTAAACAAAAGTACAAATACTATCCAAAAAAAATTTTCTCGTCATTTTTCTGTACAAATTCTAAAATTTATCAACGTTGATAAAAGCATTGTGTAATAATAGACATGATATATTTTATTCTACATATACTTATATATAGATTAAAATACACAAGTTTTAAATCACATACAATTATTGATTTTAGTACAACAATAACACAAATTTAATATTTATATTGTTGGAAAACCATAAGCATATTTAATTTTTTTGCATATTTGGCAACAAAATAATAATTTCATTTTATGCAGCAATCCTGAAAATACGCTATGTAATATATCCTGTGCAGTTCTTATGATATCCAGTTCAAGAAGATATAAGTGATCACAGTATCCAAGAGGGTCATGGTCAAGAACTCGTGGTCGGTGAGGTGACATTTAAGTCATGGGTTCGAGTTCTGGTGTCCCTGAAGATCCTCCATAAAGAGGGCCAAGGCTCTAAGTACTTACGTTGGGAGACGTGAAAGTTTGAAAACTGGGATGCCAGCTCAGGTATTTCCTCCTCCCTTGACTGAAGTTCAAAATTACGAGATTGCTGCATGTGATAGTCTTAGTGTAGCTTCAAAGTTTGATGTTAATTTAACGATCATTCAATATTATGTAGATATTATTTTCAGTCCTATATTAGTTATTTTTAGTTTTTTGCAGGACAATAGGACATTGATAGTGGCGAGGTTTTGGGCACAAATATTTGTCAAACCATTAGGAAAAAGGCAATAAATTTCTCTCTGTAGCACATTACCTTCAATAGAATCCTCCCCTTTTTCTGAAGGGGAGTGGGGAAGTGAAATACAAGTTCTTTTTTATGGAGGAGGGGGGGAGGGGTAAAATAGCATTGAATTTTGATCACGAGAGAGGTCTAAAATGGCTTTCCACTCATGGAGCTCTGATAATTTGTTATGAACACTTTATTCGTTTCTAACTGTAAAAAAACCTATGTATTTTGCAACCTTAATTTTAGGAGCTGTTCTTGTTTAAATATAGATTTTACCATCGAATCTTTCAAAATGTCAACAAGTTGTTCCTTCTCCTTCATTTTAGGTTTTTACCCACAAATTAAAAAAAAAAGGTGCACTTTCTATTACAAAAGAATTTAGTTGTGCCAAAACAATGTATTAAGGTGAATAGAATTGTTTTGTTGGTCCTGGGAGAGTAAACAATAGAATTTCACAATTACTAAATATAAAGAAAAACGATTTAATGTTCTTTTATCATGGCATAATAAATCTTTATAAAAGTATAACAAAATAAAGTTCTCATGTAAATAAGATTTTCAATTTTAATGAAGGAATGAGCTTTCTATAAAAGGTACTTGTAATTATACAAACTTCATCGAGAACATGAATCCATTTTACATTTATAATCTCCTTTTCAAATTTTTATTGTGACTTGAGTAACCTTGGGAGCCCCAAGGTTCAGTGGAACACAGTTTGAAGACCACTGCATTATATGAATGTTGAGATGAACACAACAGAAGACTAGATATATTTATTAACAGCAGTGAAAAATAAAGTTTCATGTTTTAATTTGTTGTATTAAAAATGGACTAAGTGTATGAAGCAATTTTACACTTATCGAATGAATATAGTACCATAGAACATTATATGTTGTATTTTTCAAAATTAAGCTGATATATAATTTACAAATAAATCTTTATAATTTTCTATGAGTTCCATGTAAAAAATAAATTCTATATAATTGGTGAGTATGGTGTCTTTTGGGGGAAAATTTGTTTTTATTCTTTTATCCCCTTCTCTCACAAAAAACAATTCCTAACATGCTTCAGAAATTTCCAATCTTATTAGTTATGGAATATGCATAACAATCATCAATCAGAAAAAGTATCAAAATAGTAAAAAATGTGGTTTCTTTTTTCACTGATATATAAAATATTTCTTGTTGAATGTTTCTTATTTATTTATTCTCAAATCCTAGAAAATAGAAAGTTAAATTCTTTGATTTCTTAAATATGCATTTTATTTTATTTACACCTTTTTCTTAAAAAAAAAATGTGAAAGGGCTACTGTTTTAAATACGAAATCGAAAATTTTATCTACATTAAATAATGTTTGTTCATATATGTTCTAGTAATATACACTTATATATAGCAATAATATTCAAATATTAAAATGAAGCCGTAATCCTAAAGTGAAAATATACACTCTATAACAAAAAAACGATGCACCAAGAAGGAGTTGCCCGACTGTAATGAAATTTTGTATGCAAAGACATTTGTACCAAACACGCAAACAATTAAAATTTGCTGCCCAATGAATAAATAGCGGGAGCTACAGCGCATTGGAACTGTGCACTCAGCAGGTGTCTATAAGAAGTGATTCTCAGTCTCATGGTCAAAATTTCTTTTGCAGATACCTTGCAATGACTGAATAACGATCTCGCCACAGGATTCGAGCTCATTACGAGCAAGTGTCAGAGTTTGAAAGAGGTCGTATCATTGGATTGAAAGAGGCAGGTTGAACAAATCAGAGAATTGCCTATCATATGGGTCGAAGCTATGCTGCCATTAGATGCTGGGAAGAATGGGTGAACAATGGCAGATAGCAGCATCATGATGGTAGCGGTCGACCTAGGGCCCCAGCAGATAGAGAGGACAAATTGACTATCAAATCAGCTATCACAGCATCTGAGTCATTGTTATCAACCATCAGACATGCGACCCTCATACGAGTGTTCAACATGACCATTCATAGATGGTTAATAGAGCAAAATTTACTGGCTTACCGGCCGCTACACCACCTACCATTTATGCCTGTACATTGTGAAGCCAAATTACAGTGGTACTTGGATCGATCAGGTTGGAATCATGCTGAATGGGGACATATAGTGTTTAGCAACAAATCCCGCTTCCAACTGTGATTTGACGATCATCGAAGATGTGTCTGGAGACGTCCAGGACAGTGTGCCGATCCTGCATTCACTAATGCATGCCACACAGGCTTTCAAACAGAAATTATGAACTGGAGTGTCCTTTTTTTGACAGCCAGACCCATTTGGTCATCATTAGAGGCAACTTGCAGCACAGGGATACGTCGATGACATTCTGAGAACTGTTTCGTTGCAGTTCCTTTAGCAGCACCCTGATCTTATTTTTCAGCAAGATAGTGCCAGACCACATACAGCATGTGTTGCTATGAACTGTCTTACAGCTTGCCAAACACTTCTTTGGCTAGCCAGATCTCTCTCAAATCGAGCATATCTAGGATAAGATGGGAACGCGACTGCATCTACCAGGGAATATTGATGAACTAGCCTGACAATTGAAGCAAATTTGTCAAGAAATACCGCAGGAGACCATCAGGGTTCTTTATCACTCTATGCCATGATGTGTGGCATCTTGCATCTAGGCTAGAGGTGGGCCAACAACTTATTGAGCTTGTTACTTTGTAACTCTGAGAAAAAACATTCAATTTTTCTAAAACTTTAATCACTTTCTATTGTGTGCATAATCTTTCTACCCACCAATTTTTGTCTCCATCGGACTACTCGTTCTTGGTGCATCGTTTTTTTAGTTATAGAGTGTATATAGTTATAATTAAATTAATAATAATTTCAATTATAATTCAATATATTATGCTGGATTCCCTTTGGATTTGCTTTTTGACTATTGGGGGGTCTCTATTCTAAATAATAAATTTTCTTAATTTGTTACAGTGGTTGTTAAAAATAACATCTACTGTCTCTTCATACCATTTCCTTCAGTGGTGTGGGTAAAGAGGACGTGGGGTCAGAGTGAACACATTCCCCCCATCTTAGAACAAATAAATGTTTTTAAAAATCACAAATATAATTTAAAACAGTGTTTTAAGTGGCAAATCTCTTTCACGTGGGATAACATTCTTTCTTTACTGAAGTTTTCTGTTATTGGACTTGATTATCGAATTACAAAGATAAATACATTTTTTTATTTATATTAAATTGTTAAGATGTAAAAGTGAGAATGCATTTTATATATAGCGAAATGTAATAAAAACAAAAACTTTCAGAAAAATATTGAAAAATTAATAGTAAGTAAAAGTATAACAAAGGATCAAAGCTGCATAATAGATGACATGTGACTGATTAGGGAAACAACAAAATAGGTGCAAGAATGCCAGCTCTGGCCACCCAGTTTCCCTCTCAAGTCCACTGTCCGCTCTGGCCAAATAACCTTTCCTTCATATTGAGCGGAAATGTCCAATATGGGGTCAAAGGATATCTTTGATCAGTAAACCCCTCTCTTTTCAAATAGACATAGATTGCCTTTCTGCATTGTTCAAAGACTTCAATACTCCCTATCAAATGAGTTCTGCAAAGAACTGTGTACTTTCTAGATGGCATAAATGTTTCCTTTTGCTGTTTGAAAATTATTATTACTCTTCCTTTAGCAATATGTGTGTTTTGTGTATATGTCATTTCAAAGAATTAGCCTTGGCTACTTCATATTTTTTAAATCCAATCACTTGATTTTTAGAGTTACAATGTTAAAATTAAATATACAGTCGAACCTCCATTGGCAAATTTTTCTATATAGCGAGCTTTTTCCTTGAACCAAAAACATTTCATGATTTTCTTCATAAAATAACCTCTCAATAGCGAAGTGCATTTTATATGTAACAAACTTTTTCTCTTGTGATTCAATTTTTTTCTTCCTATTTTTAAAGTATTTCTGGATATTTCAAGTTATTCTCTCTTTTAACACATTTTATGGTGGTCATAAATCCTGAACTGGTATTATTAGGTGCTTAACTTACCGAGAGCAAAAGAATTCTGGGTGTTTCATCCCAGAAGTTCAACCTTTAACCCCCACTGTCCAGTTCATTGAAATATCTTTGATACCCCCTTTCACCCTCAGTGGAGTTGTCTCATATCCCTGCGTCCTTGAACTACTCTCCGTTCATTTGTAGTGTTGATCAGTCATACTAGTAACTTCATTCATTGTAGCTCAAAAATGTAAAAACGTAAAGGCTTGAGTATAAAAAATAATAATAATTTTTCGAGAAATGGATAAAGGCGTTTAGAAACTTTTCTTGAAGTTTTTCTTTCTTCCTTTTTTTCTTCGAAAAATAAGATATAAAATAAATATATATTAATTTACAAAAATGTGTGTGAATAATTACTTTTTTTAATGTATAGCATATATGAATTTAAAATTTGTTTTATATGGTTTATAAAGAAAATTGAAGGATGAACCTCTATATAACAAACTTTTTTTTTGTGATTTAGTGACTTCGTTATATAGAGGTACGACGGTATTTTCATACGGCATACAATAGGAATTATTCCAAATTTTGTACAATTAGTAATATTATAAGAATATAAATTTTAATAAAGGCTGAAGTCTGCTTAGAGCAAATTGCTGTTATGTACATCAGTATGCAGTTACATTAAATTAGAAAATTACTATACTTTCATTGTAAGTTTCCCTCACACAATTCTTATAACAAGGAAGGTAAATCTGAAAAAAAAATTACACCAGAATCCTGTTGTTAGGAGTCTAATTTTTACAACTATTTAACAATCGAAACAAATAATATATATATAGTTTGAAAATAATTTATATTTCATTTTTCTTCTCTCTCTTAGCCAAATTCTAATCTATAAAAATATAATTAAACATTTTTCAAAAACACAAATAATGGTTTCATTACATAATATTTAATTATGAACCACAGTATTGATAGTATGACATTTATATAAAAAACATTCGGACATTTTTTAAAAAAAACTAGTGTTTTTAAAAGATTATTCAGCAGATTATCTTTTTATGAATGCTTTATTTTCTAATTTGAAAATAAACCAGTAATAAAAATCAATATTTTAACTATAGTACTAAAAGAAAAACTCCAATGAGCAACAAATATCTGTTTGTATAGTAATGCCCCACATATTTCTTTTTACATAAAAAAGTTATGTAAAAATTTTATATCTTCAACTAAAATGGATACATTTTGAATTAACTTTTATTCTAAATTTGATACATGTAAAATATATTGCACAAAGAAATCACAGTGTCTATTATATTAGAAATTTAGTCAAGAACGTGACCAGGTTATTGAAAATGTTTAATGATAGAAAATGCCAGAAGTAATTTTTAATAAAAAAAAAGGCAAAGAAACACAGAGATTTTAAAATCGCAATATTGCCATATTTACTCGAATCCATATATATAAGCCGCACTCCCCGCCCACGACGCTTATGCTACTAAAAATTGAGTGCAGCTTAGAATCAAAGACGGAAAAATTCATTGGAGGGGAAAGTTGAACAAGATACTGTCGGATAGAAAAATTTACATGTTCTCATTTATTTTTAAAAGTTTTTAATACTGGTAAAATAAATTAATTATTCACTTCGTATTAATTCACCATTATTTTTTTATTACGTAAAGTGAGTAAATGAATATTAACATTGCACAGATCAGCTACTTGAGGGCTTTTGGTGACAGACCTCATAATTTTGAACCATGGTCAAATGATGAGGACAACACCTGAGCTGACACCTCCTTCTCCCAACTACCACACCAACGGAAGAACGTTTGAGCTCTTGACAGATTTAACGTGCATTGCTCTCCTACATGGCGGGTTTTCAGCAGTACTGGGCTTGAACTCAAAACACGCCAGCCATGAGTCCATTACCTTGACCATTAGTCTACCATGAGAACTTTTTATTTTGACAATATATCATACATCGATAACACACTTTACACAATTATTAATTTTTTTTCACAAAAACATGCTGAGAATTTTTTGGTGTGGCATAGATTCTGAGCATAATTAGTTGAAGAAAAATAAGTGTCTGCTAATTAAATTAGACAACAAGATTTGGTTAATAACTGTTCCAATGGATTAATGGTAAAATTTTACGTCCAATACAAAATCTATTTGGTGGGGAAAAATTCTTTGTCAATTAAAGAGAAAATAATAATAATAACTGCATCACAATAATTAGATTAAAACTTTAAATTGTGAGCTTCAAGGAATAGTAATTTGTGTTCTTTAGTTAATTCATAACATTCAATCAATTAAAAATAAATATACTTTCAATTCTTCATTCAGTTGCTTCACAGAATTTTAAAAAAAATTTTTAGACATTTCTTCAATAACAGGCACAAAAAAAATCTAAGCAGCATAATTATAAATTATTTATATATATAAATGAATCTTTTTAAAGCACAAAAACATGCAGAAAATATTTAAAACATTTCTAAATCAGAAAGTTCATCCGATTTCTGATGTTAAATCTTTTCCACTATCTACTATTTGTCATAATTTGCAAGTTGCTGTAATTTCAACTGGCGACTATATTTAAGAAAGATATCGCCAAAAATAAGTATTCGTAGCCAAGAATAAATTTGCTTTACAAAACAAGGTGGCACTATCTGTTTGAGATAGTCCTACCTACGCCGAAAATAATTCAGAATGAACTTAAAATGTTAGAAAGAGTTAATTTATAAAAACATAAAACTTAATTATGGCTACACCAATCAAAATAGGGAAGCATGCTTTCTTAAATACTAATTTAATTCTACTCGAAAAAATCAATTTTTTTTCTGTTAAAATGTGCTTTGCGTTTTCACCTTCAATATTTTAACATAGAAAATTCAAATTTCCTTTTGCAATAATGCTGAAAACTGCGAATTTTTTTAAAAAAAACAAAATTCAAAAAACACTATCCTTTATATCAACAACTATTTTCTTAATATCCATAAAAAGTTTTAGAATTATTGGAGCTTTTTCCTGCCCACAAATGTGCTTGTTGCTTGATCCCTATCCTTTAACATTGACCAAAAACAGCCTTAATGCACACACATCTCAACTTTTACTAATATTTTTGAAAAAATATGATTTTTTAATTATTAAGGTAAAAATTATAAACATTTATGATATTATGAACATGACACATGAAAAGAAACTAGGTAGGATTTTGAATTCAGTAAAAATGAAAATTCAAAAGAATACAAAATGAAAATAAAAAGAAGTCATGACAATTGGGACAAATAATAAGAAATTCAAAGATTATATAACTAGAACATTGCATTACTTATATTGTCAAAAATTTAAAAATTTCACTGAATGATTCGGGAAAAGAAAAACCAGAAAAAGAGGTTAAAAAAAAATAAAAAAAGTAGTCAAGAAATGCAATAAAGTTATTGTTTTATAAAAGCTACAAAATTCTATAGGAACATTTAAAAATGGTTGCTTTACAATTAATTCTAAGTAATTCTAAAAATAACAATGTTTTCACTTAAATATAATTCAATAGAAAAAGCTGCTTAATTTTAATTTGTAAATTAGCAGATACATAATGAATAACTATTATAAACATCTGAATAATTAAGAATAAAAAGTACTTACAGGACGGAAAACATCAATAGAATCATCATCACTATCAATACAAGGGACTGAATTAACTGCAACAAAGCTCGAACCAGGAAGACAACTATATGAAATATTTGCAGGCATATTACAATTGAATCCATTACATACAATGAAGGACACAAAATCATAAGAACTGAGGGCTCGATTAGCTTCTTCTAAGCTCACTCCCAAAAGAGATATATTGCAAACCTAAGAAAGTAAGGTATAAAAAAATTGTAAGACATTTTATTACTAAAAGGTTTTTATAAATATAAAAACATCACATGACTGAACTGCCACTGACACGCACCTCAATAACTCGCATTCCTACTTTCAATCTCCCATCCCTATCTGCAATTGAATTAGGCAAAACCTAAAAAGGAAAACAAATTCAACAAAATGAAAAAATACTCATAATTATCACAAGATTACTCAAGCAAAAATTGTAATAATCTCTTCAAGAAATAAAGTAATAGTAAACATTTAAAATTATGAAGTCTGAATAATTATAGCTTTACAAAGAGGAAAAAATTGTTTTTTTCATACTTCTATCAAAATTATCAATTAATCATTTGTTAAGTAGAAAAATAAAATAAATTCTGGTGTTAAAAGTATCTATTACCAAACTAAACTACTTTCAAATTTAACTAGGTTAGCACTAAAGAGAAAGAATGTTCAATATAACCAAAGAGTTGCTAAAAGCTTCATTTCTAGAAAATTTCAAATTAGTTATATTTTACTGAAAACTATATTTAATGTATTTTTAGAAGATTTATACATCCACATTAAATATATGTATCTTTCTGATAAAAGAATATTCAATAAAATGAAATTTATTTAGATTAACATGAAATTTCTTTCTTTAAAAGCTAACCTTATATTTTCCTTTCTTTAATTGCACCAAGATTTCTCAAATAGACAATTTAAGGACAGAAAATTCACTTAGCGAAACAATTTGGAACATAAATTCTTAAAAAGAAATTCGACATTTGGGGAATGTGTGAGCCTATAAATATTAAAAATTTATCACTTTTACTTTCGTAGCATTTCTTCCTACAGGATAGAGTAGGTTAGTTGTATGTCACAAGAAAAAGACAAAGAGCAATATTTTTTACATTGATAAGTTAGAAAAAAATAAAATTTTACAAGTAATTTCTCATATTATAAATGCGATTTACAAAAGTAACTTAAAAAGTAAAAGTTAATAATTTATACGCTATGATAGAAATACACTGCTGGACAATTGCTAAGGACGGATAACACTATCATCCATAGCAACCACAAAATGAAAGGAAGCAAAATGTGGAAAATTAGAATAAGTGCGGGATATTAGTAGGAAGAAGTATGAGTATGCAAATTTTTTTTCCACGTCTGTTCATCACGTGATAGCGTTCATAAGAGCTTTAAAGGTTTTGACGCGTGTGGACAGTTGTTGTTTCAAGTCAAAGTTTAACAGGAAAGATTTAATAGACGAACTTAAAATTTTTGGCATGTCTTCCCGACATCACATAGATGATTTTATGCGTGGCCGAATTATTGGAAAGATCGAAGAAGGGCGAAAAATAACAGATGTTGCGAAGGAGTTCTACATCGCTCACAGCGTTGTTTCACGGCTGTGGAAGTCATTTAAAACTACTGGAATGTATAGTAGACGGCACGAGGGAGGTCGTGTTAGAAGTACGACGCCTGCAGAAGACAGATATATCGTCCTATCGGCAAAAAGGAACAGGCACACCACAGCTCAGCAGGTGGAAAATCAGTTTCTTGCTGCCTCAGGAAAGCAGATCTCCCGAAAAACTGTTCCCAGACGTTTGAGGGGAGGAGGACTATACGCACGCAGACCTGTTGTGTGTGTCCCATTGACCAGACAGCACCGTACTGCCCGTTTGCAATGGTGTCGTGAGCATCACAATTGGACTGAACAGGCTGGGCATGCGTACTATTCTCAGATGAGAGTAGGTTCAGTCTGTCATCGGATTGTAGACGCCAACTGATCTGGCGCGAGAGTGGTACTGCTTATCGTCCAGAAAATATCCAGGAAAAGGACCGATATCCGACATGCAGTATCATGGTGTGGGCCGGCATCATGATCAATGGCCGCACGCGCCTACATGTGGTTGCGAATGGGACTATGACGGGCCAACGATACATTGATGAAGTTCTACTTCCTCATGTTCGTCTTTTCCGTGGTGCTGTCGGTGATAAATCTGTTTTTATGGACGACAACACAACATGTCATCGAACACTCGCTGTTCAGGATTGTCTAGACAGCGAGGGTATTCAACGTCTCGTATGGCCAGCGCGTTCTCCAGATCTAAACCTCATTGAAAATGTGTGGGATGCTTTGGGAAGGCAAGTTGCTGGTCGAAACTATCCTCCGACAAACAAGAACACCCTCATCCGTGCACTCACAGAAGAATGGGATAAATTGCCTCAACAGCTGCTGGATAATGTTGTGCAAAGTATGGTACGACGTGTGGAATGTTGCATCACACTCAACGGTGGACATATCCCGTACTGATACCTTTCTTTAAGGTGCTTGCTGACTTTTAGATACATTGTTCCATTTCTCAGTACGCAGATCAAATGAACATTTTTTTTTTTTCCTTTCAGATGTTTCACAGCTTTTGTACTTTCCAGAACAATAAATATTCTTTATTCTAATGTCTGAACAGTGTGGCAACTATATTTTATCCTACTAGGCCTCATGTCTCGCTTAATGTTATGCTACATAGCAATTTGTGATCGGTCCTTAGCAATTGTCCAGCAGTGTATAATAATTGTACATTATATTATTTTTCAATATTAACATGTTTTCTATGTAATTTTATTTTATATGTATCTTATACAATAAATAACAGAAAATTTCATTTAATCTAGAAGGAGTCTGGGACACTCATTTTATTGGTAAAATTATACAAAACAAGTGCAATAACATAAACAAAATATATATCAATAATGTGATATTGCTACAGATAAAGTTATTTATTCATTGCGATATTACATTAGTTCCTAACATTATTCATAAGATTACTTACTTGCAAAACAAAATTACTAATATTATTAAATTATGTAGAGAATCAAAGTTTTAATCATTGCTAAAAAAATCCAGGATATCTGAATAAAATTTATCCAGCACATTAATAGTTCCTTATATACATATTTCTATAAATTACATCTATTACAGTACCACCCATCAGGTACAGTGGTTAATGACGCTGACTGCGGTGCTGTAGGGCCTGGGTTCAAATCCCAGAGAAGGCATGGATGTTTGTAAATGTATAGTGCCTTTGCGGAATGGGGATACTCTAAATAGCCATCGAGTCGCAAGTCCTCTCGTGAGGTTCGTAAAAGAGAGGTGGGAGGCCCTTGAGCATTCCCAGGGTGTTCTCCCTCAAAATTGGGGTGGAACCGAGCAAAGTCACATTGTCCCCTGTATGGTGCTCAAAGCCAAGATTAAGCCTATACCCTTAGCCGCAAAGAATTTTGTGGACCTTGATCTGATGTTACTGTTGATCAGGTGGCATAAGCAACAACAACACATCTATTAATGTTGATTCGCTGGTTTCAGAAAGCCTTAGATTAAAGAAATCTTAAGTATGGAGAAGATAAAGCTCTCATTGTGGCTAAGTTTTTATATTCAAAAGGTTACTATACTCAGCAAATCCACAATGAAATGACTTTATGAAAATGGTAGTCCATTATCTGACACTGTTGCAAGGAAGAAAAGAAATTTTCAAATTGGCCACATCCTTCACAGATAATCCACAAAATGTTAGACCACCACTCATGAATGAAGCTAGCACAGCAAAGTGGAGGACTTTATTCTATTAGACCAAAGAGCAACTACTCAAATGATCATAAACGAGATGGACTTAGTATAGCAGTGTGCAGAAATTTGTTCATGTATAAGTACACATGCTAAAAATTACAGCTTGCTGGATTCCACAATTACTGACTTCTTATCAGAAACAAACACGGAATAACGACTTGTTATGGGTAATGTTGAAACTTTTCAAGCAAAATGAAGATTTGTTTGGTTACTTGGTAATTATAGATGAAACATGGATCTATCAATTGATTCAGAGACCAAAAAGATGAGCAAGGAATGGAGGCATAGTGACTTGCCTCTCTCTATGATGGTTAAGGTGCTTTGCAAGGAAGATCAAGTTATGTGCTTTTTGGAACTGTTATCTTAAGCGATCTGAAAAAGGGTGAAATAATCTCCAGTGCTTATTACTCTAAATTGCTGAAGGAATTGCATAGTGTTCTAATCAAGAAATAGCACAATATGATCTCCAAAGGCATCTGTCTCCTTTTAATAATGCATCTATTCACTAAACTTAGAGTATGAAAGTGAAATGGCTTGAAAAATATACTGCATTCATCTTTTTCTAACATCCCCTTAACTATTCCTTTTAGATTGGCAGGACTAAAAAAAACCAACCATCATACGATCTAATATTTGACTCAGTCTAGAGTAATTTTAGATAGTCTTGCGAATTCTACAATGCTAGCCCAAAAAAGATCGAGAACTGAACAATTTTGGATGAAGACTATTAAGAGAATAATAAATAATAATTCAACTTTCATTTCAATTATTTTACCAGTAATAAGTAAAACTTCATGCTACTTCCTTGCATAAATAAGGCTTTCTAAACAAATAATCAACACAAATTCATAACAAACTACAAGTCTAATTTATATCAGTAAATTAGATACTTATCATTTTAGCAACTAAAACATCAAATTATGTGTGTGTGTCCTGTGAGGCTATTCAATTAAAATTAAAACATTCGAATATAATTTTCATTATTACAGTCAGATATTTCATAGAACACCCCTTTTTTCATTTATATTTAAATTAGCACAGAATTGAAGATATAATTATTTAAATATAAGCAACAAAAACAATTCAATAATTTTTAAACAGTCATAGGTCTTGCTTAAAATTAGTCATTGTGAAAAACTAAAAACATCTTTCCATCTATTCTTAATGAAACCAGGACAAAGAATTTTAATACACAATGCTATTAAAAACAAAGAATGTTCTCATATATCATAGCAATTGGGAAAAAATGAGTAACTAAATATGATTTATCTTTCAACCAATCAATTCTAGGTATTTCACATCCATCCATCCAACTAAAAAAAAAAACCCTCTGGAATTTTACTTGATTCCATCATTGTCTCCAGTACTTATATGATGCAGATATTCAATGTGCAAAAATTCTGGAATGATTTATTGATTGATATAACCAAATAAATAAAGGTTAAAAAAATTCCAATATATATTCATGTTATCTAGCAATATAAGTTTTAAATTCTCAATGTCTAAAATCTTGTTATATATTTAAAGTGCTTATAATATTTAACTAGCATATATATAGCTAATTCTTAAAAAAAATTCTGTTTTCTAATTTGACTGCACTAATTTTTCAGGTTCAGAAGCCATGGATTTTCACACCTTTTTCTTGATTTAAGAAACAAATTAATAATTTCATGATCTATATGAATATTAATTTACTTTCAGTGATACTATTAAAAATTATTCCCTCTATCAAGAAACTGTGAAAAGTAAAAATCTTCTAAACACACTTCAATAAAGATCAAAACAATGGCACCTACAATTTAGAACAAGAGATAACCTTATTTGTAAAATATTAATCTAATTGTAATTAAATTACATAATTCATAACATAACATACAAAAAATACACCATTAAATACTACGGAGAAAATTCATTATATTAATTGAATTATTTCTTTTAAAGTCAAAGACAAAAACAGTTCTTTGTTCTAATTGCCAGTATCAATGTAAACTATGTATAAAAAATGATGCATTTAAAATATACTTTAAAACACAAATGAGATAAAGCCAAATTATTAAAAATACATAAAACTACCTTTGTTACAAATATTCCTTCATCATAAAAGTCAAAGGGATTTGCATGAGTTCCCTCAACACCACCACCCAGAACAACACCTAATGGCTCATTTTCTGATACTTCTAAATTAAACTCCTAAAAGAATAAAAAAAAATAGTATAAATGCATGAATAACAATTTTATACCATGTAAAAAAGCATGATAAACTTCAATAATATACAATAAAAAGTATAAAAAAATTCAATGAAATAATTCAGCACCATAAGAATAATGATTAAAAAATGTGCAAATACTAATCAGTAGGGACAATATCTGCAAACACAAATTTACCAAATAGGAACAAAACAAAAATTAATTTCAGGAAGTACACACAGAGAAAAAGAATTTTATTTGCAACAAAAAATCTGTTTTTCAAAGCCCTTCACATATTTTTCTTAACTTTTTTCAGAAAGTTTAACTAATAATACTAAGTAGTCAAGTTATAACAATAAATACAAATTTCGACTGATATAAACCACATTAAGATCATTTGATATAAACTATACTTTAAACGAAATTGAATAATAAACCACTTCATGCAAACAAGAAACTCTGAAAGACACATTCGACTCCAAACATTCTTTTAAATCTTAATTATTTAACTATCATAAATCGCAAAATATTTACTGCATTAAAATGTAACAAATACAATTCTTACCAGCCAGCCATCGGGGAGTGGATCATGCTGAATGATTAATTTAACTTCATTAACAGATGCACACAATGCTGATACAGCTTCAGAATGAGTTAAATTACTTAAATCAGTATCATTGACCTAAAAATATTTGACAATAAGTAATTAACGAAATTATGAAATGAATTTTTTTGAAAGAGAACACAGAAAAATTCATAACTAAAAATAAAAATACTCCTTTACAAACATACCATTTATTTGATCAAAATTACATAGACATATGTATAAGTAACTGCTTAGTTTAAAGAGGTTTAAGAGCCAATTTCAGTTAAGCTGCATACATACATTTATTATACATGAGTATACAGTAACAGACAGAACCCTCAGATAGTGAAGCACTACTGATATAATAAGGAATATCTCTCAACAGAGTTATAGATGTCATTAGGTTTTGGAGAGGTATAATCTTTAGAATTAAATTACTGACTCAGTCAACCCTTAGAATCGACTACTATTATTATTGTACATACAAAGGTTTTTCCAAGGTTTTTTTTTTATAGCCTTGAGCATTTCTATAAAATTTGAAGTTTGATTTGTTTACTGCCATTTAAAACATGACATGAGACACTAAAATTAGCATAATATATTAAAAAGAAATGTTGTAGATGATTTTTGTAGATCTATTTTCAATGAGTAGAAAATGTGCCATAGATTTTTTAGTATGTATGAAAACAAGATAACATTATATTCTTTAAAACTGAAAGACTTTTAAAATAAACTTTTAATCATAATAAAATTTAAGTTTCAGTTTGTATGTTAATTAGAACAAAATTAGATCAACTGTGTACCACGGTTCATTCAAAACCATGCTGCATAGTTAAGATTTGAAAAAGGTACTGAGCATATTTTAAGCCTTACTGAAAGCAAAATTAAAAATAAGTGAAATCACAAATTAATACTATGTTCAAAAATCACATATTTTAAACCATCAAAAATAAAAATATAAAGTACATACATTTCATAAGACATTATCATAATAAATAATGCTTTTAAAATTAAATAAATATTTGCAGCAGTGATTCTTAAAGTGGTCTATATAGACCCCTAGGGGTCTATGACAACCTGCAAGGGGGGTCCACAACAGCAAAAAAATAATTTGGGGGTCCATGAGGTGTAAATGGGGGCTCTCACTAGACCAGATCATGACTTTAATTTTAAAAGAAAATTTAATCAAATGGAAACCAAATTTTACATATAAAGTAGGAGCATAAATTTTGCTAAAACAAGGACCATCATTTCAGCATTTCTAGCCAGAATAAGCTAAAGGAGTATAATATTGGACATGACTAATTTTCCAAGTTTCTCAATTGGCAGCAGATAATCTGCCAGGACGCTGACATTTTACATTACATTCAACATTTAAATGCCCTTTAAGATTTTGAAACTAGGTTTGAGAATTTTTTACTATGAGAATGACCACAGTAGGCAAAGAATTCATATGGTCATATTGAAAAAAATGTCATATTACAAGAGCAATTGATTGAAATAGGCAGTATAATGGAGATCTTAAAGTAAAGTTTAGAAATGGATGTCAGCAATTTTGGCATCTGTTATCTATCCCGAATTATAGAGAATTGTGAGAAAGGTTTTAATTGCTTTTTATAGTGAGAAGGAGTTCCAACGCAGTTGCAATCTCCAAAATAAAAAGAAAGAAAAATATGGGACACAACTAACCAAGGAGATTTAGGGTTAAATCAAATAAGATTGATGCCAAATGTCGAAAATTTTTTATTGAAGCACCACAGACTCGTCCCTTCCACAATAAACATTTGCTTGTTGATCAGTTGTTTTATGTATTAATTAAATTTTAATTTAATTAAAATGCGTTTTTTAAGTTTTAAACACTATACTTCACTACAGTTAGAAATTTAAAACTTAAAAAAAAAGAAAAGAGATCTATACCCACTGTCAAAAAGGCATCTAAATTAATAAATTTGCAAAAATTCATTATTAGACAAGCAGGGGTCTAACCCAAACCAAAAAAGATGGCAAGGGGTCTATGAGAGAAAAATTAATGGAAATCTATGATCTACAGAATATAAGATTTAAGGCAAGCTTAAAGTGTAGATACTTCATAGGAATGTGATTTTTTCATGGTCTACATGGAGACAAATGTCCAAAAAAAATTTTTTTGTTTGCATTTCTGATTTTTTATACCCAAAAATAATATACAGATACAAATAAATCAGTACAGAATAGGTTATTAAAATGGAACGAAAAATGGGTTAAAATCGGAAGTTTCTGTGGCATTGATCCTATTCCTACAGCAACAATGTTTTCCACTTCTAAATGGGAAGACTCTTTCAAGAGCGTCCCAAATATGATCTGTACAGTTAAAATCTGCATATCTTGCTGGCCAATGGATAAAGAAATTATTACCTTCCACCAAACCTAATATGTCAACCACAGGCACCCTATGTGGACGAGTCTCATTACACATACAAATTAAATCAGGGTCAACTGCACCCTTGAAAAAGAAAACCTTTCTTAACAATTTTATTTCTGTACTTCAAAGTAGTGACAGAGCCTCTTTTAAAGACATGGAGGTCTGCAGGACAATCAAGTTCCTCTGCTACACCGGATCCTGTCCAGGATGTCAGAAGACATCTTAATTCCAAATGAAAGTACATCTAAAATTACTGGTTGGGATGAATTCTCACTCATCTACGAATAGATATCTCTTTTGAATGTTGGCCTTATTATCACCATGCTAATAGGTTCTTCAGGACACAAAAGTGATTGGGATGAAAAGAGCAAGTCTTCTTGCAAACAGACCACTTTCACTATGACTTCTAGAAAAAGCAACCTTTGAAACTTGAAGTCCAGAAGCAGCATGAAATTAACAAAACAGTTGAGAAGCTGTTCTACACTTGGTACACTTTGTTATAATGGACTACTATCAATGTTCATTGGTTGCCGTGGTTCTTCGACGACTTTGCGCAGGTTTTCCCTCTGGATTTGAATAAATATTGTCTCCATAAGTTGAGTACATTAAGCATTACATTAAAGGTTTTAGAAATCAATACTTGTATGATACTGTCCTTCCTTAAGCTGTTGATAGATTAAGTAGTTAAAATGCAAATTTTATCTTTATATTATGATGAAAGGGTGTATTACTTTAACTTTTTTACACATTAATGTTCCAAAACTGGAACAGTTAAAATTTCCTTCAATACACAATTTTATTTATACTGTTCCATAAAAATTATTATGCAGAAAGAAAAAAAATATATATGGATTGTTTTTTTAGTCTCAAGGAAATGTTGGTAAAATAAATAGTGTTCCAATAAAAGTATGAATTCATCTTTTTCAAAACTTTATGTTGTAAAAATTCTAAACTCAAGAAATATTTTAAGAATTCCATGAGAGTAATAAATGATAATTCTGTTGACAGATTATTATTTATCACAAAAAGATTATTATTTGTTTTACTATCAGGTAAAAAATTTGGATGCCAATACATGGGAAACTAGAATGCAAAGCTAGCGTTTTTATTATAATGCAGTTGATTTGATTAGAGTACATAGAAAAAATGGAGGAAATGTACTGAACGCTAAGGTTTCTGTTAAGTATTGACAAAAATGTTTACAACTCTTGATATATTTCTCAATTTCCCTAAAAAAGATCCATCACTTTTCTTTCTTTTTCACATTCCAGATGCATCTGAAATGGATTACACATAGCTGACTCAGAAAAGCATGTGCATTTGTTGATAGACACTATTTATAATTCACTTGAAGAGGTACGTACTCATAATGGAAAAACACAGGATAAAAGTTTTTTTTCTTCTTTTCCTGGTCTATGGAAGTTTATTCAGTCGATAAAGACACATAACACTGACCAGATTTCTCATTCAAAACCATATAAACCGGCACAAAAAGGACCGGGGTAATTTTATATATTTACAGATAAATATTGTAATATTTGTCAAATGCCTCCAGAGAAAAATGAGTGTTTGATGTGGAAGATGCAAATGAAGATATTTAATCTTTTGCCAGCAGTTCTTTGTGGTAAAACTGAATTTTTCCAAAGTAGAGAAAAATAAAATTGATATTTCTCAGCCAAATCTCACAAAAATAATATAAGGCAGGGATGGCGAACCAATGGCACGCGACAGAATATTTTGGGCACGTCATCGATCAAAAAAAGATTTGCATTTTAGCTTAAAATAATTAAGTTCACTATGAAGTTTTCTGAACAAACGTGAGTGATCCGTCGCGACGCCGACAAGTCGGGGAGCAGACTCGTTTGTTATGTCTTGCGTAAATACTTCGTATATTATAAATTGCTAATGATGCAAATTTTATCTACGCATAGTGTGTATGTAACTATTTCTAAATATATTCCAGTTGTTTAAAAAACATATTATAACGCTTACATTAATAGTTCAGCTTGAATACATCTAATTTATTAATGTGATCTAATTCTTGTCTTGTAAGTTTAATTGGTAAAATAACTCTCACTGCTTTATTTCTAAAAATTTTAATGACCTGAGACAAAAGCGAAAGAGCAGACACTGCAGAAATCTCATACAAGCACTTAATTTCCTAAAAACAAATAAATCTACCCTTGAACCTGCGGTCGTGCGCAGTCAGTAAAAAGGGGGTTTTTTGGCGGGGGGAGGAATCAAACGAGAGCACATAGAATAGTCAATTTTATCGACACAACTGTACATTTAAAGTTTTGTGTTAAATTTACGATTTTTTACTGCTATTTAACATGGCTAGTTCAACAAAAAAAATAAAAAGTGTAAGATAGTAAGTGTAGCAGAGAATTTCAAACTTGGTGGGTTGAGAAATATGGCATGATCAATAAAGGCGACAAGGCGGTGTGTGTTTCATGTTGTGGAACAGTGGTATTCAGAACATCGTCTGTAAAACGGCATTTTGAAACAAATCACAAATCATTTTGTGAAAAAAGCGAACCAGAGCAAAAAGAATTAATTGCAAGTGCAATAAAAGACAGAAATAAACAGTCGACGTCTATGTTTAAATATGTAAGCAAAAATTGTCACACAAGCGCGGCAAGTTACTCGGCTGCAAATGACATTGCTCGGCATGGTAAACCTTTTCAAGAGAGATTTTTGAAGGAAGCTTGGTTGGCATGTGCGCCCTCACTTTTTGATGATTTGATAATAAATATAAGATAAGTCAACGCATCAAAGATTTTCCTCTATCTAGAAACACAATGACAGATAGAATCTTGAAATTGGCAGAAAATGTTACAGATCAACAAAAAAATGACATTAACTCTGCTCCTTTTATATCGCTATGGCTTGACGAAAGTATTGACATTACTAAATCGGCACGTTTAGCTGTCTGCTCAATATTGTGTAGGAAACATCATTAAGGAAGAATTAATTGCGAAAACATCGTTGTTAACAACTACAAAGGGCACAGATATTTGTACGGCAGTAAGAAATTCGCTTGCTGAGAAAGAAGTTGATTTGAAAAAAATTGTTTCAGTAACCACTGATGGTGCTCAAAATCTGGTAGGCGAAAAAATTGTTTCATTTCCTTATTTAAAACAGACGTAGGTCATTCGATTCTTGAATGCAACTGCATTATTCACCAACAAGCTTTATGTGTAAAGAGTGGTTTAACATCTCTTGATAATCTAATAACTTTAGTCACAAAAATAGTCAACCTCATATCGTCGCAGGCTTTAAACAAACTGAAGTTTGATGCTTTGTTGGATGAAGTCAATTCGGTGTATAATGGCTTAATAATGCATAACATTGTTCACTGGTTAAGCCGCGGGAATGCACTTCAAAGATTTGTTGATTGCTTGGAAGAAATCAGACTGTTTCTCTACAAAATGAGAGCAAAATTGAACAATACCCACAGTTGATGGATATTATGTGGCTTTTAAAATTGATGTTTTTTACAGACATATGCAAACATTTCAATGAATTGAACATAAAGCTTCAAGGCCCGAATAAAACAGTTATCGTCATAATGGATCTCATTCGCGCTTTTGAAGCTAAACTATATATGTTTTCAAAAACGATATTATTACAAAAAACTCAAGTACTTCCCAAACTTGAAAAAAAATATCAAAGATTTAGATGCCCAAGAGAAAGGAAATGAAGAAAAAGTTATTGATGACTTTATTTTCATAATGGATTCTTTAAGAAAAGAATTTTCAGCGAGACTTTCTCAGTTCAAGGAATTATCGGAAACGTTCAAATTTATTATGTACCCTGATGTGATTTCGTTTGATAAACTGAACTTGTTTCAATTCGATTAGTTGGAAATTGAAGAACTTAAAATGCAACTGATTGATTTCCAATCTAGAGCAATATGGATTCAAAAGTTTATTGAAACAAGGAAAAAGTTGGAATTGATTGAAGCAGAAAGGTTGACACACAAATATAAGTAAAAATACCAGTAACGAAATTTTGGAAACATGGAATTCGATTCCAGACGCATTTAACTGTTTGAAGAATATGGCGTATGCTATTTTAACCATATTTTCATCTACCTATGCATGCGAGTCATTATTTTCAGAGATAAATAACATCAAAGACTCGCTTAGAAAGCTTTTAACAGACGACTCTAATTCATCATGCATTCTACTAAAAGTAACATCTTATAATCTTATCTTATCATCTTATAATTTATTTATCATCTAATCTACAACAGCAGAAATCACACTAATGTTATTTTAATTTAAATTACAAGTATAACTAAAACGTTTGCTACTATACAGTGCAAAATGTATTTTTTCGTATTAAATAAAGAATTTTGACTTGTCCGTATTTAGTTTTATTAGTTCTTCAATAATCACAGGCAAAATTATTTGATGGCACGCCTATAACTCATTAAACGTTTTTTTAGAAAAAATGGCACGTTGACCCAAAAAGGTTCGCCACCCCTGATATAAGGGAATGAGATGAATCAATTTTCCTGAGACTTTTTGATCATATCAACATCTGTTGAGAATTAAAAAATTGCAATAGAATTTAGCTTGCCTTAAATATATCTATTGCTACTGGATGGTTTTAGCATTCACATTTGCACAAAAATACAGAAATTTCTGTGGAAAATTAACTGAATTTGCTTTGCATGAAACCGAAAATTCGTTATATTCACGGACCTCGAGAAAAACCTCTAAATGTCCTAGATTTAGAGAATCAGATACACATTATGTTGTGCCTTTAACATAAGGATGTTGTACTATATGTTAAAAGATAAGCAGAAGAATTCATACTTAACTTTCACGGACAGTAGAAAAAATCTCAATACAAAAAAGCCCTCAACAATAACGTTTAGCCTTTATTGTTTTAAAGTATTTTGGTTTTCCATCCATATAATTGTTCTGTGAATTTTGAGAGAAGAGTTTTTTAACTTTCTTTACCTTACTGCTGCATTTCACTTTCTTGTGGGGCCATTATATAGCTATAAAATTCTTTTTTTTTTAATGCATAAATTCCTACATACCAATTTTTTAATATGTTTTTAAACTGATAGAAATACTTCATTTTCTATTGAACATATGTTACCTGGATAATATTTAAAAATTAATAGACTACTTCCAAAAAACGTTCACCAAAATTGAATTTTTATCCTAAACATTATTAATAAAATTTTTTTAAAACCAAGTAAAAAACTAAGTGTTTAACACCAATGTTCCATTTATAAAAAATGTTATAAATCAAGAAAATTTTTTTGGGGACATTTTTTTCATAGTTCATAAATTTGAGTTTTAATCCAATTTTAAGCAATGAACAGCTTGTACTAATTTTCAATTCTCATGTTTCATTTAAAAGGTTGACATCACTTTCAAATGAATAAGCAGTTGATAAACATAAAACATATCTTTAATTAGTACGAAGAAAGAATTCTTTTCTTTACATTTTAAATGATACATGTGGATGAAATTTTACTCCGTAAAAATATAAACTATGACTTCCTTACATAGCACTAAGTTAAATTGCTCAAAGTTAGTATTATGAAAGTTTTCTGACATGTGTATATGATCATATATTAGTGAAACTATTTTATTACTAAATAAATAATTTACATATTTTATTTATTTATAAATTAAAATTACTATTCTTTCAAAAACTTTTACTTAACAAAAAATTTTTTTAAAATTTATTTGTTTAACTTGAACAACATCAGACTGTATCATTAAGAACAATACATAGTAGGTACCCGGCGCCTCCACCAAACTTGTCACGGAGTTCGAAAGAAGTACACAGTTCAATTAAACAAACAATTAGATTTATTCTAACGCTTGGAGCTCGATACAACACTGGACTGAGAACATGCCCAACTGGCGATGAACTCTGCTTTTATACACTTCGGAATATTCGAGAAATAACCAGTATGCACTCTAAAGAATGATCTGGATTCATCTAGAACCTAGAGAAACAATACATTAAAAACGGAAACAAAATTCCAGTCTTTGGATAAATCTGCCGGGGCCGGGATTCGAACCCGAGACCTGAGGAAGTTCAGTCCAACGCTCTGCCAACTCGGCTATCGGGACTTGTAGCAAATTATGCGTGTGACATTGCTCCCCTCGAAAAAGAAGACAGCGCCCGCTGTCATTTTGTTCAAGGGTCTTTATTCTGGAACGAGTGATGGGTCCTTTGTATGATTCTTTGGGAGGAATATCCTCGGTTTCGATTTGCTTGGCGGGATCATGGTACGGTTTCATACGCAGTACATGGACAACTTCTCTTAGTTTTCTTTTTTCGTGAAGCAGGATCAAAATCTTGTACTTCGTAAGTCACGGCTGATAAACGGCGTAGCACCTGATACGGTCCGAAATACCTTCTTAAGAGTTTTTCGGAGAGACCGACTTTTCTCACTGGAGTATAAACCCATACGAGATCTCCGGGAGCGTAGGATACCATTTGGTGTTTGGAATCGTAACGTCGACGATCTTTGTCTTGAGCTCTCAGAGTGTGCACTCGGGCTAGCTGTCGTGATTCTTCGGCTCTGGCTGCTATCTTGGTGATGTTATTGTCATCAAAATCGTTAGGACAGAATGGTAGCATTGTATCTAGTGTCGTTTCCTTCACGACCATGAAGTAAATAGAACGGCGTAAAACCTGTGGTCTCTTGTTTAGCGGTATTATAAGCGAAGGTTACAAATGGTAGAATTTCATCCCAATTTTTCTGCTCTACATCCACATACATTGACAACATGTCGGACAAGGTCTTATTGAAGCGCTCCGTCAGTCCATTTGTTTGGGGATGATACGCCGTTGTGAAACGATGATCAATGTTACACAAGTCGACGAGAGAGGAAACAAGTCTGGATCGAAAGACGGCTCCACGATCTGTGATAATTACTCGAGGAGCTCCATGCCTGAGGACAATTTCTTCAAGTAAGAACTTCGCTATTTCGTCGACTTCGGCTGTCGGCAAGGCTTTTGTTATTGCATATCGTGTTGAGTAATCCGTGCAGACTATTATCCATTTGTTTCCATGAGCAGACTTTGGAAATCTCCCAAGGAGATCAATTCCAATGCGATGGAAAGGAGCTATAGCTGGAGGGATGGGAACTAAACGTCCAGGTGGTCGTTGAGGAACGGACTTTCTCCTTTGGCACTCCCGACAATGCATGACATACCGAACGACATTTCGGTACATTCCCGGCCAGTAAAATCTCTTGCGTATCCTGTCATAAGTTTTCGCGAAACCAAGGTGTCCTGCGGTGGGGCGTCATGAAAGTGCCTTAGTATGTCTGCTCGTAGATGTTTAGGAATGACTGGTAACCACAACTTTCCATCTGGATCAAAATTCTTCCTGCAAAGGATACCGTCGATAAATCTGAATTCTTCGTTTTTGGATGAGTTGCTCAAAAGTTTTAATTTCGCAAGGTCTTGATCCTTTTTCTGTTCCATCGCAAGGTTCATACTCGTCGTGACTGCTAAAAATTTGTCTGATGTTTCCGTTTCCTCTTCCACTGGATTTCTCGAAAGAGCGTCGGCGTCACTATGCTTCTTACCGGTTTTATATTTTACGTCAAAATCATGCTCTTGAAGTCGGAGGGCCCATCTGGCAAGCCTTCCTGAAGGATCCTTTAAATTCATGAGCCAGCACAAGGAATGATGGTCAGTTACAACAGTAAAGTGTTTTCCGAATATGTACGGCCGAAATTTGTTGGTAGCCCATACGATGGCAAGACATTCCCTTTCTGTGGTGGAATAATTCTTTTCGGCTTTTGTCAGAGTTCTAGAAGCGTATGCTATAACTTTCTCGACATTATTCTGAATTTGTACTAGGACAGCTCCGATACCGTACCCGCTTGCATCAGTATGGATTTCTGTAGAAGCTCTTTCGTCGTACATCCCCAATACTGGATCCGAAGTAAGTGCTTTCTTAAGACTGTTAAATGCTTCCACCTCTTCAGGACCCCAATGAAACTCCACGCCACTTTTCAGCAACGACTGCAAAGGTTCGGCGAGATAACAGAAACCTTTAATAAATCTTCTAAAGTATGAACAAAGGCCAAGAAAACTTCGTATGTCATGTATATTCTTTGGAGTGGGAAAATTTCTTACGGCTTTTATTTTGTCGGGATCGACGAACGCCATTACTAGATACAAGATGGCCCAGAATCTTTACTTCTTGGGCAGCAAAAAGACACTTCTTTGAATTTAATTTAAGACCAGCTTCCTGAAGACATTTTAGAACAAGTCTTAATCGTATAAGATGGTCTTCAAAAGTTTCTGAGAACACTATTATGTCATCTAGGTAACAAAGACACATAGTCCATTTAAAATGGCGTAGCAAATTGTCCATCATTCTCTCGAAGGTCGCAGGTGCATTACAGAGACCAAACGGCATGACTTTAAACTCGTATAAGCCTTCGGGGGTAATAAATGCCGTCTTTTCACGATCCGCTTCGTCTATTTCTATTTGCCAATAACCAGATCGGAGATCCATGGAAGAAAAGAACATGGCACCTTTCAGACAGTCGAGCGTATCGTCAATACGAGGCAGCAGAGGATAAACGTCTTTTTTCGTGACGCTATTCAGCTTGCGATAATCGACGCAAAACGCCAACTACCGTCTTTTTTCTTACGAGCACAATGGGTGATGACCAAGGACTTTCAGAGGGTTGGACGATACCTTCATCAAGCATTTTCTGAACCTCTTCATGAATGATGCGTCTTTCAGTCGGCGAGACTCTGTAGGCTCGTTGGTTGATTGGAGCATGATCACCAGTAAAAATCCTGTGTTTCACATTCGTCTTCGCGGCTGTCGACTTGTCGGTCATCGTGAAAAAGCCCAGAAAATTTCCGGAGTAGTTCGGATAGCTTGTTTCTCTGTTCGTCACTTAACTCGGGTGACATCATTAACGAACAATTCATCTGTGACTCCAAGTTTCTTGCTGGTCATCCAAGCAACCCGATGTGTCGGAAATAACACATAGATGCCCTTCATTTAGTGGTTCAGCTTGGCCTATGCACATTCCTCTAGGGATGATTTGGTTTCGGAACTGCAGGTTGGTAACCCAGACATCACTTTTCCGTTACGATATGTGGATACCATGGACGGTGTAGCAATATTTTTCTCGAAGAGCAAATGTTTGCTGCCGTCTAGAACTACATTTATGTCTCCTCGGGTTTGATATCCTGATACTGTTATTCTAGTTAAAGAATGCGGCTTAAGTGTATAGTCCCTGGTGGCATACAAATTCCAGGCGTCAGGCGCTGTGGAGTCTCGACAGATGTCTTCTAGAACAAGTTCATTTTGTCCACAGTCTATAACGGCTTGAGACGCCTCTAAAAAGTCCCATCCTAGGATGACGTCATGGCTACAATGTGATAAAACAATAAATTCAAAAGGCAGTTCTCGATTGTTTATACGGACACGTAAAACACATTTCCTATCGGCCGAACAAAATTTCCATTCGCAACTTTCAGCATAACGCTCTTGGCATCAGCAAACAGAACTTTCTTTAAAAATCGGCGATACTTATCGGATATGACAGAAAACGATGCCCCAGAATCTACTAGAGCACGTATCGGCTTCTTATCTATTATTACGTCTAGTTGGTTACCAGTCATCTTGGCGGTCGACGGAGGATTTCCAGTACACGCGGCCTCACCTCCTTGGAAGGTCGCTCTCTTTAGTTTTCCTCGCTCCTACGGCCTGGCGACTGACTGGATCGGCGATATGGCGACGGGGATCTGTAACGACGTATTGGGGATCGGCCTCTCGTGGGACTTGGCGTAAAACGGCGAGAAGAGTTTGGTCGGCGTATTTCTTCTTCAGTGCCAACGTCGTCGAAGTTCCGTCGGCGGTTTCGAGAGTTGTCAAAGACAGCCTTTCTCTCTCGGCAGTAGCGCATTACATGTCCAGGACGTCCGCAGTGGAAACAAACAGGTCTGTTGTCAGCCGTTCTCCACACATCTGTTTTTCTTGGTTCAGGTGGGAATTTCTGAACAGGAGCTCTGTATTTCCTGGTTACAGCGGCGTATGTTGGTCGTGGTCTAGTTTCTGTAGGTTTTGTTGACACTGGGGCCAAAACCCTTTCAACTTCGTCTTGAACGATCTCTTCTAAGGATTGGGGATCAGAGTCCAAAGATTCTTGCGTCTGGTTAGCTAGTCGATGGACTTCTTCTCGTACGATTGTGCGAATAAGAGAGACCAAATCAGTCTCATCCGTCAGGGATGCAACCGGTACGACGTTTGGAAGCCTTTCAAATCTCGGTCGACCAACTCTCTTCTGCTTCATATCTTCGATATAGTTGCACCATTTGATAAAACTTGCTGTGTCGTTGATTTCTCTCGTCAACAGGGCCTGATAAATATCCTCAGCAACACCTTTCATTAGGTGTGACACTTTTTCGTCTTCTTTCATCAGAGGATTTACCTCTTGGCAAAGTCCTAATACACTTTGTATGTAGGACTGTGTACTCTCGCCTGAACGCTGGGCTCGGCATTTTAGTTGTTCTTCTGCCCTTCTGGTATATTTTTGACGGTCACCGAAAAGTCCACTTAGTCCATTTTTAAACGCTTCCCAGGAATCTAAGGCGTCTTCGTTGTTGACATACCACTGTCTCGCAGTTCCGCCAAGAAAGAAATAAACGTTAGCCAGGCACATCATGTCATCCCACTTGTTAAAGTTGGCTACTCGATCGTACTCTTTAAGCCATTTGAGAGGGTCTTCCCCAGGCGCTCCTCGGAAGGTCGATGGGCTCCTCCATTGCTGTAACGAAGGTGTTACTACAGCGGGCTTGGCTTCTTGCTCAGTCGGCATTTTTGTCCTCTTCCTACTATTTTCTTTTAACAGTCCGAATTCGGGGGACAATCCTCTTAACCGGAGGCTCCTGCGAAGGTTGTCACTATTATCCACGTTTGATGTAATTGTACCCCCGCGCCTCCACCAAACTTGTCACGGAGTTCGAAAGAAGTACACAGTTCAATTAAACAAACAATTAGATTTATTCTAACGCTTGGAGCTCGATACAACACTGGACTGAGAACATGCCCAACTGGCGATGAACTCTGCTTTTATACACTTCGGAATATTCGAGAAATAACCAGTATGCACTCTAAAGAATGATCTGGATTCATCTAGAACCTAGAGAAACAATACATTAAAAACGGAAACAAAATTCCAGTCTTTGGATAAATCTGCCGGGGCCGGGATTCGAACCCGAGACCTGAGGAAGTTCAGTCCAACGCTCTGCCAACTCGGCTATCGGGACTTGTAGCAAATTATGCGTGTGACATTATCATGAAATGCCAGTTATGAATACTCGAGTGTCTCTGAACATAAATACTTTGATTACAGTTTAAGCAAAGTTCAGCACCTTTTGAAATTAAAATTTGCATACATTTGAGTTTTTTTTTAATCATGAATTAATCATCAAACATAGAATTAATGATAATGACTTTGATTTTAGAAATAAAAGCTCCTTTTACGGACATTTATATGAATTTAGATGTATTCATGTCTTTTTGTGACAATGTGTCTTTAACCCAGATTCAGCATTTTACCTTTACCCAATTAGAATGCAATACATAAAATAGTCACTACATGGCTTACTTTGAGTATGCGATCTCCAACTCTTATTTTTCCTGTCCTTGCTGCAGTCCCATTGCGAACAATCTAGAAAAGATCATAAAATATGAATAAATATTTATAAAAAAAACAGATTTATCTGATATAGATATCACAACTTATGAAAATAATCATTAGAGATATTAAACACATGAAGCCACCCATCTGATTTATGGTTAGTGATGCTGAATGCAGTGCCATAGGGCCTGGGTTCAAATCCCAGAGAAGGCATGGATGTTTGTAAATGTATAGTGCCTTTGCAGCATGGGGGTACTTTAAATAGCCGTTGAGCCACTAGTCCCTTCGTGAGGTTGGTGGAAGGAGAAAAGAGGTGGGAGGCTCCTGACCCCCCAGGGTGTTGTCCCACAAAATTAGAGTGGAACCAAGTCAAAACATACAGTCACCTGCATAGTGCTCAAAGATATGGCTTAATGTCAGGCGTACATCTAGCCCATTGCCCCTATGAATTTTGTGGGCCTCGGTTTGACATCATCAGATAGATAAATACATAAGAATCCAAAAATTTAAGCAAAGTGTACTGAAACAGTAATAAACATTCATACAATTATTTAAAAAAGCATATTATAGCAAACATTTATTTTCCAGCTTTCTCATTTTTAATTTTCAATGCATTAATTTATATAGTTCTCATAGAAAAAAAAAATTTAATTTAAAACAATATAGAACTTTATTTTTATATATATATATATATAATAACCATATTCCTTTTAAAATACTCTCTAGCATTAATTTTTGAAAAATATTGTTTTTTTTAAACAAATAACGCTTATTTTCCCAAAAATGTACTCCAATTTGGAATGACAGAATTTAAAGAACCTGTTCCTTTGAACCTATTACCTTAAGAGAGCAAAAACACTACAGTTTGTAATCTGCCAAAATCTATTTTCTACACTTACTACCACTTTCCTTCACTACCAAGAGTGGAAGACTTCGCAAACTAATGTTTTCAATTTTTTTAAAATTTGAAACATTTCCCTCTTGTTATGAAGATAAAAGGTCTTAAATTGTTTTACTGTGCAAAACAGATTCAACACTGTGGAAAGCAAAAGAACACCAACGTATCGGTAGTTCCTTTCCGAAACATTCACCCTAGATGTGAAGTTTATAAAACCCAATAGGCGAGTCTACCAGGATTTTTCAGTTAAAAGTTTTTAGTTCCTTTCTGATTCTTCTTGTATTCTTGCTCCACGTATTTGCTGATTCTCTCTCCTTTTTTTCCCCCCAAATACATTGCTAATTGGTTTTCTTTAAAAAAAATAAATAATCTTTCATCCATTTAAATTAAGAAATAATTTCTTATTCTAAATTATGAAACCTTAAAGCAGAAAAGAAACACTATTTTTTTTAAAAAAAGAATATAAGCTGGATTAACTGACAATGTTATTTTAAAATAAACAATTAATGAAATAATTATTAGTATTTTTTCATGTTTTAGTCTAAGTTGTGATATTACAGATCAATGATTCTACAAACAATGAAATTAACATAACTTTGACATTTTTTTAAAAATTGCTTTTGAATTATTTAAATGTTTCTTCTGAATATAATTCTTTAAAAGTTCAATATATTTTTTCATTAGATCATTAGGGCTTGGGATATATCTACAAGTATTTTAAAACTTTAAATATTAAAAAATTCCATTTTTAATTAATTTTTTTACCTCCAAAAGAAACTACATCTGATTTATTCCTATTAGTTTTGTTCTTTAATTAGTATTATTTTATAATTATGAACTGATTCTGAAATCACGTTTTTAAGTTAGGTATTACATATGAGAGTATTATATAAATATCTGGCTTCTCTTATATGCATTGATTATTCTTACTCTGAATACTGTAGATTAATATAGTCTTCAGGGTTAATCATATATGCCTAAACACATAAAGATAGCTTGCAGGTTTGTTATGCAATGGGGCTAATGAACATTGACTTTTTTGAGGCACAAAATACATTAGTGTAGTATGGAAGAAGAATGGCATGTCTGCTTAGTTGTCATCCTCACCACCTGATCATGATTCAAAATTACAAGATCAGTCACCAATAGCAATCTTATTACTTTTAAATGCAATGCTAATAAAACATTTATCATCGTCATCATGAATTTGATCTTAATCAAGAATGATTTTTAAAGAATTTTTTAAATGAATATTGTTTTCATTTTGATTTTTACAGCAGAGTATGTGGAAAGTGGAAAGCAAATAAAAGTAGGATAAGAGTTTTATATTTAAAGTACTTAACATGCAATTTTAGGGGGGAATTTGTTCTCTTTACTAAAAACAATTAAACAAATTAATACAGAATTTATTTTGATCTTTGTAAACAGTAAAAAAAATACATATTTTTCAATAATTTTCAGAAATTTTATATGCAAAGAACATGCCTTTACATTCACTGAATATTAAAGAAACAAAATATGACTTCTTAATTTCTTTTTTTTTTATAAAAATATTAAATTTTCTAGTATCTTAAGTTTTGCATAAATAAGGATTCTATAAATGTCATGCTTACATTTTCCCATTTAACATTACTGTTAACTTTAAAATTTCGAATATGGAAATGGCAATAGTTTACTCATATTTAAACACAATTAAGTTTACTGGATATACACACATATTGAAATATTACCAAATATGATTTATTTTTTTCTGTTTTCTGATAAAATTAAAAAATACTGTTCCGCTTAGCATGAATTTACTTTAAAAAAAATTCAAATGAGTAGAGTTTGCCTCAGATATGTGAAGTAATCAAATATGTACATTTATGGTAGTTCTGAAGAGTTAAATTTCTGATTTTTTTTTAAATTGGATGTTTTGTTCAAGGACTTTAAAGAACAAGCGAGTTATGGAACACAGGTTAAAGAACAGTTATTCAAAAAGGAAGAATAGTTAAGAAAAAAAAAACATCTAAAAGACCGAGAATTTCCAATACTAGCTCCAATTTAATGTATAAAGTCTTCACACAGGATTTTTTTTGAAAATAGCAATAAAGATTTCTGAGTATTGATACAACATTCCAATTAAATTAAATAGAATTTGAATGTTAAATTCAATATACTTAAAAATCATTTATCACTCTAAAATAGCTAAAAAAGAATACTAAATAAAAAATCAAAAAATATTAAATGACACATTAAAACTTATTTTATACAAAGATGCACCGATGTTCATCCAAAACATATGCCAAGAAGAACAAGTGATATCAAATCAAAATTTACATCAGATAACACAAAGTACCAAAAGTGAAATGAATGAAAATACAGCTTTCAGCTAAGTGAGGAAAACAAAATCAATATTGATTGAGTGTTGATGCCCATAACTGGCGAAAATTGCTGGTACATGCCAAGGCATTTAATAAGAGACAAAAATTCTTGTTGGAATACAGCAATGCTTATCCACACATTGCCAAAGCGTACCAGGTGTAGCAGCAGGTGATATATTCAGGTCCAGAGTCTTTCTCCAATGAACAACCAAACATGTTTGATAGGATATACATTAGGAGAACAGGCAGTCCAAGGCACCAAATCCTTCTAGTGGCCAAAGCAGACTTGGAACATCATAAGCCACATATGATTGTACATTGTTCAGTTGGAATATGACCACAAGCTAGCACTCAAGGTAGGAAAGGATAATGGTTAAACTTCTGGCTTATATAACAAGCTGATCTGGCGATGTGTACTAGGGAACATGAAAATGGAATCTCGTAACTTCCCTAACCATAACACTGGGGGACAGGACCAGTATTGTGTTGTATAAGAAAACAATCAACCTCTCTACAAAATTTCTTCATACTCCAACACAACCATCATAATCTTGCAGGCAAGAACTAGATTCACTGTAAAGACAATGTTGTGCCCTTTAGTAGTCCATACTTTCCATTCATTGTAGATACAAACATCTGTGGTTTTGAGACACAGGTAATTGCAACAGTGGATGTCTTATGAATATTCCACTGTGTTGCAAACATCATTAAATGGTATGTGCAGAAACTGATTCTGGTGCAACAGATAATATTTGTTAACATAGTTCCTGATGCTTAAGCGCAATCTATCATGGCCATGTACACTTTTTACTCAATGTCCCACATAGTGGAGTGACAAGGCAGTGTTGTTGGACAGTCTTACCCTCTTGCATCCAACAATTACAAATCTGCATCAGTGTCACTTACTTTTGTTGGACATGATAACTTGGCTTCTCAAAAAAAAAATATGATAATCTTCATTCTCCATAGGCAACAATTCTTTGTTGGTTGAATACATACATTCAGAAACATACTCAAATGACTTCAGCATTCTTAAAAAAAAAATACCTGCAGAAAAATGTAATTTTCTGTTCACCTTTTAAATAGAATTGTTTATTGTTTATTCAGCAGTCGTAAACATTTTTAGATTTATATAAAAATTGTGTGTGTGTGTGTGTGTAAATTTTATAAAATACTTACAGAATCCAATAAATAAGTTTAAACAAATAATTTGCTTATCATAAAAACCTTAAATAAGTAAGAGAAAAAAAATACAGATAAAAGAAAAAAATAGTAACAAATATGAAAATTATTTCTTACCCTGGATACATATATTCCAGGTTTACCGTTACCGAATGGAAAACAAGTTTGATCACATCCTCCCATAATACTTAAGCCCAAAGAACCATTTAACCTAGGCACTGCTACTTCCTATGCATAAAACAAAAATAATTATAAGTTAAGGTTTAAATAAACAATACAAAAATAACTTTATATATATTAGAAGTGTAGAAAATTAATTCCATTACCTTTTTTTTTCAATTAGATAAGAAAAGTTAATTACTAAAATTATACATATTCAAGAGGACAAACTCTTGGAAAATAGAGGTAATATATTTTTTAAGCCTGTCTAAAAAAAGTTAAAGTTAATTTGAAATTCTATTACCTTTTTTCAAATCATTCAGATTCAGAGATTTGTCAAGTATCAAAATATGATCATTAAAAAAGAAATAACTACAAAATGTATTTAACATCAAATATTTCAATTCTTTAGGCAGTGTAAATTTAGAAAATAGAATAATACTGATTGTGTGGGAATGTAAATTATATTTTAGTATAAAAATGCTAAAATATAACTTCTAGAAGAATTAGAATTACAAAAACTAGAAACACACACACACAAAGAAAACATCATAAAAGGTACAACAAACCTCAGTAATATGTGCATTTGATACTAAAGAGTTGCTTGTAATTCTGGAGAGAGTCGTTTCACTGTATGAAGATCTAGTAAGTACTTCTGATGTATCCCCAAGAGCTTTGGTGGGAGGTGGTAATTCAGGTGTTAAAGGTATATAAGGTCTTGGATTCTGAATTGTTACTTTTACAACTGGACCTTCATACTTATCTTTGGTGTCATAAGATGCAGAGTGAACTAATGAATTTAATGTGGATGGCTGAATAATATCAGGCGTACTTTTACAAGATGCACGAGATAAACTCATGGGAGTTGATGTCATATCAGGTTCAAAAGAAGATATTTTAGTTTGATGATGAAATGTATTAGGTACAGTAGTTTGTTGAGGACTTGGAAGTGGATACCCATTTCCACTGTGCTGAACAGAATCATTTATAGGTCTGTAACTAATTTCAGAGTTACAGTTAGCAGGACCAAAAGAGTTGTAAGATTTAATTTCAGCATCAGTAGACACTTGCATGTTTCTGGGAGCAGCATCAAATTTAGGAGAAAGAGATACTTGCCGCATTTGAACATTCAGATGTGGAATATTACCAGGTGTAGGTTCTATTATCTAATTTTAAAACAGAAAGAAAATATATTTGAAGTAACTAAAAATACTTAAGCATTAAAATATCATTTAAAACAGAAAACTAAGTAATAAAGAATGATTCAAAATAAATTTCATAAAAAACTTTCCCATGCACAAGTCACTGAAAACGATCTCAAGTTTTCAAAAAGTAATTTATATCATTTTATACACTCTGATTGATTAAAATATGTGTTAAACTTATTGTTAGTCTATATATTAATAACAATAATTTTCCTTCACATAGTAGAATTTTCCTTCATTTATTTTTTAAACCTAAGACCTAAAAAAGATTTATTAAATGCAAATAAGTAGCAACATAAAAGTTTTAGATTAAATCACGATAAGTAAAACTAGAAAAATTGAAGCACAGAGACAAAAAAAGCATAATAACTAACAGAAATATATTAGCATCACATATGTACTACTTACACACTTGGAAATTCACCAAAATTAAATATAATTTAAAATCACAGATGACTGATAGTATTTGATTAATGAATGTAAAAAAAGTGAAAGAGATTAGAATACACAATGAAGAATCAATGATTTCCTACAGCCGGCATTTTGAAAATAATAGGTTATGAAAACATTTTATTTACTAACATAATTAATCCATTTTGTGCATACAATTCAGCAATCTTACAAAGAGAAAAAATTCCTTATATTTGAGTAAATAAATGTGAATAACCCGATAAAAAAATTCAAAAAATAAAACAGCTAGAACTTATTAATATAATGAAAAATGTAAAAGAATTTAAAGTCTGTTAGCATGAAAGGTAACTAATTAAAATTTTTCCAGAGATCAATATGACATTTCTCATTCAGAATTTACTTAGGCACCTTCCAATACCATTAAATTGCAAACTTTCATCTTCTAAAAATTTAGAAAAAATTTAAAAACCAAAATTGAACATATCATGACAAAATCTTATGCTAAATATATCAAAGTATGATTTTAAATTACAAGAAATATACCTCTTTTTGAATATTTGTTCTTTCTCTCAAAACAGTGAATTTAATTGCATTGCCTGCATTTCTTAGTATTTGTACAGCACTGCAATGGTCGATATCCAGCATAGGAATATCATTGACCTATAAGTTAAAATTCAAAAATAAAAACATTTCACAGACGAATATTATTTGAAAATACATTTATTAATTATCATTAATAAAAGATCTAAGTAAATCACTTAAGTATAAATAATCTATTTAGATCAAAGAAATTTATAAAGAACCTATATGAAATTTTTATAGCTATTATTAAGACTATAAAAAAAATTAAAAATAAGTATTTTTTAAGAAAAACTAATAAAAGATTACAAATTTAATTTTAATTAAAAGATCAACATTACTAATAAAAAAAATGAAAATTTATTTATACAAGAACTAAAATGTGTTGAACTTTTTAAAGTTTGAAGTAGCATTACAAATATAAAATTATCTGTTTATGGGCTCAAATCGTAAACCAATGGTGCTAAGTCATATTCATTAACACAAATAGATGTAGCAAGCTATAAAAAAAATTTCCATACATAAACTTGACCTTCAGTATTTAAAGTATTTTAGACTTCATTCTCAAATGTAACTAGGGAAAGTAATTATATATATATATATATATCTTTATTAATAAATTTGTGAATAACTCTTATTCTAGTATATATATATATATATATATATCTTTATTAATAAATTTGTGAATAACTCTTATTCTAGTATATATATATATATATATATATATATATATATATATATATATATTTGCAAAAGTATATAAAAAGTAAAAAGTAAGTATAGTTTCAATCAAAATACATTAAGCTGCTGTGATGATGTAATCTATAACATAAAAATTAATGCAGAAAGGAGATATCTGAATAGAAAGAAAATTGACACACACAGATCATTGGACAACCTGATCTCCCAGAACAGTGTGTTTATAGAATTTGAGTTATTTGGAAACTTGTTTACTCAAACAATAACTATATATGTAAATAAAGAGATATAGAGTGACGGTTGGTACATTGTTCTCTATGGCAAATGTCTGCAGGAACAAAGAATACTAATTATAAGCAGATGACTACTAGCACCATCTGTACACACAGGTCGTAAACACCCCAATAGTTTTTATTTTTAACCACAACGGCTTTGTCCACGTTTGTACAGAATGTAAATCCCTTACCCCCCCCATTAGAGCTTTGTGTATGCATGTGTCAGAAAAAGTAGCTAAAAATTCACTAAACTAATAAATTTCACAAAAAGTAATAGCTATTTTTTTCTTTTTAAAAAATATAACCCATATTCCATAATACGTTTTGTTACTCCTCAGTCCATTAAAAAAATTTTCAGCAACACTGGTCGGCACCCACTGCATAGGAAGACAGTCAGGTGAATATCTCACCACTGTTCTGGACGTCACATTGGGATTTATTAAAAAAAAAACCAGCTCTTGTCCAAGAGATCTCAGGGTGAATGATCCCAGCAGTATTGCAAATGCACCTAGCAGTGAGCAAAGGCAAGGGGCAGTTGGGGCAATAACCCATGTGATTTCAGCCACCTCTACCTGACAATGGTCAATACAGTCATTAGTTTCCCAGTTACACTTTGGATCATTAACAAGGTTATATGAGATAGCAAACAGTGATTGTCTGATTACTGCTTGCTATCTCATATAATCTTGCTCTCAGCGAACCACTAGAATCTTTATGGTAACTTCCGCCATAGTCCACCATTTCTGCTAACATTGTTGAATGATAGTATGAATCCAGCCCAAATGATGAGCGATCTTGTGATTTAACTCCTTTTTCTAATTACTACCGCATGTTCTTTCAAATGGTAACATCTACTTATACTATTTATAAATGCATTTGTGAGGTATCACAGTCCATATTGGACAATGGAACCACATTCAGATAAAAGTTATGCCTTAGCATTGGAAAATCCCCAGTTTTACACACACCCTAGATGCTGGAGCTCTGGTGCATGGCAAATAAAGTCTGTCAGTCACTGGTCACTACAAGTTCATGATTGGTACATCCTATGGTAACAATAGGTGCATACACAATTTTGTCCACTTTGGATCCACAGTGCATATTGATTCCTAATTTGTTAAGTAAGAAATGCTAATATCAGTCATCAAGACTTATGTTAGCTTTGAGTGGCAGGTAACATGCTACTTTTACTGTCAAGCGACCATATGCATATGATTGAGATCACTTGAGTGAATTTCAAAAACTTTCATAATTTAATGCTAATATTGTTTAGGCACATACTTTGTATTCTATTAGAAGAAATACGATTTCATAATCTTCGTTCTAAGAGAAATGAAAACCTTACAGGGCATAAGGTTTTTAAAATTCTTTTGAAAACATAAATATCTATGAAAAATCTGGATGAGGGAATGGATTGATGTCCCATTAAGAAATAAAATACTTTAATGAATATTTACATTAAATTCTATGCTTTAACCTCCTTGCAACATGCAAGTCCCTACGAACATCTCATAGATGAGAGTGTAATATATGACTTTTTAGACAGAATATTTAATCAGAATTTTTCTTGTCATTAAATGTAGTCCTATCCCTGTGATGGTGGAAAATTTGAAGAATGAAGAATGTTGACCTTTATTTCATTGCACTATTTTTGGTATTTGTTTCAAAAAGAAAGTGAGAATCATGTGGGGATGAGTAATGCAACTAAAGACAGCTTGCTCTTTAAACGTGTCAGTTGATGTAAAAAAACATGCATATGTTCTTGATGATTCCACGAATACTTTTTTTTTTGCCACTCTAGTTTTTTAAGGTTTTACCTGTATTTCCCTTTCTATTTTAGAAAGCCTTAACTCCATATTATTATAGCAAGAAACAAATATTCATCAGAGGATTATTATGCTTCAATGTTGTATTATAAAGCTTATATAATAATCTAAAATGATACCGAAAGTTTTAACTATTAGACAACTATAACTTATTTTAACTATTAAACAACTATAACTTATTTTAACTATTAGAGGAATTAAAGTTTTTTCTTCTAAGGTTTAGCAATGTAAAACACCCATCCTGCAAGGCAATTTCTTTCGCTTCCATCCTGTCCCTAGGGAACATTGTAAACAGGCTTAAACTGAAATGTTAAACACACCCCTAAAAAGTATCATGAACACTTGCTCACTATAACTTTCTCTTTATACTTTTCTGCCAAAAACAAAACAAAAAAACAATCCCAAGCCACAGTTTATTCTAAAAATAACAAACTGAGAAGTTTGTACTGTTCAAAGTGGGGATTCTGAGTGGATATATTCAATAAACGGATATTATTCAATCCTCATACAGGAGTATCTATGAGTTCAATTGCTATCTCATTTAGAAAAGTTAATGAATTAGAAAACAAATGAGACATTTTCAAATGTAATACTAGACTGCATGGGAAAAAAATTATTTTAAGCATATAATATACATAACATTTTCAGTTTATAATAATTAAAATTATAAAATTAAAAAAATATAATAAAAATACAAATAAAATTTTTACATTATTAAGTAACTTTTACATACCATAAATTTAGAAAAACAGTTAAGGAAACCATATTAACAGTTACATATATACAAATTCAAATTATTTAAGAAAAAGAACAAGAATTAAATGGATTTATAATAAATTATTAAAGTGAACTTGCCTTCAGAATTTTATCGTCTACTTTCAAGCCCCCTTTATCAGATGGACCGCCTTTTGTTATTTTGGACACAAATATTCCCTAAAAGAAAAATTACTCATAACATAACACTCTTTCTCTAAATAATATAATTTATAGACAAGCAAATTTTGCATGGCACAGACAAAGGGTCAGCAAACGGCAGCTCTTTTCCATAGAAGGTTACAGCTCTTTAAATTTTTGCCTCTATTGTAATACTAAAAAATAGTCGTCTATAAAATATATTTTCTTTTGAAAAAAAAATATGTATCTATTGAAAAAAAATATATGTGTATTTGCAAAACCATTTAAATATTTAACTGGCTAAGATAGGTACTTTTGTATTAAGTTGCTTTTCATTGACGAAGTTTATGCACATATAATGAAAACATCTTAGGATCATTTATAAAGCAGGAAAAGTTGAATTCATTGCTAAAAATGTTGCAGTGGAAAGACATTCCTTACAGAAATTTCCAACAATGTTTATTTATTTACATAGATTACTTTAGGAGCATTCATCAATGGACAAGAGATGCACTGAAGCCTCCATTCAAAGTGACAAAAATACATCCAGTATTTTTCAATATACTTGAGGGCTAATAAAAAAAAAGGTAAGGAAACCACATTTTTTCGAAGACAAAGAATGGCCTGCTGCAGTTTTAAATCGCAAATTCCTTCTTTTACATTTCATTCCCTTGAAACAATAAAAAGTAAATGATGACTTTTTCAAATTACTTCATACTTATTGAGATTTAAAATAAGATATTCTTTATTTTATTAGATAGATGTAAATGTTATCATTTTTATTAAAAACATTAAAATAAATTTGTTCAATTTAAAAAAATAGTTCATCACAACTTTTGAAATCTCCATGTGGATTATCATGATTGAATATTTATGAAAAGAATAATTTAAATGTAAAGTAAAACTTTAAATTTATTCACATTTCTTACATTATATTAGGTCGGATAAAAAGAAATCCATTATTTTTTCGGTAGATGGCTGCAGTGTCGATATCTCGTGAAGTATCGATCAAACAATTTCAAATTTATGCTCATTTTTCAAGGTGACATTTCAAACTAAAAAAATATTTTGCAGTTTTTTGTTTGGTCCATTCATTTGCGAGTTACAGGGTGTTAAAAATGGAAATCAACAAAGAGAAAATCCGGCACATTTTACAGTTTTTCTTTGATACAGGCGAAAATGTAAACCAGGCGGCTGAAATTGTGAATGATGTTTATGGTGCAGATACTGTAAACGCTAATCACCTGCAATTTTGGTTTCGTCGATTCCATTCAGGTATTTTTGATGCTAAAAATGCACCTCGCACAGGCAGGCCCGTCGTCGTAAATGTTGATAAAATCACAGAAATAATCGAAATTGACCGACATGTTAGTCGTAGTATCGTACAGGAGCTAAAGATCGACCACAAAACAGTTGTAAACCATTTGCGCAAAGTTGGATTAAAAAAGAAGCTCGATGTTTGGGTACAACATCAATTAACTCCAAAAAACATGATGGACCGAATTTCTATCTGCGAAGCCTTGGCCAAACACAATGAAATCAACCCATTTCTTAAACAGATGGTGACCGGGGATGAGAAACGGGTCACATACGACAAGAGAATATATTCTTAAGATATTCTTCTTGTTCTTAAAGAATTCTTAAGATATTCTTACTTTAAAGAATATCTTATTATTATATGCGAAAACGATCGTGAAGCAGCTTAAACGATGGTCAAACCAGGACAAACATCCAGGAAGGATTCTCTTGTGTATTTGGTGGGACTGGAAAGGAATCAATTATTAAGAGTTGCTTCCGTATGGCCAAACACTAAATTCAGATATCTACTGTCAACAACTGGGCCGTTTGAAGCTAGTGATTGACCAGAACGATTGAACGATTGGTTTATGGGCGTCTGGACTGTATCACAGTCCTCAATCCCTTATCTGGATAGCTTTGATGTTGGGCGTGGCGAAAGTGGAGTTATGCATTCTGCTTTGTGGCATGGCGGTGATTGGTTGGTCGATGGAATCAGGGAGGCGTGGCAAACGTGCTTCATCAGGATGGGTGATGTTCAAGTTTTTTTGGCATGGCTGAGAGCTTAGAGGCTGCTCTCTGATTGGATGTTGGTAGAGTGATATTTGACTCAGGTTGGCTGCCCATCGGGCTGTGAAATTGTAAATGGGGAGGAGCAAGTCCAGTGGGGAGAGCCGAGGAAAAATAATGACAAAAAATTTATAAAAGTTAGAATTTTAAAAGATAAATTTTAAAAGATTAATTTTAGCAAGTAGGGTGTGCAATATTAAATTGCACAACGTTAAAAATTACGGAGGATTATAAGAATCAAGAAGAATTCTTCTTGGCCTTTTTGTATTGTCATTTGGAGTATAAGGAATTAAGTTTTGAATATTGACATTATTGATTAAATCCAAATTATTAAAGAAGTTAATTGCATTATTCTGAATATATGCTTTAAAACTATTAATTTTAAGATCTTTGCGAATGTCGTCATTGCGCATATATCTGGTTGCTTTGACGATCATACGAATGAGAGAGTTTTGTAAGGTATCTAGTTTATTTATATTAGTTTTAGCGGCATAACCCCAGACTGGACTTGCATAAGCTAAGATGGGACGCATAACGGCTGTATAGAGAAGCACTTTGTTTTCTATACTTAAATGTGAGTTCCGGCCTATTGGGGGAAGAGTTTAAACATAATTCTCCGGAACTTATCGCGAACGTATGTAATATGTTGTTTCCAAGTAAGGTGGGTATCAAAAATTATGCCAAGGTATTTGGCTTCCTGAGACCATGGGATCTGTTTATTGTACATGGTGATTGGTGGTGGTAGGCAATGCTTTTTTGTGAAAATTATGGCTGTTGATTTTTCTACGTTTATGCTAATTTTCCATTTGTCATAGAAGTTTTGAAGGTGTAGTAAGTGTTTGTTTATAGCAAAAGAAATTGTAGTTAGGTTTTTGAATGTTGCGTGAATGGCAGTGTCGTCAGCGTAGAGGTTAATTTTTGTTAGTGAATATTCAGGAATATCGTTAATGTAAAGATTGAATAGTAAGGGGCCTAGCAAAGAACCTTGTGGACACCCTGCATTTACAGGGTGCTTGTTCGAGAGAGTCTCGTTAATTCTGACTTTGAAGGATCTGTTAGTGAGATAAGAGTGAATGAGGTGAATCATTGGGGGAGGAATATTATAAGAAATTAGTTTGAAAGTGAGTCCATTAATCCAAACACGGTCGAAGGCTTTCTGGATATCCAGAAAAACCGCGCCCGTGCTTTTCTTTTTCTGGAAACCTTCCGAGATATGTTCAGTTAATCTTAAGAGTGGGTGTAAAGTAGACAGCTTGGTAGTAAAACCATATTGATTAGGATTGAGAAGATTATTTGAATTAATGAAGTTTTTTAATCTAAGGAGAATAATGGATTCGGTAAGTTTACCGATTGTAGAAAGAAGGGATATAGGCCTGTAACTGGTTGCTAAGTGAGGATCTTTGCCAGGTTTGTTAATTGGAAAAATAATAGCTTCTTTCCAGTTTTCTGGAAAGTGATTAAATTTGAGGATTTTGTTGACTAGAATAGTTAAAATAAGGATGAGTTTAATGGGGAAATTTTTTAACATGCGATTAGTGATTAAGTCTTTACCAGGAGCTTTTTGGAGTTAACATGCTTAATGTAGTGAATAATTTCGTCAGGAAGGGCAGGTTCAATGTTAGTGGTTGGAGGGGTGGAAAGAAAGTTGTTTACGGTGGAGTTAATATTATCGTCATTATGGTTATAGGAATCATTTTCGCGTTCATTTTCAATAAAGTTATTTTTAAGATTAGTAGCTAGTAGGTTAGCTTTTTGCTGATCTGTGACTGCCGTACCAGTTGCACAGTTGAGAGAAGGGATTTTGGATCTTTTATTTTTGAAAAATTTCTGTGTGCGCCATAGGCTGTTGTCTGTGGTGTTGAGTGCTTCTAATCTTTTTTGCCAAATGTCATTGTTGTATTTTTTGAGTTCTTTTTTGAAATCTGATTGTGCTCTATTGTAATATGTTTTAAAAATTGGGTTGAGTGTCTGGTGATAACGTTTACGAAGGTGGTTTTTGAGTTTTAGTAGTCTATTAATGTGTAGTGGAGTGAAGTTTCGTTTGTCGATTTCTATTGGCCGGGAGGCGTGGCTATGTGTTTCGATGACCGCGTCGGTGAACTCTGAGATTTTTTGCTCTAAATCGTTAGTATTATTAATATCGTTTGGGTGATAATCAAATAAAGAAAGGTTATTATTTAGATTATTTTTGAAAGAATACCAGTCGGTGGAGACCGCTCTCTGGGGTTAGGGGGTTCAATTGCTAATTTAAAGCTGAAGTTTAGGAATACTGGGTTATGATCGGATGATAAATCGTCGATAGAGTTAATGGTGAAAGGATAATAGAAGTTCTTAATTAGTGCTATGTCAATTGTATTAGCGGAGTTATAACCAAATCTAGTAGGAGTAGGGGGATAGGCGATATTTAAATTTAGCATATTGGCGAAGTTAAAGAGGTGCCTTCCTCTAGTTGTGTTATTATTGCAGTTCCATGCATTGTGAGTAGCGTTAAAATCTCCGAAGAGAATACAGTTATTAGCAGTTTGAATAAAATGCTCGATATCTATTGTAAATAAGCTTTCATCGGAAGAAGGGGGATATAAACACAAGTAATAGAGATGGGGTCATGCTGGGGGGAGTTAGTATAATGTTAGTTGCTTCTAGAGCTCGAAGTGGGGGGTGGGGAGGCAGTAGTGCTTTATAGAATTTTTAACGAGGATCAGAGTTCCACCTGCGGTACGCGCGCTCCTTCTGAGATTCTGTCATTTCTATGGCATGTGTAGTTTGCGATATTGAAGTTGTGAGAAGGTCTCAGGTGAGTTTCTTGTATAAGAAGAATGTCTGGGGAGTGCTTCTCTATAAAAATACGAAGTTCGGCATATTTTCTTAGCAATCCGTTTGCGTTCCATGAACACAAACTGAGACCAATCGGGGAGGAACTATACATGATTAGAATTATTACAAGATGCCTCTATTTGGGCGTACATTTGATTTGGGTTTAATTTTTGGTTATTATTCATATTGTTATTATTGCATAGAATTTGAGATAACTGCATTAGACAATGCATTGTCATTTGCAGTGTGGCTTGAACATTAAAGTTATTATTGTTTTGGTAATTATTAAAATTAAAGTTGCTATTTCTGTTATTAAAATTTGGAAAGTTATTATGATTATATCTGTTATTTGGGGGGTTAGGTTTTTTGGTCTCAGTTTGTGCTGAAAACCCAGGTTCTCGTGTCGCCATCTGTGGGGGGTTAATTGCGTTAATTGCTCCAGTTGTTGCTTGGGCATAAGAGATGTTTGGCCTAACCAAGCTATTGTAAATATTTGTGTAGGAGTTCCTATTGTTTTTGGCGGCTCCTTTGGGGGTTTGGGGAATGAAGGGCATCCTCTGTAGTTTGCCATGTGGCCATAAATATTGCAGTTGATGCAATACGCTGTCTCTAGCTTTTGTTTTAGCGGACAGTCACGGGTTATGTGGTTCTCGCCACATTTCAGGCATCTTGGGTTAAGATGGCAATTTTCGGAGGTATGGTTGAATTTGTTACAGGTGTAACACTGGGTTACACCTCTTCCATCATAACCCTCAACTCTGACGCTGAGGTATCCTAGGGTTTTTAAGTCAAAAATTTTTAGGTTGTCTAGGTTTCTGGGGAGGGTGATTAAAAAGATTGGTAGGGTGCGTTTTGTTTTTCTGCCGATTAATTGGTTGACCCTGTCCGGCGTGTAGCCGAGTAGCTCTAGGTCCTGCTTAATTTCTTCTGGGTCGGTCTTACGGGGGATGCCTTTTATAACTACCTTTATGGGGCGTTCGGCTTTTGACTTGAAGGTGTAAAATTGATACTTTAATTTTTTCAGCAGTTGAACTGCTGATCTGCGTTCTTCTGCAGTATCTGTGTATAGTTTTAAATACTCTCCCGTTAATCGGGATCTAATTTTCGGGAATTCCTTAGTAATAGCGGCCATTTGAGCTTTGTAACTTAATTCTTCATCGATGAAGAGCATGATGGGGGCGGGGAGCTGATTCTGGGCTGGAACCTGATTGGTCGAGCCGTTCTCTACACTTTGAGAGTTGGTGTTACGTTCGTCGGTAGTAGAACCTGGGTTTTCTACGTTGTTAGGTTGAAGTTCCTTAGGAATATGGAATTTATTTGGAGTTATTATGGTGGTCTCCTCTTTATCTGGGGATTCAAGATTAATTTTACGTGCAGTTTTCCTATTTGGGGGATATTCGAAGTTCGAATTATCTTTCCTCTTTCCGTAACTATTATTTTGACTTTGAACTTTAGGGGTTGACTGTGTCAACTTGCTAGGAGAGTTATGGGGAGTTTTTTCGTGATGTGGGCAGCCAGGGATAGTACATGGGTCATATGAGTCAATATCACTTACCGCCATGGAGATGGTTTCTTCGATCTCTTGCAGCTCCGTGAGCGCTCGAACGAAGAATGGCTCCTCTGGGTAGTGATCCGGCATCTGTTTTAAAGCGTCAACACAGGCCTGTTTGCATTTACGGAATGTCTCCATTTTTGCCAGTTGGGCCTTGTTATACTTTAACTGCTCGCATGGTGTGAGCTGGGATTGAGGCGATGGTGACCTAGTTTCACTCCTTTGTGATAGTGCCAATTCCAATTCCATGTCAGTAGGAAGATTTGCCATTTCCGAGTCGTCAACGTGAGGGAGAGGGAGAAAATTATAAATAGAGTCTGCTTAGACTAAATAGCCCTGAAAAGGGCTGCAAAAGTCAGATGCTCTTTTAGTATGGGTGCAGGGGGTGGGTTGCGCAGGCAGCCCTGTAGCATTTGCCGTAGTGGCAGGTAGTCGTAGAGTCTGTGCAGAGCGTATAGGAGACGCGACTGCACTGTATCGAGTCTCAAGACCGAAACTAAATCTGATTGACCAGAAATGGCCCGAATATGCCAACAGAAGAGGTGTTGCGTTCCATCAGGACAATGCCAGGCCACACACATCTGTAGTGACTCGCCAGAAACTCTGGGAGCTTGGTTGGGAAATTTCAATACATCCACCATATAATACAGACCTGGCACCAAGCGATTATCCCCTTTCTTTAGCATTGCAAAACTTCCTGAGTGATAAGATGATAAGTGCACAGATTGGGATCAAGAAAAGACTGTGAAATTTGATTACTAGAGTTTTTGGCCAATAAGGACCAAGACTTCTATGAGAGAAGCATTATGAAGCTACCTTTAAAAAGGCAACCAATTATACTACAAAACGTTGCATATTTGACCCAAATCGGACAATCCTAACAATGTTAAATAGTCTTGAATTTCATGCAAAAATAATGGGTTTCTTTTTCCCCAACCTAATATATGAGCATTAAATTATTCTTTGACGTTCCAAAAATAATCATTTACATTCCAAAAAAGAAATCACACTTAACTATTACTGTTTCTGACATAGTGTACTAAATACATAAATTTTCTAAAACAATTTCTAACAGAATACTTGAACTTATTTACTTGTGCTTATTCTGATGCCTCTACAGTATTTTTTTTTATTTTCTCAATTGTATAAAAATAAATATCAATAAACATTTGTTGCTTCAAAAATTTCATACAAGAAGTAATGCTTATATTAATAAACAGTAACATAGTAGAATTTTTCAAACATTACCTCATCAACCCCTTTGTATGGAGTGGATTCTTTACCACCAGCTATGCTTAAACCCAAGCCACTTGGTTCTCGATGAACATAAATGTTAAAAATGTCATAAGCAAATGGTTGGATTACTGGAAGATTTTATACACATTAAAGACAGTCTGAACCAGAGTATATAAATTTTAACAAATTTCTATTCATTTTAAATCATTAAGTGAGATTAATACTGCAAGATAGCCATTTTCTTTTACAGTTTACAATGCTCAAGACACTATTTTTAGCAACAAATTAATATAACATACATATATAAATACTCTAATGTTGATATATAAAGTAGGGGAGCTGAGTTTTCAAAATTATATAACAATATGTTTTAAATTGCTCCCTATGGCCATATTTTTTAGCTTAAAGAAAAAAATTTAATTCATTTAAAAATTAAACTTTGATCCATTTAAAATTTCAGTTACGTTACTATAGCTATATCATAAATCACAAGATAATACAGAAATTTTGGCATTATGAGGCATACACACTACTAGCAAATTATGAACTTTTTTTAAAAAAGTAGGAGCTAGTAACTGGTAATATTTCATATATGTCTTCTTACTCAAAGTAAATCATTGCCTTCAAAATTTGCTAACTCAACAGATTTTTACAGTAAAAATAGTTTCTTTGTAAATTATACTTCTAGAGCAAAATTTCTATTTCACAATGATAGAAAGAAATATTACATTTAAGATTAAAACAATACATATAAATAAAACATTCAATATCTAATTTAATATAGGTGTCAAATGTCATTAATAAATCCTTGAGGTAAATCTCACATGTATGAGTAGGGAATTCAACAGGGCCCACTGAATCAAAAGAAGCACTAATTTTACCATCAAAAAGACAGTTATCACTTGAATTTTCTTCCTGTAACATAATATAAAAGTAAATAATGGATATTAGCACATATTAAAATTTAGTACACAACCAAGAAAGGGGGAAAATAAAATACCTTGAATTTTTTTTTGAATGAACAAACATCAATTACACTGAAAATGTTTAATTTCAATGTCATACACACACAATTAGAGCATGCTCTTTCAAAAATTTCTTGTTGATTTTTAAAAGTAATTTTCAACAAATACATTTTACATAGGTAAAAAATGGTAATGTTTAACCAAAATAATAAATGTTCACAAATGCTTTAACAAATTTTCAGTATTCACAAATAGCCAAAACTGTGGACAGATTTTTTGAAATTTTTACACTTTTAAATATTACATGTTTATGCAAAAAGAGCTACTCATGTAATGCAAAATATTATATTTATTTAAAAGTAAATTTAAGTATAAAAAGGAGTCAAATATCTCTAAATATTTTCTAAAGTGATGTTTGAATTTTTTAAAAAGTTACTACATAAATAATTATAGCACCGAAATCACTATTTAGTAGGGTAATTTTTATTCCTGTAAAGTCTCATTAAGCTGACAAGTACACTTGAAGTTATTCCTTTGCTATTAAGATTGACAACTAATATTCATATAACTGCCTTTTTCCCACAGTTGGAACAAATTGCAGCTCGGTTAGATCACAGTGTGATAAACATAGTTACTATAGCAATGGGGTGTGGTTTAGAAACAACTGGCATAAATAATGCACTCGCTCTTAAATGGCACAGATTAGGAATATATAAACATACAGTCAGAAGTTCAAACTTGCAGCCTCAGTCTTTAACAAGGAGGGAAGGCATGTTAAGCCAAAGAATGAAGCTAAACACTTCAAAGATAACATTTTAGAGTTGCCATACAAAATCAGCTGTGGAGGTTTCTTTTTTAAAGCTAGGCTATAAGGTTAGTATGATACTCTGTACTTCAGTGGTACTGAATTCTGATTAGAAGTTTAAAGCTAGCCTGTCTATATATTTCAGAAAATTTAAGCTATTTAATAGATTTGGGCATGACAATTATGAAAACTTTTTCAATTAATTTGGAAAATTATAGAGTGATGCAATTGTTAAAATTTTTTTTCCCATACGAGTTACTGCATTTTAGTGAAGGGGCTTTGAGTGCATTATTTTCTTACAGTTATTCCTAAAGATTTCCTAGTTTTAGATATTTCTCACAGTAGAGAGGTTAAAGGAGATCAATAGTTACATTTATAAATCTTCAGGCATTATACTGCAAACATTTTCATAAAAACCGTCATCATCATAAAGTTGTGGAATTATAGAAAACAGTTCTCCAGTGAATCAACCAGTATGTATAAATTACATTGGTTGTTATAAACAAGCCCCAAGGGAGGAATGAGGGTTAAAGTATTAAATTTTTTGACAAAAGATTTGTTAGTTTTTCAGTTGAGGCTTAGGAAAGTATTTTTTCCATGGTTAGTAGAAGGAAATCTTTTTTTTTTATTTATCTAAGCAATCTATTTAAGTTTTTGTTAATTTGATAAATGTATCTGAATATGCTTCTTAATGCTCATACATTTAAGATAAAAATTGCTGCATTTGATACTATATTAGAATGTTTAGCATAATCAATTACTGTCTGGATTAAAAAAAAAACATTTTTAAGAAAATTGTCATTAGAGCACTTTCATAAATACTCTGTAATAATCCTTTAAGGCAGATTCAGTTTCCTGTTTTAAAAATTGATCTTACTATTTCCAACACTTAGGAAAATATGACAAAAATATCACTGCTTTCAATTAAATTTTTTATTCATCATATTAATTTAAAAATTAACTTTTATCTTATAATCTGTGTAACTAACATTTTGGCGAAAGCTAGGCACGCACATATTCACCGTTTACAGTACATTTCTTTCATAGGATCTACATTTATTTTCACACGAAGTATAAGATCTATTTATAAATAAATTTAATTCCATTTGAAAAGCCAATATATTTTTCCAGTCAAAACATCTCTCTATAATATACTAGACATACACATCACTAAATACATTTACAATATCAAAACAACTTATGCACCTGAGTTCTCCAGCGATGCCAATCTGTTACCTTTGATGTGAATTCTTGGAGTACATTTACCTTACTAGCCCTCAATCTTTTTCTATTCCTTAATTGGAATAAATTCAATGATATACTCTCTAGTTCCATTCCCCCAAACCGCATTACTTATAATGTATATACTGCATTCTTAGCCCCATGTGCCTTGCTTATGATTCCCAAGATAACATAAATATACTTGTGCATCCACTGCAGACTTATTCTTAAAATCCAGAACATTATGCAGATGATTCTATGGAGACAGTGGAAAGTAATATCAAAAATTTTTCAAACTGCTCCATCTATTGTCATTTTATTTTCCTGCTTAAGAATTGCACTTTTTTGACTTAAGGCACTAAGGAAATAAATAAATAAAATAACCAAATTTATCACAACAATAACTAGCAGTATTAAAATTGGCTAACTTTGTGTAAGAAAAATTAATGCAGGTCGTATATGACAAATATACAGAAAATGTTGAACATACCCCACTTCTGTCGAAATCCCAGATTAAGAAATAAAAAGAAAAGTTAATGTGGAAACTAATTCGATGAATATAATAATTTAATTGAAGGGAGTAAATTTCTGTCAGATTTTTTTTATCAGTTTCAGAAATAATAACATGTGTTTGTAAAAGAAGGAATAGAATATGCTTGACAAAGATAAATACAAGGTTTTTTTTAAATGAAATTGCAATAATGTCCAGTTTATTTTGAAAAATAATTTTTTTACAGATCCAAACCGTAAACTATTATATTCCTGATAAGTATTCAACGGTAATTTCTGGGACAATTTGTAACTAAGGCATATGATCAAAAAGAAATGTATTACAACTTATCTTTTCCTCTTTTACCTCGTCTTTTAGAGGATATAAAAAGAACCATATTGCGCCGGAATTGTTTCTTTTTTATGAATCAGAGCAACTAACAGAACCTCAGGAAGTTCTTTGTTATGGCATTTCGATTAAAGCAATGAATATAAATATAAAAAAATTTGTAAATATGAAAAAACATTAAAATTTATCAGAAAATCCTTTTCATTGGAATTCAGAATGATCCTCAAATTTAAATTGCATCAAAGAAGAATTGTTTTGTAGTCTGAATTAATATCTTAGTTTCTGAACAGTAAAAACATTCATTAAATTGCTCATTTCCACAGATTTCTCACATAATTTCTACACTTAAGAATATGCAAGATTTAATTTTTTGTAGAAATATTTTATTTTCTAGATACTTTTAGGTAAAATACTTTTCTACACGAAATAAATTTGCTGCGAGATCATTGTTTTAAAAATTAGAAAATCTTAGTAATTTAGATATAAATAAAGGACTGATATTGTAAAGACATTTAATAGATCTATTATAATAAAAAAAATAATAACTTACAACAAATTTCTTGTTCTGAAGGTTAAGGGAAATTTTTTCATGTTCGGTGTGGGATATATTACAACAGATAAACAATAATATGAAGAAATAAGAAAAATAAAGAAAAAAATTTTGCAGCTGTGTTTTGTGTCATTTAAAATTTATATGTCTGACATTCACAATACCAATACTGAAAAGAATAAATTTAGATTTTTCTTCTATACAGGGTGTCCCAAAAATAGCTCTCAAACTCTGCATAGCCAGATTCCTTATTGTGTGTACATAGAAAATGCACAAAGAACGATTCCTGCATGATCCATTACTTATGAGAAAAATATGGTAAATGAAAAGGAATGATGTCTCTATTATCAATTTTATTTGAAAGACAATGCATTTGTACTAGATTTTAATCGCTTACGAATCTGATGGTAAAATAAAATGCTTTATATAAACATTTGAATTACATAAAAATTGAATTTTTATAGACATGCACAGCTAAAAAACATAAAATTAAAAAAGTGTACAGTTTTGGTCATAACTATACATTAACTCTTTATTTCTATTTAAAAATATCTAATTTCCCATTTCTAATTATTAAAGAAATTGATAGTAAATAACTTCATTTCTTAATGAATACTTTGTGTTTATATTCTGCATAAAACAATTTAACAACTAGTCTTTTTAATAACGTTTCAGAAAATCCCACCATTTCCTATAAATTTTACTTAAAGCTATTGAATAGGTTTTCATTTAAGTATACAATTTATTTAAATACAAAGTAATATTTCCTCCAAAACAGAACTAAATAAGTAACAAATAAGAAACACATTAGAAATTAATTTTGAAAAGTTTTAATATCTGAAAATTTTAAGATGATCACTGTTGATTAATTAAAGCAGATTCATTACCTCCATTATATATAAATATATTAAATTATTTTTTTTATTCATTTATTTTTGCTTCTTAACAAAAATAATACTTAACTACAATTATAACTGAGTAAGATTTAAAAGATAAAATCTGATAGAAAAACAAGAAATTATTTTTCACACTAAAATTTAATAATAAACCACAACAAATACTGAAAAAATATGAAAAATCATTTTTATTCGAACTGTTAGTAAATTTAGAATTGGAGGGAAATTAAATCTGATATGGGGAAAAAATGTGTATTTGTGAAAGAACAAAGTTTTATTATTCATACTTTATTTTTAAGGATACTTTCAATTATGAGCTTTCAAAGACAACATTTGTGGCAAGCTCAAATACACAAATCTAAATTTCTAATAATCTAGCAACACATATACATAATACAGAACATTCTCAAACAATTCTTATAGAAAATAAATACAGTTCTAAAGATAAAATACATACTAAATCATCCAAGCTATGATCAGTGCTATCAGCAGATTTTAGTTTCGAGGCTGACTCCAAAGGGCCATTAAAATTATGTTGCGATTGAACTGCATATTCATAATCAATTTTGTCAGCAGTAGTGTTAACTAAAAGAAATAATATACACATTAGATTTTTTAACATAAAGTTTTAATATTTCAATTATGAAACATGTTACCTATCACAAAAGCGAAATTTTTTGAAACTGTAACATTCTACAACTGTCTGCATGAAATTCTTTACTTTGGATACATATTGCAGCTATTGATTTAAAAAAGCATAAGAGAAAGGCAAAACTTAAATGGTTTTTAGTTTAAATGCATAGAAATAAGCACTATTAAATTTGGCTCTATTAAAACAGATATCTATTCTTCATATGAGCTGTATACCATAATAGACATGGATTTTGTATTTTTGATAACTATATATTAGCATTTGATAAATTCTTTTCTCTTTTTCAGTACTCAATTTATTATAAAACATTTTCGAGGTGACATGATTTCCTAAGATGTAACTAGGGGGAAAGGAAGAACCATTATTTTTCTACTTCGTTGGAAGATTTGAAATACAAAGAGTATAAATGAAATAAAGTTCAAAATAGAAATAGAAAGTATTTAGCTTTAAAATGAAAAATACTAATTCAAAATAAAAGAGAATGTAGAAAATGTAGTAAAATAAATACCATTTACAAAATTTAAAAAAAAAACGATATACAAGATAATTCAGAATTTATCGTTCAAATTTTGTGAGGATCTAGGGAATACATCAAGAAACTGATTTCGCACAAGAAAGTATGTATGCATGTGTATGTAGAGTGCACTTAGTGTACCAACCAGTGCACAGCTAGGCCTACCACTCCTGCTGTCATTAGTGTATGAGCTGACTTATAAATGATTAGATGAATCATTTTTTGCATCAAGAGCTAACAGATATGCCTATCACATATGCAGCAGTTGGCAAAAGCAACCGGTGTGCTAGGCAAGATTACGAAGACTGATACCCCAACATCAAATGTTTGCATCACAGTCAGTGCGACTGCGGTTCACTGCACAGCAACGGTGAGAAGACAATTGATGCGAACTGTCAATGTCGAAGAACATGTCCTACTGTTCATCAAAGATAATTCAAATGCCAGTACATAAACTGTTGCTCAGCCGCTTGAAGTCTGTCAATCAGTAGTAGTGTTGCCAATAATGCACAAGCAGGGTGTGCATCCTTACCATCTGCAAAGGGTTCAGTTACTGCAGCCTAACAATTATCCAAAGCATGTGAATTTCATACAATGGGCCATGCAGACAGGTGTCAGGAACCCCAGTTTTCCAGCTTCTATCTTTTTCATAGATGAAGAGTCATTCAATCTCAAAGGTGTGTTTAATGCACACAATTAACATGTGTGGGGTTACAACAATCGGCATGGTACAATAAGTCATGCTGCACAACATCGTTTTGCCATAAATGCGTGAGTTTGAATCACTGATGACTGTTTATAAGGACCTTACTTGCCCTGATTGGATGACCGGAAATACGTAATCTTCGGCGAGACAGTGTTACAGAGCGCTGTACCTGCACATATCCACCAAAATATGTGGTTTTAACATGATAGAGCTTCAGCTTACAGCACAATTGTTGAGCTATATTTCCTTAACCGAACATTTGGAGCTAGATGGATCAGCAGAGGTAAACCGATCACTTAGTCACTCAGGTCACCAGATTTATCACTCTCGGTCTTTTTTTCGGGGGGGAGCATGAAAGACCATGTGTATCAGACCTCTGTTGACAGTGAAATGGACCTTGTTGCACGAATAGGGGTTGCCGCAAGTATTGTCCATTATATGCCAGGCGTTTTCGAAAATGTTCGGCGGCCAAACGCAATAGCGCTGTAAATCCTGCGTTCGTGTTAGTCACAATTTTGAACACCTACTGTGAACCTGTACTTTACATTTTTGGAATAAAAAAAAACATTCGTTATCACTTAACTGTACTGTTTCCTTGTGTTTATTGCCCTTGTCAATTTCGTTTATGTAGATGACGGTTGCGGACATACTTCCCTATATGAAATCGGTTCCCTGACGTAAGGCCTCCCCCAAAAAAACTTGATTGATAAATTTTGAATCTTCCAGTATATCCCCCCATTATTTGGGAACATCTGAATAATATAAGAATCAGATACTTTTAAAATGAGTAGTAACGCACAAAAGGAACAACAATGAAAACATTTACCAGGTGAAGCAGCACTAGATACACCTGAATCAATAACTGGAGATGCACAAGAAATCGGTAGTTTTTCCTCGTATGTTTTCCAATAGTTAGATTTTGTCTTTTGAGTCTCAATCTAAGGGAAAAAAAGTTTTTTTTATATATATCCATAAGAATGCACATACGAAAAGAAAAGAAGAATCTTAAAAACGGTCCTTCAAACCTTAAATGACAACAGCAAAATGTGTGAAAAAATATCAGCAAACTTATTTATGTTAATTATTAAAGCAAAATATAAAAACTGTATAACTTCTGAAGACAGCTTTCAGGAATATCTGAAGTTACATGTATAAGTAAACAGTTTGCCATTATGTAAAGCACCACACACAAGCAAAACAGAATAAAATCATTTTCTTTAATGAAAAAAATTGATTTAAGGTTCGAAAAAACCTAGCTTATTTCAATTACTAAAAATGTGCTCTACATGATCGATTTTTGATGTTGAGGGAATTTTATAAAAATAAATTATATATATCATAAAAAGAATTTATTTTGGCACCAAATTGTATGTGATGCAATTTATAATTTTCTTCACACTGAAAATAAAATTTTCACGTTATTTCAGCATAACCATTTCTATTGAAACTAAACATTTTTATTCCTATTTAGTATTAACATTCATAAATATGATTTACAAGTAAGATAATTAAATAAAGAGGTAAGTAAAAACCCTTGTTCTACTCCAGAACTTTTAGTACTGTATATAAAAAAAAATAATGAAATTTTTATTTTCTTATTTCTTTTACAAATCTTAATAAAATTAATTTAAGTAATTAGCAAACCCATTATACATTTCAAAACAATGTACAGGAAAAATAAGCTTTGAAAATCAGGATTTGTACAATAAAATGTAACAAGTATGAATTGAAATATTTTTATTATAATTATAAAGCTGTCTTCCCACACAACACAAATTGTTCTAAATAAGCCTTTAATATTTTCAAAGATAATTAATGTTGATTATTATTATTTTTTTAAAAAAAATATTATTGAATTACTATGGTTGAAATGAGCAGGACTCAGAAGTTTTTCAATCCAAATTAAACTGTTCTTGGTATTTCCAAAAATCTCCAATTGAACCAATTATTTTTTAAAAAAAAAATAATACTTTTTAAATTAGAATAAAAATTTTACTGGAGTAAATCAGATAAAGAAATAAAAAAAATTCAAAGCTATAAAATGTGCAAATTTAATTTTATACTATATCATACAGCTAACCTTTTTTTATGCCCAATCTAAACAATATTAAGAAAGTATAATCATTCAAAATACATATCCATGATATGCACAATATATTTGAAACAGCATTTGAGGTGTAGAAATCACAGTTGAAAGGAAAGAGGAAAAATCAGACAATGGTTCTTAGTTCACAATCAGGGAAAATTAAAGTTATGAATTATTGCAATTATTGGTAAATTTTAGGAAATAAGTGAAGTTCCTCTCATTAAATTACACACGCACACACATATATGTGTAATAATTCCCTCTAGTATCCTTTTTATTAACTCTTTGAACTAATATTTGAAATAACTTTAACTCTTTGGTTCAAAATAAACATTGTATTCTTAATCGTAATCGGCTAGTCCGAAATCCCTGTCCCGCCCATTATATCCAATCAGAAGTACTGTTACGTAATAACCACTGCCAGTATAAAACCAAAAATCTTCTGTAATCGCGCTCTGTTCTCTTTTGTCTGCTTTCCTTCATTATGTAAGAATGTAAATAACTGCAGCTCTCTGCGTCTTTGTGTTGTGTCCGTCAAGATGTTGCTTCTGTTATATGTGTCTGCTTTCGTGTTTTTAACAAATAGATGTGAAAATGTACCGCAATTGTGTTTTAATCTGCTGTGTGCGTGATGTGAGCTTCATAATAAAGGAGGAAAATTTATTCTGAAGATGTCTTCAATAAATCAGATATGACAACAACCAATACCGGCCACGATACTACAATACATTACATTACATATATATATATATATATAATCTACCTTATCTGTTGCAACTTTTATAGATCTCAAAACAAAACGGTTAAAGAAATAAATAAGATAAAATAAATTCTACAAACCATTTCTTCATTCCTCGTAGCTTTACTTCTAGCAGGAAGTAGTTTAATTACTTTAGATTTTAAATCTTTTGGATAAGGAGTACCATGACGTACAAGTTCAGCCTAAAACATAGATAAAATATATATATATATATATATATATATATATATATGTATATATAAACTTAATTTTGAATTTCTAAACAAATGTATTTATTTCTCACATTTTTATCTAACTCATCTTCACTTTCTACTTCGAATTCAACACGTTGATGTCCATTATATACTTTCTCATTATTGTCAGTGGATTGTACTAAAAAGAGAGAAGAAATTTAATAATTTTACAGCTGAAGATTTTATAATTAACTAAAGCTTTTAAAATAAAGATTTTGCTAAAAATAAAGCTACACAATATACAGTTAAAATCAGTTCCGAGTAAATACTGATTAAAATAATATAATTACCTGAATAATCAGTTGTATATTCCTGCTGAGGAAGCATGTAACATGTTATAATCTCTCTTTGGGCTTTCCGATCAAAATCTCTTTGAAATTTTAAAAGAGGTTGATGCTAAAAATTAGAAGATTTGGTTATTAAAAATAGCAAAAGCATTTCTACCTTTAAAAAAATAAACTAGACAAAGACAAACTAATAAAATTAGATTGTAAGATCATTTGAAGAAAAAAAAAATCTAATTACTGGACATGATTAATAGCACAGAAAACTAAAACAAGATGAAAAAATGACACTTGGATTTAAATGAAATAGCATTTGAATTAAAATCTTTTGACAGATTGATGTTTGATGTAGATTACCATTAAAATCTTCAATTTGAAAATCACAAAAAGAATAAAATTATAAATATTTGAAATTTAACCAAGATTTAAGAAATCATTTGTGTTTCTAATGCATGAAATCATTTTAAATACTCCTTATTTTGTACTTTTGATTCAAATTATTCCCAATATAAGTAGAAAACAAATCACTTTAACTAAAAACAATGCATGTAGAGCAAATATCATTAAAAAATTCTGAATTACTTAAACATGGATAAAAAGAATGAAAACGAAATACATTTAAAAAATCAACACATGCTGATCAATACAAATTACTGCATTATTTTTACAAAATAAACGGATTCTATTTATTTTCAACAGTTATTTCTCTGAAATAGATTAAATGCAATCTTATATTATCTTAATAATGCATTAAAAATAACAATTTATTCTAAAAAAAAACCCCATTTAATATGCCATTTTGGATACTGTGACATCCACATTACATTTCATATATTTGTGAGTAACAATATTATGAAATGATATTTTACAAAAAGAATATAAAATCAGTTCAGATTTTATGCTTTAAAAATCTAATGAATTAATATGCAAAATTCTAAATTTTTTTTTAAATAAATATCTGCAACCTACAATGAATGAAATATTAAAAAACGTCAATTTTTTTAATAAAAAAAAAAGAGAATGCAATAAGAACATTCCCAATAAATTTTTAGTTTCTGGTTTTGATCATGACTTCAGTTAACTATGTATATTCAAAATGTACAGCAATTCTTATAAAATTATTGTATACATCAACATCGAATTTTTTAAGAAATCTAAATTCATTGATATTTAAGAAATGTAGCATTAAAACTAATGATTTAATATCGTTACAGTCATACACAAGTTATAAATGTGATGAGCTTGAGTAAAAAAATTTGGTAGCCCTGAAAAGTATTTGGTAGGAGTAAATTATCAAATACATATATGCATCTATCTATCTATATAAACTTACTTGATTTTCAGACAACCAGAGCGCCTTCAAATTAAGAAACATTATACTGGTAGGTAAATACTGTATTCTGCAAATAAAATTTGTACAGAATTTATAACTTGGGGGAAAAAACTATTTTAAGCAAACACACATACTAAAGTAATATAAGGCTATTTTTCACGTGTAAGACTTCCATTCTTGCAAAACCGACAGTAAGTCATTAGATTTAAGCCATGATATTTCATTGATTCTCTCAAGCTAAAAGCAAACTACCTTCTGCCTGTGCAATTTGTAAAAATACTTTACACAAATATTGTAGCTGAAAAACTACAATAAACTATTAAAGATTTATAATAACACATACTAAAAATTATTCAACTGACCAATGCTCTTAACTTAAAAAATAAAATACATAAGTATGTACCTGTTATTTCTAAGCAATAGAATTGTGTACAATTAAATAAAGCAAAATTTTAAGGAAGAAAAATACTAAATTTGAGCTTATTACTATGTGTTATTTGTCATTTGTGGACATTACCTCTTGATTTTATACAGAGTGAATACTTTATTAATAATCTCTCTGAGTAAAAAAAACATTTGAAACAAAAGATGTTTCACATAATAAACTACATCTAATTAACATTAATAAACTTAATGTTTCATAGCCTAACCCCCAAAAGTTTTCATATAAAAAAAATGAAAAAAATTTTAATCCAATATAGTCAACTGATTTTCATAACAAAAATTAAAACTTCATAATTAAAAACTGATAGGAAATGGAATAGACTAAATTAGTACTTGTTTTAAAAAACATATAACAAAAAATGTTTAATTTTTAAATATTTATAAAAATTTTAAATATATATACTTAAACTGAAATAATATATAAACCTTACCTATTACCACAAAGATCTAAAACTTGCAGACTTTTCAAAATACCAATATCTTCAGGAAGATAATACAAACAATTATCACGAAGAGATAAAAGGGTTAAGTTGGATAAATTACATAGTTCTGATGGTAGGTTACTTAATTTATTACAATCAGCAATAAGAGTCTGGAGATTTGTCAATTGACCAATGGATTCTGGGAAGGTACAGATTTCATTTTCTTTTAAAACTAATTCCTGCAAATTACTGCATTTCCCCAAACTCATAGGTAATGATAGCAATCTGTTACTGTCGACCTGTAAAGAAGAATTTCAGTGAACCCAAAACACTTGTTATTAGTATTAGATATCACATAACTTTAACTTTCATTATTTCACTAAAATGCAACTGTCAAGTTGCAACATATTATTTGATAATGGGCAAAGATAAGAATGGAGTTTTAAAGGATAACAAGTTGTTACATAAGAAGAGTCAGAAAGTTCATGACCCTGTTTCTTTTTAACTAAATTATGGCTGTAAACACAAAATGAACACATCCATTTCCAGAGAGGCAGACCTTTCTACAATGATATGGCTTTATCTGTCGCTAGATGATTGGTCAGCGGCATGGCACTGTTTTCAGTAGTTAAAGATGGCAGTTGTGCTTCACATGTCCATGGCCTACAAACAATGAAGTGTGATTTGTTTTCTATGGAGTATGGTAGAAATGCCTATTGAAATCCACAGGGAAATACAGCCTACATATGGGGAAAGATTCGCCTAAAGAAATGTCAGATAGTGGTGTTGTGAATTCGCAAAAGGCCATACAAACAATGAATGTTCAGGGAAGCAGAGTTCGCCGCTCACTGACATTTCCAATGTAGATGTAATGGTGAAAGTAGATTGGGGTGAGCAGCTCAAAGATATTGTTTGGAAGCTTGGCATTTTGTATGGGAGTGTTTAAATCATTCTTGGGTCCTTAGAGTACCAAAAGGCTTCAAGTTGGTGGGTGAATGTTGAATAACATGAAAGCAAATAATTGTTTCATTGGATTATTTGCAACATATGCTGAGGAGGATGAAAGTTTCCTAGATTGCATTGTAAATGATGATGAAACCTGAATACTCTGCATTTCGTGCCATAATCGAAGCAACAGAGAATGATATGAAAACAACCCAACTCCTAGATAGGAAAGTGTTGTTAATGATCTTCTAAGCTCATCAAGGACCTACACCTGAAGAGTTTTCATGTCATCAGTTATTTTCCACACAATTTATGATGCAAAAGCTTGTTGCGAGATTCACCTGTATAGATAAACAAGTAAATTAAATAACTTGATCTGATTGATTTTAATTTTTTAAATTTTTAAACTAAGTAAATATGAGTACTTAAATCTCGCACCAAGCTTTTATATTATAAATTGTGTAATGACGTTTTAAGTTGATAGTAAAAAAAGTTTTAAAAGATAAGATTATTTTATTCTTTTTAGCGCATTTAAATAAAAGTTTGCTTCTAAAAAAGTTTTTTAATTTTAATTTATTACAGTTCTTAAACAGCGATGGAAATTTAATGTCGAAAATCCAGTCCTTGAAATACAGGATACACAGAGAACTTTACAGAATAAATCTCAGAAGGTTTTCACACCTTCAACAGCACTCAGACACAACTATCAGTGTCTTAAGTACATGCATGTAAAAGATTATTTATAAGCACCACTCGTCCTACTCAAACAGCCGAGTTAATCGCTAATCGTCTCTTCACGGTCAAGGCAAGACTCCTAAAAACTAGTCAAAACAATACTGACCAACCGCTAGTCAAAATAAGACTAACCAATTGCAAGTCAAAACAAGACTAATCCAATTTCGGTGAACTACGCACTATTTATAAGCCTCACGGATTCTTTGAGAAAGATCCGCTTGTGCCGATCGGGTCGTGAAATTAGTGGATGTTTCCACTAATTTCCCGAAGAACCCATAAGGTCCCGAACTCACCAAAAATGATGCTTACTTGGCTCTATCGCCAAGTTCTCATTGAATCGCCATTATAACGTATGGGTCGGCGTTGCTTGCGAATATTACAATTTTAACATAAAATTAATATAACAGAGTAATACAAATGTGTTACACATCCAAATACAAATTATTCACGCAAAATTTGTAACAATATCCTTAAAATCAACATACACTTAGTTAAAAATAGAGTATGAAATTCACCCATATCAAGCACTTTTGTACATATACACATGGACTGATGTTTTATTCATATATATATATATATATATATATATATATATATATGAATAAAACATCAGTTACTGTGTTTCTAGTGGTTCTCTAATACTGTGGGTTCTAGTTATTCTTCACTTTATATATATATTTATATATACTATATATATATATATATATATATATATATATATATATATATATATATATAATAAGGGAGGAGGTTAATTAGAAAATACTTAAAATTGTTGAATATTTCAAAGAAAAAAATTCTAATTTTTGACAGCTATATGAAATTGGTAAAATAACAAAAAGAAAATACTGACTTGAGCTAGCAGAAAACTGTACCTATTAATTAGTTCAGAAATAAAACGCTTAGGTCTGAAATAATGCAAAAGGATCAGAGCTATGTCAAATTACAATATTCAGAAATTTTGCATAAAGGTATGTAAGATAAATAATTACTTACTTTAAGAACAGTTAACTCACTAAGATCACCAATTTTATTTGGTAACCATTGAAGGTAATTCTGAGAGATATATAAGTCTGTAAGACTTTCTAAGCCAGATATTTCTTCTGGAAGGAATTCTAAATCATTCTCAGAGATATCGAAACATTTCAAACTCTTCAGCTTTTTAATATCCTATTAAGATAAGAAAAACATTCAGTTTAATATTATTTTCTTCCATATATAAAAATGCTATAAATATAAAGGAAATGAGAATAAAATAGTCCCACTATTAAATTATAATACAATCCAATACATAAGCCCAATGGTGCGATAGTTTTTGATTCTTACTAATTTAATTAATTCTATACTACTTCAGTGTTCGACATTTCAATAAATTTCAATAAAAAAGATTAAATTTTTGTAAGAACTTTAATGCTAGCTAATATGAATATGTTGTGCAGGTTAAGCAAATAAACCTTAAAGATTTTGCAGATAAACCTTAAAGATTTTATAGAAAGCATTTAAATGATTCATATGCAGCTTACATATATTCTTAAGAAATCAAGTAAAAAAAAACAAACTCCGCCAGCTTTAAAAATTTTAGTGACAGGAAAATAAAATAATTTTAAAGTTTTTTTTTTAAATTATTAAATATTAGGATAATTAAAATGATAAGATAATGTGACACATAAAGTGCATATATAATTTTTATAGAAAAACTAAATTCAGTCTGTTTGTAACTCAGCATAAAAATAGATGTAAAGGATGAAATTTTTATTTTAATATTTCAATATATATCTTAGTTACTCTATTTAAAATATAAATAAGTATATGAACAATCATTTGCTTTTTATTTCATTTTAGCTTAGATAAATAAAAACAAAAATATTCTAAGACAATGATAGAAATAATAAGATCATCATAATGATTTTGAAATAGAATCTATTTCTATTATAACTGTATAAAAATCAGTACCAAAATATGATAATAGTCTAAAATAACTAACCATTAAAATTATTTAGCTAGTGTTGATACTATGGCAAATTTCTTATTTTAACCTGATTAACCCAGATCCTTACCATACACAACATAGTTAAAAGCAAAAAAATATTCTTTGTTTAACTTGCACACATCAAGACAAATTAGAGCATCAGGACTCGAATTCATGATTTAATAGAAGTAACACCAGCTATGAACATAACCACCCAATTGCAAAACTAAATTAAGTATAAAAATATATATAATAACTTTAAATTCTAATGAATACCTTATTTGAATGAAAACTCAGAATACTCCATAAAAGGAAAATTGCACTTAACCATTAGACAATTAGGATCTAAATATTAAATAACTAATAACAAAATTAATCTGAATATCCTTTACAAAAAGAATCCCATCAAAACAGCACATTCCTGTCACTTAAATCGAATCCATTCCAATCATGATATCCAAATCTATTGATAAACTGCATGGAAGTGAACTGCACAACATAAAATTTCAAAAAATACCTTTTCATTTTTTTAATTCAAATTTTCATATCTTATTTAATTATTTGGTTATATTTCTACACTTTTTCTCCAAAATTATTTTATATTTTAACACTTTTAGATCACGAAAATCTTACTTTTAAAAAATAATATACAAGAGAGAAATAATGGAGCCAGATGAATAAATAATAAAGCCTATTCCTTTTAAAGGGAAAGAAAATACATATTAACTTCCAATAAATAATCTTTATACCAAAAATTTCAACTGCTTAAAAATAAAACACCTGTAGATCATACAGCATTTTTTCCCCAAATTTGTAAGCTAAAAAAATCAATATAACATTTACATTATTTATTTTCTATTTCACTAAACAAGAAAAAATTTTAATTTTAGCACTTGAATATAGGTTTCTTTAAGTGTGTGAGTCACAAAAAATAAGCATGCATAAAATCTACAATACTCACACTCAACAGTGATGATATCTCATTAGAGTCCAACCACAATTCTCTTAGCTTCATCAGTTGACACAAACATGATGGCTGTAAAAATAAAAGTATAAAACTTTTAAGCAGTACTTTAAATTATAGTATATATATGTGATATACTGGGAGAATTTTTTAAAACTGACACTATTTGGAGCCACTTGTAGCTCAATCTAGCAGCTGTAATGGCACCAAACTTAGTATGCAGACTAATGATGACATGGAAAGTAAGATCTGGTAAAAAAAAAAATGATAGTTTTTTTATGGTGCTGCTGTAGCATATCAAAGCAAAATCCAAATTTATGCTTTCCTGTATGACAACTGCACCGGTATAATTTGGGAATATATCTTTAAGGGAAAAAACAAGCTATTTTAAAGACGGAAATATTACATGCAAAACATGCTTCTTTTAACAAATTTTTAGAAAATTTTGATTACCGAAAGGATGGACCAAAAGATTTCAGATTCATTTCTGCTTTGAATGGCAAACAAACGCAGCCTTGCAAACAACCAATGAAGGTTGGTGGAAAGATTTTGACTTCTGACCTGGATATAGCAAAGATCTTCTTGAAATACTACCGTATAAGGTTAGCAACTTTCAACCGAGAAGACAGATCAGAAAGAGAGAAATAAATTCTCGTGTGAACCAGAAATGGGACAGACTTTTCTCTGCTCCTTTCTCTGATGAGGAATTCCAGAGAGCCCTTCAAAAGTTATCTAGAGGGAAAAGCGCCGGTCCTGACGGTATTCTTCCAGAGTTTATTTTGGAACTCGGTTCCAAGGCTAAACAAACCATTTTACTTTTTATAAACAAGACTTGGGGTGGTTCTTTTCCGAGTTATTGGAGAAAAGCTGATGTTTTACCCATTTTAAAACCTAAAAAAGATCCGACAGACATCCAAAGAGTTTTCGACTTATTTCTTTAGCTTGTATTCTAAGTAAATTATCTCAAAGAATGATTGTTGATCGACTGCAGTATTACCTGGACAGCTGCGGTCATATTTCTGAGAAACAGGCTGGCTTCAGACGGAGTTACAACACGACTGAACAAATTGTTCGCCTGACTCAACACATTAAAGATGGCTTTCAAAAAAAGCAAAGCATGCTAGTTGTTCTTGTTGGTTTTAAATCAGCATTTGACAGGGTCTGGAGAAAGATGTTGCTCAAAAAGTTTCTACACATGAATGCTTCCAGTCATTTCTTTAAATGGATCAGTGATTTCCTCTCTCAGCGCTTCTTAAATATCAAATATGGCAACTCTCGCTCAGGGTATAGCCAAACTAGACAAGGCCTTCCACAGGGATCCGTTTTGAGCCCAGTTCTTTTTAATATTATGATTAACGATCTTTTGAGCTTCATCGATAATGCAGTGCCTGAGATTAATTCCTTACTATATGCTGATGATCTTGTTGTCTGGTCAACCGGTTCTGATATACCAAAATTGGAAAGTACCCTGAACTCGGCACTGGTGACCTTGGCAAGCTGGTCCTTGGAAAATAACTTTAAAGTAAACCCTGATAAGACAAATTTTGAACTTTTCACCTTAAGTACAAAAAAAGCACAACATTAACCTGGTTTACAATAATAATGCTATACTCAGGACCGACTGCGCTACTTACCTCAAGATTTCTCTGGATTCCAGACTAACATGGACTAAACATATTGCTAAAGTGGTCGAGAATGCTACAAGTAAGCTATCTCTGTTAAAAAGAATTGCCGGTGTTAAGTGGGGATCATCCCAAAGTGTTTTGACTTCCACTTTTACATCTTACATCAGACCTGTTATTGATTACGGCTCTGAGCTTCTTGTTACTGCTTCTGATAGTGCATTATCAAAGTTGGACATTGTTCAAAACAAAGCACTGAGATTTATCACTGGTGCAGCTACCTCAACCTCTATCGCTTCTATGCAACTGCAGACTGAAATTTCTAGTTCATCTGAAAGACGTCAATACTCTGTGCTTTCCCTTGGTGAATGATTAATGAGAAAGGAGCATTTCTGGCCTATATACATACCTTCCCAAACAAGACTTAAAACTCAACATACTTTTTTATTTGAGTTCCAGAGACTTGCAAATGTTTTTGGTGTTTCCGATAATAGACTTCCTCTCTTTAGACCGACTATCTTCCCGGGACATTTGAGATATGCTTCTGCTAATCTGGATTTGCTCCAGCCTGTTCATAAGCATAATTCCCTTCTGGCTGAATTAAGGTCTGCGGCTCTGGCTACGATTCATGAAAAATATCCAGATCAAGATTGGTTACACGTATTTACTGATGGTTCTGCCCCAGCTCCCTTTGGTAGGGCTGGAGCCAGTGCTTTCTCCAACTCCTTTAATATTAAAGAACCTCTTAGCGCCTGGTCAGACAATTTTGATGGTGAGATTTACGCAATATTTATGGCTTTTAGAGCGATTAGTACTACACTTGGCCTAAATATTGTAATATTCATAGATTCTCAAGCTGCAATTAAGACCGTATCTGGCTACAATCTATTCCCATCAAAACTTGAGTTCGAGTGCAAACAACTTATCAACTCATTTCTTTGCACCAGAACAGAGGTTGTTCTCCAATGGATCCCATCTCATATCGGTATTCATGGAAACGAACAAGCCGACAAACTGGCCAAAGAGGCTTCGACGCTGCACCTTGCCATCCGATGCCTCTTCGAAACGCCAAGTGGCCGCGGTAGCCGAGTGGTATAGGTATCGGACTGTGGCTTGCTTTGTCACGGGTTCGAGCCCAGTACCACTAAAGACCCGCCGTGTAGGGCAGCGATGCACGTTAAATCTGTCGAGAGCTGAAACGTCCTCCCGTTGGTGTGGTGTGGTAGTTAGGAGAGGGGGGTGCCAGCTTAGGGGTGTCGTCCATGTCACTTGACCATGGTTCAAAATTACGTGGTCCGTCGCCAAAAGCCCTCGTGTAGCTGAACAGTGCGACGTTAATATTCAATCAATCAATCAGTCGAAACGCCAAGCGACTTCTCAGGGACAAATTGTGACAGAAGAGAATTTTCACTCTTACAGACCTGTCTGCTGGCAAACCTTGGTCTAGTCTGCTCGATGGCCAAAGACGTGCTCAGCTTTCTGCCCTATCTAGGTTGGAGGGTGTGGCATGTTTCAGAATCATCACCGGACATGATTACCTGCAAGACCATCTGTTTAAGATTGGCCTGGCTGATTCAGCGCTCTGCCCTCTCTGTAATTCTGTGCCAATGACTGGGGAGCACCTATCCGCTTGCCCCACTCTACTTCATGTTCTCTCGCAAGACAACTGTGGAGTTCTCCTTCCTGCTAGAGCAAAATCTGCTTTATATTGGACTACAAGACGCCTTATGTCCGAGAGGACGTTGGGGGCGTAATTAAAAAAAAATTGGGGCAATAAAAACAAGTATATAGCTCAGCAGAATAATATTCTCAGTTGCAGTGAGCCAGCTTAAGTGAATATGCATCTCACATTACTAGAACATACATTATTGGTAAAATTGTATTATCTTAAGCATCCATAACTTTGTGTACTTAGAACCCACCAAAAACTATGTAAGGGAGCTTTAATGGTAATGCTTTGAAAGAAATGAATGAGTTCAAAGAAACAAACCACCAATATTTCTTCCGGGTAGATGACGTAAGCCTGTAAAGAAGAAATGATTACAGATGCTGCAATTGTAATCGTCAATGTATCACAGGGAACTACTGTTCATACACATATCACAAACAATGTTGAATACTCCTTGTGATTTGATTTTGTATACGTCTGTAAGAAAAATGCAGAGAATGCACATTATAGTCTCCAAGAATGGCAGTCATATTGAATTTGATGGAATTCTTTGCCAGGAAAATGAATGTAGTGAATGCAACTTAACTTTGTCCTGTTGTTTCGTATAGGTTATTATTTTTTGTAACCCTTTTTGCATAGTACAGTGTCATAAATAGCTCACAGGCGATTTTTGGAACTGAATCTTTTTACAGAATCCTACTTTCCATGCCATTATTAGTCCCTATACCATCTCTGGTACCACTTCGGCTGTTAGATCGAGTTATAGGTGGCTCTGAATATAATGCTGGTTTAAAAAATATCACCCCACATGTTTATATATATATACAGTCAGACCCCAATTTAATGAATTCATTGGGACTGAACATTTTATTCATTAAATTTGGGTTATTCATTATTTCAGGGTCCATAAGATGCAAATATTATGCACTAACCTTTTGTAAATTCTATAGTAAGTGTCTAAGCAAAAAATGCCCGTTGTTAGATATAACACACTCTTTATTCAGCAGCTAAAAATACTATCAGCAAATTATTACGCACCAAACAATTAGAAATTTTAAAATAATAACTAATAGATTTTTTACAAGCTTTTTGATTCCTCACTCAAAAGAGTTCTTACTCGACTTTTCTGCTTACAAGGAAAGTTTTGTTTGCTCCAGACAAAACGAATATGTCATTTGAAAAGATATCCAATTTTTTCTAATACAAAGTAATAAATTTTTTTTTTCTTCAACTGTTGAAATAATTCGTTGATTCAGGATGTAATATTTCTTAACCCCTTATGTGCTGCGGGCATGTTTACACATCCTGGTGAGCTGGTGCCTTTAGTGCCCCAGACATGTGTGTATATTCGTCCTTTCAAAGGAGGACTTATTGTATTGTGCTACTCTGTTTAAAACTAGTCCCAAAGCTTTGGAATACAAATAACATGACATTGCTTCTAAAGAATTAACTTATTTCGGAGAAGAGGTGAGGAAGGAATTTGAAAGGGTGTATTCCAGGAGAACTAATTGAAATTCATAGCTGAGCAGTTTTTCTTGTTTTTTCGTTTTAGTATGCTCTTTTCTATTCTTCATTTGCTGTCATTTTCGCATTCGTGTGTAATAGCAGCTTTTTTAATTTTTTGTATGAATGCACTGAATGTGATGCTGGTTTATTTGTCCAACCATAATTTAGGATATATCACAGAACAGATTTAAAAAAAAGTTATAATTTACTTTTAATATATTTTCACTCTAGAGATTAAATTTTTTTATTTTCATTTTATTATTTTATCCTTTTTTTCCTTCTCTTTCTTTTTTAAAGTGAATGTAAACAATTTTTTTGGTTGAAAACACGTCTCTTCTTTCCCCCAATAAACCACATAACGTGCGCTTGTAAAAATGGTGGCACTGGGAGGGGGGATTTCGTAACTTTTTCTCGGCAGTTAAGGGGTTAAACAGGGATTTTTACCTTCATTTTGATTGGAGTTGAAAAATTCACTAAATCGCAAAATTCGTTACATTGGGGTCCAACTGTATTTCTAGCATATAACTTGCACCTATACTTTCAAGCTGCATTTTTGAACTTTTAGGTATATTCGCTGTATAATGCGCATCCTCTTTCTTATAAAGAAACCTGAAATGTAATTATGGAATTATCTTCTTTTTTTAAGTCCTTTGTTCTAGGTATTAGCACAGGCTTTTGAAAAAAATAGTATACTTTAGGTGTAGAAGTGTAATTTTTTTATGCTCATCTCTTTTGTTTTATTTTTGAAACTATTATTTTCATACCAGGCGTATAACATGCACCCATAAATTTCAATTGTATTTTTGGTGTTAAAGGGGCATGTTATATGCTAGATTTTATGGTATATAATAGTTCACTATTTAAATTTTCTCTTGTGGGATTTTATTTCATTCATAATGTTCTCTTCAGCCCTTCAAGACTTCATGTGATAGTTAATTTTTCAATTAATCTGCCTAACAAATAGTATCTCATTAACCACAACTATTTTGTTGCAGTCATTGAAAAGATAAGGAAACATTTCAGTATTTTAAATCCACATTTTATTGACGATTACACACACAAAGAGACAACACCAACATACTACATAAGCAATGTAAGGGGAAAAGGCATTTCTTTGTTCTGGAGATCTGAGCTTTTATAGTTTCCTCAACCGGAAGGTTTTAGAATCATATAATTTTTGTTAAAAGGAACTTTCCAAATGTACTGAAAATGTAGTCACACTTTGGTGCAAGGAATCACATTATTTAGGTGTAAAACTTTTGCTGAGAACGTAAATTACTCATATAAATCCACCATAAAATGTAGAAAAGTCAGGAATTGTCTAGAAAATTTCAAAATTACGAAAAATACATATATCCTTGCTTACTGATGCCATGTTTGGCAAGCTTTAAGGGGACTTGGTACCCTAAAAATCACAAACCTATCGTTTTTTTATTTTCATTTAATCTTATTCTTTGCATTATTATCTTTCGATTGATATATCACTTGTGCATGTCAGAAAGTTAGAAGTTGAATAAAACTTCATTTCAAAAAAAAATTAGGCAATTCAGCCACACCCCCTTTTTAGAAAAAAAGCTAAAAAATGCGTATGATAAAAAAAATCTATTTTATAAATAGAAATAATAACTATAAAAAAGAATGTGTAGTATTAAAAGCAGAATATTTCCGAGGCAATACAATAATGTAATTTTTCTTCCTTGTGAAATGTGTGCATGTAAAATTTTTAAATTAAGGCATTTTATATTAATAGTTTTATAATTTCAGTTCTTATTCCTGATATATTTTTCATACAAATGTAATACTTTAATATTATAAGAAGAAAAACATTCAAATTTCTGTCGTGACAGAAAAAAAAATTTTTTAAGTTTTTCTTGAGTTTTCTTGTGCAATTAGTACTCTCTAAAAGTTGATCATTTATAAAAATGTGTGGGTTGAAAACATATGAAAATGCAATTATTTTAAAGAAAAACGTATAAGTAATATCTTAAAGGGGTATTTTAAGTTTAATTAAGCTTATAATAATTATTTTTTCAGAATTATAAACTTTAAAGTGGTTTTTCTCAGTTTGTGTTTTTCGAAACCTTAGTGCATTCAAAATGCTACTCCTTCAACAATTATTTACCAATCACTTCAATTTTTTTCCTGCGTGTTAAAAATAAAGCATGTAATAAAATTAGGGATCCGTTTTGCTATAAACTGAATACTTTTTTTTTTTTAAAAAAATAAAATGTAAGACATGTTATTTTTTCGTTGATTTTTAGCCTGTATATCAACATTTTATTTTTTTTCTCGAAAACGAATGAAGTTATTCTAAATTCGATCCCTAAAGTTGTTAAGAACATCCATAAGAATATTATAAAAAAAATTCAGGTCAAAAAATTAATTTTAACAAAAGGAGTAGAATTTTAAAATTTTCCCAATTTTCTTCAAAAAATTTAAATTTTTAAAATTGTGTGAATAATATATGAAAATTTTCATCTGGTAACATTTTCTTGAATAGAAACATTGTATAAAATGTTAAAATATAGTTTTTAAATACGTAAATAAAGAAGTTTGCTCAAAGGGTGCCAAGTCCCCTTAACATAATACCTGCAGATGGCACCACGTGTATGGAATTTACGTACAAAGTTATAAAACATTGCTTTAGAAGAAAATTACAGCACAAAATGCTTAAATACACATTAATAATACTTTATTTTACAAAAAGAACATTTTGCTACATGAATAATGACTTTAATAACTTCAGAAACAAAAATTCTGCTTTTTTCCATGAAAAAATGGGGGTATAGCAAATAAAAAGAAATGAAATAATACTAGATTATGTCATGAGACTAAGTCACTGCATACCTGTTGTTATACTCCTCCCGACTTCCTAAAAATCGCATTTGAAAAATTATGCTTATTATAAAGATAGTTAATTGTAACAAAATTTTTTTTTACATTCATAATAAAAATAATTTAAAATATAAAAAAATGATATCCAAATATAAGAAGGAACATTTTCTTGATTTCTTATAGTATTAGCTCTTAGCTTTCTTATAGTATTTCAATAACAATAAAAAAAGTTAATCTACACAATGGTTTTATACACTTTATTACATTATATAAATTTTAGAAACATTAAAAATAAAAAATCATCTTATTTAATGTTACATTCTGAACTTCACAATAAAAAAATTTAGTTTTTTATTAATAAGAGAGCAGCGCTGATTATTTTTTCTATAGTAATATATCTGAAACCTTGTATGAAAAAGCTATTTTTACCCTTTCAAGTTAAAATTTTGTTTGTTGCTGTACACGTTATAAATCTACTAAATACCTTTACAGCAGAATGATCCTGCATTTATATCTAAGCTATTCAGAATAAATTGTTATTTAAGTTATTGCTTTAAATACGAAATTGAGGATTTTATCTACATTAAATAATATTTTTACTCTTGCATACTCTAATAAGATACAGATTATATATATCTATATAGCTATAACAATAACATAGACATTAAAACCAAACATTGATAATCATGAAGGGAAAATATGCATGCATGAAAATATGTCAATTATAATTTAATTAATATTATGCTCGGCTCCATTTGGATTAGCTTTTGCACTGCAGGGATTTTTCATAAAGTTATAAATTTTCTTGAATTGTTTATTTCAATGCTTGTAATGTTCTTTAATTATGCTATGTTGTAATTGATTATATATATATAGCCTCAGTACAATACACAGAAGGGGAAGGTTTACCAGACAAAAACTGATTTTAACCTCAGTAGCAGTCCTTAATTCGCTAAGATTACGGATAATGTAGCATCTATCTGTATTACCCAATTTTATATCTCTTTTAGAGTGTTATACATACGTCTAATTACTATTTTTAAAATGGTCTCTTAGTGCTTATTTCTAATGATTTAAAGAAATTACAAGTTTAAAATCTCTAAAAATACAATCTTTTCTTTTGAACATAAAAAGAAAATGCTTAATTTTAAAAATTGTCATTCTTGATTTCAAAATTAACATTTTTTAAAATTTTGTGCTTTATTCTAATTTTATTCCATTTCTTAATAATTGTACTTTGACAGCAGTCAAGAAGAAATTAGCCCCATAGTGTACATTCCATTTAAGTGACATAAGCCGTTTAGGGAAGCAAACAAATGCTAGTCTTTTCCTTTTTATTTCTAAACTGAAGATAATTAGCAATGGTGTTTCCACATAGTATTTCCTTCATAATGGGGGGGGGTGAGGTTTAGGGTTATGTTTTCCTAATGTCATGATGAATATCCAGTGATCGAGTGGTAGCGTATCGCACTTCCACACCACAGGTACGAAATCTATTCCAGGGCTGGGCAAGGTCAACTCAGCATTCCATCCCTACTGCAGTGGGTCGATAAATGAGTACCAAGCTTGCTTGGGGACTTAAACACTAGGGGTCTTGCTTCAGACTGACCACCTGATTGGGACATCTGCTCATGCACCTTATTGCCCAATGGTCCTGTATACTGGGATGGGCACAGTAGGCCCTGGCCCTCATGGGCTGTTGTGCCACTGAGTTTGAGTTTGTTTGTTTGATGTCATGACAGTTTCCGAGTTTGACATATGGAAAACTGTAGCTGAAAATACTGCAAATTATCATTCTGAGAAATTAGTTAATGCAGGAAGAGCAGATCACGCAATGAGAAGGATTGTACAAGCCCTGTCACATCATTAAATATGATGACAAACATGCTATGTGCATAGCAATGATAGATCAAAGTGTAACATAAAGAACTCCAGAGCAAGAATTAAGAGCCTGTTACACAACAATCTGTGTCCGCTTGTATTATTCGACAGCACCTGACATTGAGAATTTTAACAAAGCTTCCATTGATATGATTACCTTTTACTCTTCATTATGAAGTGTTTTTGAAAACAATGGTGAGTTGCAAATCCCACAGGAACAATGAATGGTATATTGTCCTTTCAAATAAATTATGAATCTTCTTATAACACCACCATCTTTGTATCAGAGTTCCAGGGTGAAAAGATTATACCTCATAGGCATTACACTTCAGATCTCTCACTAAATGTATTAGTTAGGGATGTTGATGTGTATTTTACTCTTGTTCTCCCAATATACATTTCTGGTACACTCAACAGCCACCACTACATCTTTGCAAATTTAACCTGTTGTTGTTCTTTATTTCTTATGTTGGGGATGGGAGGGAGTTTACCCAAGAGATTGACCTCACTCACCAAGGTATCTTCCCGGCTTGCTACAGCCAAATTTTAACAGGAATATACAAACTATGATTAATTTTCCATTTCCCGCCAACACGCAACGCTACCTTAGATTGGTCATTTTCTCAACTATTCTGACATCGAACATATATAATTGATGTCTAGAAAATGATTGGTCCAGTATATAACACCTGAGTTAGTATACAAATAAATCTTTGAAATGTGTTGAATGGCATGTGAACTAACATATTCTCAGAACACATCCAAAACTATGGTTGCAGTAATTATTGCTAGCATACTGATTACACAAGTATTCCTTTCTTTTTCACAAGATAAATGAAGCCATTGTTTCAATAATTTCATTCTACATTCCATGTGCAATAAATTTTTCTTTGATATTTTTGTCCATAACAGCAATGTACTTTTGATGGCCAGCACACACACAATGTATATAATCATGCATCTAAGTGGGTAAGAAAGGAAAAATTTGAATATATGTTTAAAGATTGCATTCAAATAAACATCTGAAATACTTACCATTTCTTCAAACATATTACTTGCAAGATCTATGCATTCTAAATTTTTCAATGACACAAATGATGATGGCAACTCTTTCAGCATATTATCACGTAGTTCCAAGGTCCTCAAATTAACAAGTCTAAAAAAATAAAGGATACAGTGTAAAAGATTTTTTTTAATGAGTGCAAATTTTTACAAATGAACAAATCTGAAATTTCTTAGTAATCAATAATTCAATAAATTCCTTTCACAAAACCTTGCAACGAAAATCAAAATTTCATTTATAAAAAATATTCAGCAATTATTTTTAAAATTGTAACTTTTAAATATGAAGTAGGCTGATGTAGTTAAATCTGTTGAGGCTCAATGTCCTCACACCAGCATGGTATCAAAGTTAAGAGACAGGGGTCCAGACTCGGGTACTTTTCTTGTCACTTGACCAAAATTCTACATTACAAAATCCATCACCAATAGCCCTAAGTAGCTTTAAAGTGAGATGTAAATAAACAATCACATTAATATGAAGCCTTCAAAACCTTCAACACCAAACCAAGGTATTGATTCAAAAAAATACCAACTAAGGGGTAATCTGAAATATCTAATACCAGGCACTCACCAATTGGTCCCAGAATTTCTATACATAGCAAGGCAGCACGAATTTGATTTCTCATGTAGAACCAAAAATGTTCAATTGAATTCATGTCACAGAAATTCAGACATGACTTGAAATTCAATACAATGTTAATCAAACCACACCCTGATGATTTGACCTTATGATATTAGTAAACACTATCACCAACTGGTAAAACTGTTACCATGAAAGGATGCACCTGAAAAAAGTTAAGTTCATATACTACACAGACATCAGAGATAGTTCAATGGGGATGAGATGTTGAAATACCTCATGAAAACAATGCCCAAATTTGACCACCATCATCTTAAATTCAGCCAACTAGAGACATCCAGGTGAGAGAGATTCCTTTGGAAATTGGTACATTCACACTTTTCTGTCAATATGATTGACCTGAAAATATGATTTATTGTGGATAAAGCATTTTTCCATTTTTCTACAGTCCAATGCTGATGCTCCCTACTCCATAACCTATAGCAGATGTGGCCAGTAATGATGTGCCATCGGCACAGAAGCATGAATCAAACTGTGAGTTGAGATGCACCCTCTGGGTCACCACTGTTGTAACTACTGGCATTTATTAGCCATCATAGCCCTGAGATCCTGGTGAACAATTCCTAATTGCTTTGAATCTGTCCTGGAATCAATGCATTGCAGCTGACAAACTACAGTCTAGCAATTTATTGTTTTACCATCTGTTCACCTCTTTCATATACACTCATGAAAAAAAGCAATTGAGCAACCCACCAAATGCAACATTTCTGAAATTGATGCCCCAGGCACCAAGCCATAAAACTACTTGACCTTTATCAAAATCTGATAAATCAAATGCTTTTTCCTATTATGACACTACTCTCCATACAGAAAGTCAATGCATGTGTCATTTATAAACTCCAACATTGTGCTGCACTTTAGTCTCCAAATGCACTCATAGCTTTAGGTGAAAGATGGTCACAATAATGGCTTTTTGGTGTGTGATACATGACATTACAACATTAGTTTAAGAATAGAAAAAAATTTAGATACTAAACAGAACATTAAGAACAAGAAAAAACAATCGATGCATGAAAATGAATTTTCAATTTAGCTACAGAAAAGTAAAAAAAGTATTTTAAAAACTGAAATATATATATATTGCATTAATGTAGTAATAAATGAGCTGATCAAGTTTAAAAAAAACAACCAGAAGCAAAAGCAAGGAAGCCATTGAAGAAAAACCTTGTACCTTGTCCAGCATTATTCTTAACATCTAGTGCTATGAGAATAAAATACGAGGTGTGGCACACACAAAAAAAACGAGATTGGTCCAATAAATCATTGTATGTACAGAATCAGTTCTCCATGATGTTATCACCTTCAAAGTAGTTCCCTTCAGCATTCACACTTCTGCATTGTGTGCTGCAATTGCTGGTAAGAGTTCTGGAACGAGGTTTTGGGAAGGCTCGTCAGGAGATTCTCCATTTTTGTGTAAAACTGAGGTAAAATGGGCTCCCTTTAAGCAAGATTTAACTGTAGAAAATAAAAAAATAAAAGTTGCATGAGACCAAATCAGGTGAATAAGGAGGATGCTCCACCACAGTAATATTTTTGCTGGTAAGAAACTGTTTGACAGTCAGGGTCATTTGAGTAGGAGCATTGTCTTGGTGCAACAGCCATCCATCACTCCCCAATTCTGGCATACCCCAGTAATTTTTTTCATGAAATCTTTTTAGTATTTCAAAGTAGTTATGTTGATTAGCAGTCTGAACACTAATGTGAAGGGGAGTATCATATCACGAGTTTTGGCAATGTTTTGGTCTGTAATCTCTGACCTTGGGCACCCAGGACGTTCATCATCGTCAAGACTGTTCTTTCCCCTGAAAACCGCTTATGCCATTCTAACACATGTGCAGGTGACAAAGTTTCAACTCCATAAGCCTCGGTTAGTATTTGAAATGTTTTAGTGGCTGATTTCTTGTTTCAAAGAAACTTGATGCTGATTCAACATTTTTCCAGCACATGTTCACTCAATGACACAATACACCCAACTGGCATGATCAACTAAAACAAAACTGGCCACTTGGATAGAGAAGGGGAGTGGGATGACGTCGCCAAAACAGTTGTTACCAACTCCACTCCTTTTTCAAGTTACACCCTTAGTCTCGTTTTCCATGCTTAGGCATAAAAAATGTGGACTATCTGTAAATACCTAAACAGATTATTTGATCAAATGTAATTAGGAAAACTAATTTAACTTGATAGTAAAGATGTTAAAAAGTCATGAAATTACTCGACACTCAGTAGATCTGCAAAGCTCACGAATTATTAATACAATATGCAAAAATTGCAAATGGCAGAAGTCTTTTATTTAACAATTAAGCAAATAAATCACAGAGAAAAATAAAACATGTCATTGTTAAAAATCATATTTTAAAGAATATTAATGGTTCTGAAGTATTTCATTATTTTATACATATAACATTAATTCAACATATCTATAGATAATACAATAAGATACTGAAATTTTAAATTATTCAGCATTTCTCAATACACAATAGCTCTATTCTCCCCCAATCAAAATAACATTAATCAAGAGATAATTTTATTTTACTTCTTAATGTTTAAGTACATTCAATAGAATCACTATCTAAAGTTTTGGGAGAGTAAGTAGCACAGAAACAAAGGATTGAAACTAAAAAAATTTATATTTATTAGACATATTTTAAGTAACATAAGAATGGAATGAATTACACAGAAAAGTCACTTGGAGAAGAAATAAATATTTTGTAACAAGCAGGGGAAAAAAGCAGAAATTTATTATAACATATAACAGAAAGGCATTCTGAAACAACAAAAAAAAAAACGAGAATGCAAAATTTACATAAAATTTTATACAAAAATTCTTTTAATTGTTCTAAAATGACACTTTTTTTATCAATTAAAATAAGGTCTCTTATTTTAATTGATGAAAAAAGTGTAGTTAAAAATACTTTTGACTTAAAAGTATTTTTAGTGGATGCCAATAATATTTTGAATGGAAAAGTTAAGAACTCAAGTTATTTTTTGAAAGAAAATAGAATTACACACCATCAAGTAATTGCAAAAAGTGAGATTATTCTTAGTATACTTTATAAAATACATATTATTTGAATATGTACTTACCATTTCAACAATGGTAGCTGAAATAACTATAATATTTCAAACTTCTAAGATTTTTACGTATAGCCTTTTCTTAAGTAATATTTTTTTTTAATTAATTCTTATGAAATAAAAAAGGTTTGCAAGATGTACTATCTGTCATTTCCTAGATCCAAAGTTGGGATTTACATTTTATTAACATATCACTACATCATACTGTATGAAGTTAAAAGAAAATGAACATCAGTCCTCAACCGTTTTAACCTAATTTTTAATAGAATTAGCTTGCACTTATGAAGCATCAAAAGTGTAATACTAAGCAGGCAATATATTTTTGTAGTTGCTCATTAAAAAAATTGAAGTCGTTTATTTTGGTATTAATTTAAAAATAAATTTAGGTACTCAAAGATGAAACAAACTATACAATGCAGATAATGAGCACATTTTTTAAACTGAAAGAACTGGAGGTATGATAAAAATAGAAAAAGAAAATTTTTCTTAAATCAAAGGTAAAAGCAAATTAATATTTTATTAAATATAAAAAGAGAAAATAATTTAGCTTGAATGTTGTAATTCTCAGAATTTTTTAGCTATGTAATAAAAAATTTAAGATTTAATATATAAATACTTTATATACACATAGAAGAATTCAATCAAGTATTATTTTTATCATTAATGAACCTGAATTCAATAGCAGAAAAGTCAAGAAAATTTTAATCAGTAAATATACAATACACATATTACTGTACAGTAAAACCTTCTGAAGCAAAATTAATGCAATACAAGTGTTATTGGCAAAGTTTGAAATCTGGCAATTAGAATACTGAAGCATTTTATAGAATGGTGAAAACTAGCTGGCAATGTACAAAATTATTAATATTTCACACATTTCCTAGACCTTTTATAGAATGTGAACTGACAAAGCAGCAATATATGAAATACATCTCTGATTTGTTTTAAATATCACATGACAAGGCACATAACTCTTAATTCTCAATTACAGGGGAAATTTTTTCAGTTATATTTTGTGCTTTGTTCAGAATTTTACTTAAATTTATTCCCCCAAAATAAGTTTTTTACTGTGCTGTATAAAAAAAAAAAAAATGGAGTGTTTACACATTCAAACATGAAGAACATTGAACACAAACATTGAAAGCTGAAGAGAACTGGGCTTTACACTTAAAATTTACCACTGTAAAATGAAGAAAGTGGTCATCATGAGTTCTAAGTATTCAACTAATTACAAATAATTGAAAGAAAAAAAACTTGAAAGTCAGTTTTTATAATGCAACAAAATGTGGCATTGATATAGTTGACCAAATGGCAAGGCAATATTCAAGGTAGGTCCAAAAAGATGGTTAGTTCATACACTCTACAATATTTTGCTCTCATTAACACTTGGATTACTCTTAAATGTGTACTGAGGAAAAAATTATCAAGCACATTTATCTAAGCGTCAGCAAAAGAATTATGAGCATAATATATTGAAAAATCGAGTCGAAAAGTAGAAAGGATAAAGAAGAACTGCAAACTGAAAATCCACCTAAGTGTAAGAAATGTGAGGCAAAAAAAATTATTATGGAAAAGAGACAAAATATGTTCTTGTAAAAGAATGACAAGTGGCAAATATAAAAAAATATATTAAGTAATAATTCTATTGATTGTAAATAAAGTAAGTAGCTATTTCTTTTGTTCATACTTTCAAGTCATCTTGGAAAAATTATTCTTATAATCCTGATATATAATACTGTTTGTGCATACCATATATATTTGCAAAAAGAATTTTAAAATGAAGTTTTTATTCGAATTTTTCATTTAATATCAAGCAGTCAAAATGACACCTGTCTTGGGATTTATGGGGTAGCATTACTTCTGTTGTTATAGAATTAAAAAAGCACTGATGTGAAATTGTTGATTTTTTTTCTGTGAATTTAATTCCCATTGTCAGGCAAAATCTTATTTATTTTCAGTCTCAATCAGACAGAGAATACAAATTTATTAAGGTGCATCAATATAATCTCAGAAAAATTGTGATTCTGGTTCATTTGTGATGTTAAAAAGAACTGAAGAAGGTGCCTACAACTTAGTGGATATATTCTCCTGGCTTGAGGCACCCTCTATATTACAGTCTGACAATGGTAAGGAATTTGCCAATAATATGATGGAATTCTGGCTAGGAGTGAATTCATGAATGGGAGGATTTGCAACTCACAAAGCCAGAATAGTGTCCAAAAAGTCAATCAAGATATTGAAAATGTGCACAATACTTGGTTGCAAAACAGCAAATCTGAGCAGTGGAGTGAAGAACTGATGTTTGTTCAATATATGTAAAACAGAGCTCATCATTTTGGAATCAAAAGAATAACATACGAGGCATTTTGGTTGTAAACCTAAAAAAGGTCTTACAATGTCTTTTCTAGCTCAAAATGTTTTAAAACACATAGAAACAGAGGATTAACTAATAAAAATAATAAAATGCACTAATCTATATATATAAAAATGTTGTGTTGGTTTGTGTATGCTCGCATAACTCAAAAAGTTCTGCATGGATTAATCTGAAATATTGACACAATGTTGCAATTGTCTCTGGTCAGGATCTTATGTACTTTTTATTTCGAAATTCTCTCTAAATTTTTTTAAATTTAATTTTTAAGTGATTTTTTGGTGTTATGACATCATACGACGTCACGATTCGCTCTGAATGCGAAAATTTAAGCTTTACACTTAGATTTTTCCAAATTATTGTATAACTCTTCTATGGTTATGTTTATGTGTTGTCATATTTATCTATTTATTGTCCTTTGATACATAATTGGGATAATTTTTCGAATAAATCATTTTTTAAAAATTATTCTTTCAAGAACTCAAATTTTGTTTTGTAGGTTTGGCAACAGTTGCATAGCATTATCGCGGGATGTTTACGACTTTGATTAAATTCTACATGGTGTTTTTTCTGTAATTTTAAGCTAAATTTATTTCTCTTTATTAAGCGAAAATGAAACTAACATAATTGACTTCTGTACGCTACTTATTTTTCTACCAAATAGTTTCCGTCAACCATTTACCTGAAATAAACAGACGTAGCCAAATGCCGCAATATAACATTCAATGTTTGGAAACAATATTTTTTTCCCACTTGGAGATATTTTAATGTGACGAAATTAATCGACGGAGTTTTTAATAGGAATGTTTTTTTCTTTTTTAGACAACTTTTTAAACTTCATTTGATTCTTACGTATTATCGCAACAATTGCCAACTTTAATGATAACTCGCAAAGTAGGCCATTCCATTTTCGCAGATGTTGTACGCGCGGAATTGGTAATCGTGCTTCGTTTTATACAATATCGCTAATAGGTTGCGATAATACGTACCTTTCATTTGATGTTAGTATTGAAATACAAATGTTAAAACTAAGATTTTCTGATTTTGAGTCATCAAAATATTGCACCTTATTTTGTTTTTCATTGCTTTATAAGATTATAACCTTCTTAAACAGATTCCATTAGTAATTTTTTAAAAAAAAATACTGGAAGTTATTATAGTTTGTTTTTGTCAGGGACGTAGAGCTACCGCTGTATCAATGATGCAGGAGCCCCAACGAATGTTATTACAATTCCACTTACATGGTGCTCATATCTGAAAAAGAGCCACAAAGGAATTCGGAAACAAGGCCCACTCAGAGCTGTTTTGTAATATTTCATATGTTTTTCTTTAAACCTTCACTTTAACTGCAGTCAATCGGCTTGAGTACATAAAATTGTATTGTAGAAACTCGAACTTAGGTCATCATACTGGCCAAGCAAACTCAGTGCGAGGGATAAATGCTGATCAAATTAGAGTAAGCATCAGTGAATGAGCAAAACAGACAGAGGGCTCAAATACATGTTGAGGAAGCAGGTTGTCATAAGATTGTAATTATTTTTTCAAATTTTACTTTCGCGTTGATAAAGATAGTTCAGCTCTTTTTATGTCAATTACTGTTCGTATTGTATATCATTTTTCAATTTATTTTTAAGCACAGACTATTTACTTTCGATAATTTTTATATATAAAATACTAAATTTAATTCTGTACACTATGTATGTGTTTAGTGAGTAAGTATACCGACCTACCATAAAATCCGGCTTATAACACACACTTTGAACACAAAAAATAAGATCGAAATTTACAGATGTGAGTTATACGCTGGGTATAAAAATGAGGGCTTTAAAAATTAAAAAATAAATGAACATAAAAAAGTTAAACTTCTAAATATTTCGAAATACTATTTATTTAAAAGACATGACATTCTCATTGAACTTAAAAGGTGGTAGTTCTAAAAGTATACTATTTTTGCAATTGCTTAGATAAACACCTTGAATAAATCGCTTCTAAACATAACAGCATTGCATTTGTACATTTCAGGTTTCTTCGTAAAAAAGGGGTGCACGTTATATAGCGAATATACCTAAAATTTAAAAATTGCAGCTTTAAAGTATGGGTGTGCATTATATGCCGGACTTTACGGTATTTTATATTTCTCCAATGAATCTAAATTAAATTAATATATAATTTTTTATGGTACTTATATTTTTTCTTAAGTCGGCTATTTACCTAAAATCAAGACATCGCCAAATACTGCAATATGCATTCAATAAGGGAAGAACATTATATGCCTGTTTGTGCACAATAATAATATTTTTTTGCACTTGGTAGTGAATTTTTCCACGAAATAGTTATTGTAGTTTTTAATAGTTGGGGCAATAGCATTAGACTGACGAAATATCTATTTTGTGTAATTTCAAAATTTTATTTGGTGTTACTGTGAAATATAAATGGAAAAATTAAGATTTTCTGATGTATATTTTGTGTTTGTTTTGATATTTATGTATTATCACAACCATATTGGCAACATTAGCACTTAATTGCCAATTCACCGTGTATGATGCGAACAAAATCAGGGTTGATATAGTTGCAACAGTACCCAAGAACCTTTGTTTGCAACTTTTTTTGGTGATTTTATCAAAATGATAATTTGTTAATAATTGGTTTTTAGTAGCTTTTTATCATCACACATTTCTAATATCTTTAACTGCTTGCACTTGAGGTATGATTTTTTTCATAAAAAAATGTGGAAATATACATTAACAAAACTTTTCTAAACAGATTTCATTTGTAATTTGTTAACAGAATACTCCCAAGTTATTATGTTTTTTTTGTCATGTTATGAATCTAAAATTATTTGCATTGTCTCCATAGAAAAGGTGCCAAGTTTGAAAATAAATTAAATGACTCTTCTTGAGGTGAAAGGGTTAATTTTATAATGCTTATGAGTAGACATTTTGTGTTGCTTCATTGTCTGTATATATACAGAAATTGTCTGCTGTGCCTGCTTTACAGCAGTAGTTGCCATTTTTCAACACTTCATGAACCACTTAATGTATAACTTTATAATTAGCGTTTCACTAATTGGATTGACCTCTATGTGGTGGAGCACTATAGCTATATTTACGTCTTTATTTAATCTTCTATGCCCTGAAAATAAGCAGTAAAATCCTAGGAGAGTCCACACCCTTGGCAACAAACCAAAAAAGGCGCCCAGCCAGAACAAGATGGTGCCAAGCGAAAGCGACAATGGTGGCAAGGAAATACAGCGGGATGAGGTGGATGCATAATGAAAATATATGTAAGCAATACAGAAATTAAACATTTGAGATAAAAAATATAAAAACAGCACTTACTTTCTTACTGCTGATCTTTTCCGAGTGGAGGGGACAGCGTAACAACAGATTTTAAAAAAGTCTTAAAGGTCTCATTGCTAAGCGAATGATCGTGTGAACGCCGCCATATTTATTCCGCGAGGTAATGGTCGAACATACAATCGGCATGGCTGGCACGATTTCGAAGAAAGCCTTTTATTGTCGACCATGTTACATCATGCTGATCATTACATTTAGGACATTCATAACTCGAAGCAATCAATCCTTCCTTCATACACCATTCAATCAATTCTTTCTTACCTTTCGCATTCAACAAAGTAAAAAATTCTAAAGTAGATTCCCTCACACACGCAACCAGCCCGGAGACCAACAGCAAAATGAAATTCGAAATGCGCGCCCACAAAATACGAAAATGCTAGAAATAGTTAGGGTTGTTGTATGTAGTATTTAAAAGTAGGGTTACCAAGATGGCGCAATTATCGCCAACCAAAGTAATTCGCGCCAAGGGTGTGGGCTCTTCTAGGAGTGAACCAAATAAGCTTCATGAAAAGCAACAATCAACAAACTGAAGTTTTGCCTACAATTTTCCAAAAAATGGTTGAAGTTACCAAAAATCGCTAACCTCAGGAATTATGTTTTTTTGTTTAGTTATTTCAGTAACTAAAAGCTTTTAGTAAAGAATAATTCGTGTTCCGTAATATGTTGTTTTGTTGTTCATCTTTTTTTAAACTGAATCTTCATAAAAGTATAAATAATTTCCCAATTTCTCTGCATACCATCCAAAATTTTTCACGCATCACCAATTGGTGACTGCTGCTCTGTAACACACATCAGTAATTATGTATTAGCATCACTGTAACAAAATTGGTGCCATGTATATCGTACCTTAATATCTAAACAATAAAGATTCTAACACTTTTTTTTATGAAAAAAGAAATGGAGGGAAAATGTTGCGATTTGCATGGCGGTAATTTGGCTGTGGTGATGCTAATATTTAAGTACACAGATAACAAATCATTGTCCATGTGAAAAGCTGTCTGTGTCTAGATATAAGTTTTAAAGATAGGCCCTTAACTTTGTTGATAACAATTGCTAATACTAATCGAATTGTGAATTGCAAAAATACTCACATCATTATCAACACTTTGTCGTAGTTTTCTGCTGCAAAATCCGTGTTTATATTGGAATTTTCCTGGCGTATTCAATTAAAAATACCTTCAGCCTCTCATTGCGTTGAATTTCAGCTGTGTCACTTGATGCACGTTTAAAGTTAAATATTTCATTAACATTTTTTATTTTTTCCTTTTCTTTTTGTTTCTGATTTTTCTTTTCTTTTTTTTTTTTTTCATGTTTTGAAATTTTATATGTTTTTGTTTTAATTTTCTTTTCTTTTTAAGTGTAGTCTTAAGTTTTTAAGAAATTTTATATGCTTTAATTTTTTTTTCTTTTTAAGTGCAGTCAATTAGCTTCACTAGATAAAAATAATGCCTTGCGGGAAATCAAACTTAGGTTGTCATACTTGCAAGGCAAAAGTACTACAATGAGTGTAATTACACATCAAACTGAGAAAGAATGGATATCAGCAAACGAGAAAAGCAGACAAAGAATGTCACAAACACAGGCTGAGGGTGCAGCAAAGCAACATGCAGCCAGACTTTAGGAAGCACATTTGCGAGCACATCATTAGTGTTTTACAACATCAGAAAGATGTTAACCAAAAACAGCATATCTGCGTCAAACATGACTTTGTGGTGAACAATCACATAATAACAGTCAACTTGCATTCCAGTACAACCCAGTGGAAGATTCTAGGTTCAGGCAGAATGTTCTCATTTACACAATGATGGAAGTGTATCCTTATTGCAATGTTCTGGAATTTAAGGGAGAAACTAAAGGAATGTTTAATACCACTGAAAAAATTAAACTGCCTCAACTCAGAGAACAGAGCCATTACAAATTTTGCTTGCTAGATATACTGCGGAATCAAAACATTTCCTATATGACATCAGGAAATACAATTCATGTTTCCAAGTGACATTGTTTGGATAAATGTGCATTTGTGAACACACCTCTGATTTAATAAAAATATCCATAAGCATTGTAAAACTAACCCAATTCCCTCGATGAATCCAGAGTGGAGCCATTTAAAATTTATCTTCAAACTTGAGGTCGCCACTTTAAAGACAATGTAAATAAATTTAGAGAGGTTCATAACATGACATAAGGACAAAAATAAGCTGTAATAACTTCAAGCATTTGGTTCACAAATTATAAATATCAGTTTAGGAAAGTTTTTCGTGTATATATTTATAATTTTTTTTTATAAAAGATCATACATGCAATGCAAATTATTTAACATACTGAAAATATGTCCTTTCTGTTAAACAAGACTGAGCCACAGCAACGTGTGGCAGGGTACAGCTAGTGATGCAATAAAACCTTTGTTTTAAAATGGAAAATTCCGAAAAAGGTAAAGTTAATTTTAAAGTCAATCTGGAAATACAAGCCACAACAATGAAAATGAAAAAAAAAGCTCCTGCTGTTTCATTGGCTACAACTGAGAGAGTTCCTATTTTTGATCTCAACAAGAGCTGATATATGACTAATAGTTTGGCAGTGATAAAGAGGACAGTTTCTACTAATTTGGAATTTCTGATAGAATATTAAAACTTTATGCAAGATCACAATTATCTATGGTCTACGAACTTGCTCAGAACTAACTGACCAAGAAATTACAAACCTTTAGTCCAGTGGAAGTAGCCACAGATTTATTAGGTGTATGCAAACAACAAAGTGCCAATATACGAAATGAACTTGTGCGAAAAAAGTGAGGAAGTGAAATTCAAAATATCATATAAGTCAAACATGTTGTAACAAGCAAGTTAAAAATACATTTTTTATGAAAAGAATAAATTTATTTTTTGAATGAGTGTATTTTTCGTAAAATTCATTTGATGGCCATGTTTTACTTTTTTAAAACAAAATTAAACAGAATTAGTAAAATTATTTCTTTTCTTTGTGTATAACCAAACAGGTTAATATTTTACTCTTTGAATAACTTTAATTTTTTTTTATGTATTTTGAATAAAAGTTTCTACATAGCAATCAATCTTTCATTATTTTTATCAAATAAAAATCATATTATTTAAGAATTCACAACTTTTAAATTTCAGATTCATCATACTTTTTTCCCATAATTTGCCTAAATAGCATTTGTCATTCAATAGAATTCCAAGTTATTCTATAGAATGCTAATGTGACTAATGTTTCACACATTGCCAGCAACATATGGAATTAAAATCAGTACCTTCCAAAGTCCGAGGGCAGTTCAGTCAGATTCACATCATTTAATTTCAAGTCGGTCAGATTTTGGAGGTAAACGATACTATATGGGACTCTAAAGAAAAAAAGAAAAGTATAACAAATGAAAAAATTTAATTACAAAGAACTACTGCAATACACAGTGACATTAATCTATACTAAATATTTTTCAACATTTCAAAAAATTGTAACATTTATTTAATTACATAATTCTTAAATGTCTACATTTATAAATAAATGTTATTTTTAAGATGTTGACAAAAATGTATTAGAATCATTCATATTACAAAAGAACTATTGTGCCTAAAATACATTATGGACTAAAATAATATATAGATAAAAGCATATATACATTTTTTATGATGTGATATCCCATGTCTCATAAACCAATTAAGTTAATTTTTTTAATATTAGATTCTGAACTTCCAAAGAAGCTAAATGAGTAATCATCTAAATAGCAATTAACACTTTGCTAGGCTATGGACTTACATCCATTTGTTGTTTATTGAAATCAAATTAGAGCAATTATAAAATTTTTAAACCATTATAAAATTTCAGAAATAACTAAATTTTTCCTTAAAATTTTTAGAAACACTATAAATGTATAAATAAGAATATTTACAGTAGAGAAAATACAAATAACTCTCATTAGTACGAGTTACTTGTCAGACAACATGAATAATCACTTAAATTCCCAAAATTCCATTACTGACAAAAAATTCGGTTTGCTTCATTAACTATCGGGGGGGGATATTTTAGTCATAAGAAATATAGCAAAGATTTACAGAAACTGCTGATACATATCTTCTAGAATCAGTTAATAAACCAAAACAAAGGGCTAAAAACGATTTTAGATTAACATTAATATATATATATGACAACTCTTACATGTTAAAATACAGCAATAATGTCTAATTTATGAGAAGTAACTATCTCACAGATATGAAATTTCTTGATTCCAAGTATATTTATACATAGTCATTGTTTTATACTAACCTTTTAAGTGGATTCGAACTGAAATCTGCAACTTGCAACTGTTTTAAGCTCTTGATGTTTTCAGGTATGTCATATATTTCTGAAATATATAAATTAGGATAAATTATCATATAAAAATGTATTTTTAAGAAAACTGTTATAAATTTATTTAAAAATGCCTCACAGTTAGGCAAAGCAAATTTCAAATTAGAATCGTCCAACTTGCATTAGGTATAGGATAGTAATGTGGCCAAACAAAAAATCGCAAACTAACAAACTATTTGAACAACACATTATTCATATTACAAATACAATTGTGTTTCAATCAAGGATTCATCAACCTTCATACTATATGTGTCTCCCCCAAGTGTGGGGAGGAGGAGCTAATCAACTCTCAACTGAGGAGATTAACTGTAACCTCTTCTTTTTGTTATTGTACACTCTGGTTTTGTCTTGTGAATGTGTGAATGAAATGCATGCAGAAATACTGTTTTAAGTGAAATCATGGTATTTATTGTACATTCAATGACTTTTCTACGTCTATGGATCTGTTATAGTGAATATTATGCTAATTCTATTTCATTCAAAAACCATGATCAAATGCATACAAAAATATACCAAGGATTTAAATTTGTCACAAAATATCATGACATAATAACAAAACAGAAAATAAAAAACCATCATCTATGCAGTTTATTTTTTTAAAAAAAAAAACTGAAGCAAACTTCTTTGTAAAAGATAGCTGTGTGGATGCATTCACACACATACATGAAGATAAAAAAAGTATAAAAACTGCACATTAATAATCAGTTTATTAATCATTGCTAGAAAAACATGGCAGATATAATTTGATTCCAATAAAGATATTTTTCATAAAAGTAGTACATCTTGTCAAATACAGCTATGGGAATAAAGGAAATAGAACACAAGTAATATAAAAAAAAATTAAGTCAATTCCTACTTAGGTTAACAAAGAAAATTTTCATTTTAGTTACTTTTTATTAAATAGTTACAATTAATATAAATATGTATATACATGACAGAATCACAATATTAAATGACAAAATAGAAAGTAATTTTCCATGCGAAATTTTCCATTTTCCTTTCTAAATATGGCGTTGGACTATTTTTTTTTGTTACTATTTATTCATTAATTAAATTTGATTATTCTAATAAAATGATATAGTAGAAAAATAGAAATCCCATTCTTAGAAATTAGGCTGTCCCAGGTGGGATTCGAATCCCTGACCTTTGGATTAGAAGTCCAACGGGCTATTAATTGTGCTATGGGACACAACGAACGACTTTCCTTTTTACGAGGTCTATTTTTAAAGTAAGGTCCATTGGCACAATAGTTCCCTAGCTCATGCATGTGCCACAATGAGTCTCAGCGTCCCTGATCAACATCCTTTGCGAACACACTCGCGCCATTTCCAGCTCTGTAGTAGTCGTGTAAGATTCGCTGTGCGTCCTTAAAATGTTTAAGGTGATTGAATTGCCCGCCAAGTGTGAGATACGGTCTGTTATCCATTTTTTGACTGGGAGAAACATGTCGGCTGCAGATATTCATCACCAGATAACAGAAGTTTATGGCACAGAAGCAATGAGTGACAGCAAAGTTCGAAAATGCATCAGGAAGTTTAAAGATGGCGAGAACAGGAGATTCACGATTTAACCACTCTTTCATTAGAATTTCCCGACATTTCTCAGTCGGTGATGTACAAAATTGTGACTGAAGACCTCAACTTTAAGAAATTGTGTTCTCGGTGGGTAACCAGACTACTCACAGCAGAACACAAAGAGAAGAGGTTTACCATTTTATTTGACTTTTTGATTCGATACGAGGAAGAAGGGGATGACATATTGAGTAGAATCATTACTGGAAATAAAACATAGGTACCCCATATCACCCCGGAATCAAAGCAACAGTCGATGGAATGCCGACACACTACCTCTCCCGTCAAGATCGAAGTCAAACAAACGCTGTCAAAGCGCAAGATTATAGCAACAGTGTTCTGGGACCGGGGCGGGGTTTTGCCGTGCGCGGTTGACTTTATGCCACAAGGAACAACGATCAACTCAGGGGCCTACTGCGCAACTCTACAGAAGCTCCAAAAAGTATTGCAAAATAAACGGCGTGACCCACTGTCAAAAGGTATTTTGCTCCTCCATGATAACACAAGGCCTCACACTTCTCGAACGACTCGGGAGTTAATCAAATATTTTGGCTGGGAGGTTTTGGACCTGGTACCATACAGCCCTGACCTTGCTCCATGTGATTTTCACCTTTTCCGGTACCTCAAACACAGTCTTGGCTGGAAGCGTTTCAGTGACAACGAAGAAGTAAAAGCGGCCGGGAACTCTTAGCTGTCCAACCAGGCAGCAGACTTCTTTGTGAAGAGGGTTTTCAAAACTTAGTTCTAAGGTATGACAAGTGCATTAATAAACTCGACAACTATGTAGAAAAATAGGCATAAGTATGTACAATCCTAAAATAAACTTTTTTCAAACAAAATATTGTCGCTATTTTTTTAAAAACAAACGGACCTTACTTAAAAAGCAGCCATCGTATATATGCTGTTTGGCTATTATTTTTGTTTGTTACTATTTACTGATTTTTTAAATTTAATAAATGAATTAATATTTGAAAAAAACTATATTGACATCAAGTCCCATTCACTTATGGAGCTTATTAAGTGCCCCTCTAAATTTGCAACCTGCTTCACCATGGTAAAAAGGGGGTGCTCCTAAGCGAAATGGAAGATTTACATTGAAAATTTATACTCCAGAGAGGACAAGGCATGAAGGTTACTTCACTAGGTCCAGATAAGAGCTGTAGGTATAAGAGCCGAGTCAAACATTAGAGGATTACTCCCGCCATTTTTCCTTTCAATTAACTAGTGGGGATACTGTTTGACTGATTTGAGAACCTCGCCTGCTGAAGGAGCCATGATATGTAAATTAAGATTGCTATTTAAAAAGAACTGAAATAAGAAAGGAGGATGAAACAGCAAATTGAAGATTATATGTCGTTTTGAGCAGAACTGCAAGTTAAAATGAAGCTCTTGAATTTATATACCAACGCATCTTAGAGAAATAGATGATTGGACTTATCTTGATATAAAAACAGCATGGCTGTACCTGAAAGTTGTTTGATATAACAAACATTTCTTTTTTCAGGATCGGATCTGGCAGTTAATTTTACTTTTATTACATAGTTGTAATTAAGATATTGAGATGACATTAAATAAACGTTGAGTATTACAATATTTGTTAGTTATTTATCTCACATCATTAGCATTAACCCTCTAAGTGGATACCTTCCTCCTGAAAAGTTATTCGGAAAGCGTTTAACTCTTATTTTGAATTTCGCTTTAAAAATGCAACAGACTTCTTTCCTTTCCCCCTTTTAGAACTTGGGAGGTCGAACGGGGACAATTTTATCACCTAGTTCGGTTCCTTTGTCAAGTAAGAACCAAGAGATCAATCGTTTACAGCTAGCTGTTAAGTTGCCTTGGGCAATCTTCTTTGAAAGCTGTAGTGGAATCCGGTGTTTCTTTCTCCTATATGTTCAGTCACAGTGTAAAATTAAAACAAAATACAGGGTAAAAAAAAGGAAAAAATGAAATAAATAGTATGTTAGAAGTTGAAAAATAATTATATTTTCTTCAAACAAAATTTATTTTTCGGTCATTTTTTAAAAATTAAAAATATATATATTTTTTTTTTGGTATTGCGATTTGAACCAGAAAAAAGCATCCTGTATTCATTTTTGAATATGAGAGTAAGAAAACGCGCTCACTTTCCTGTTTCTTAAAAAAAAGTAATGAGGTAAAAAGAGCAAAGGCCCTATCTCATTTTTTAAACAATAACACAATAACTGGTACATACGGTGATATACATACGATGATTATATTTATGAAATAAAACCGATCTTTCTCTATTCAGTTATATTTTTAATTTAAAATAGCATAAAAAAGGATTTCAATACTTTTAATTTATTTTAATTAAAATCATATAAAAGATATTTTTATGTTAACTGAATATTTTTCGGAAAAAATTTAAATTTTCCTTCCTAGTGTTCTCTTTTACGAACTTCTTGTATTAAATAAAAATTCCTTTTCTACATCGGCATTTGTGATGGACATAACACACATTCAGTCAATAATTTTTAATTTTAATGGGGGATATACTTCTTCAAATGCGCCATTCTAACCATTTTCTTCTAACCATTTTCTACTCAAGTTAAATTTCTTATCTTTCTGTTTCTTTTATTACAAGGAAAAATGTCACACATCGATAACTACATTTTCACACAATTCAGTCATTACAAATCCTACTGTGAGAAAAGTTCTCCCTTAATAATTTTGTCTTTCAAAACAGTACACTTAAAACAATTTTGTTCAGTGAAGTTAACTGACAGTTCCACAATGTATTCATACCAAATTTTAAAAACAAATTTAACACTGTACTTAAACTTCCCTGAACACTTGGGCCTTGAAATCTAAAAAAAAAAACTAATAAATCTTAATTAGTTTTTTTTTCGTTATTATTTTTATCAAAGTGTAAGAAAATGTCTCAAATGATTTGATGAAGTTTAAATTTATTTATTTTTAGTGGTTGGAAAATTGAAAAGGTTTCAAATTTTAAAGAGTTTGGTGTTTTATTAATTTTTTCGGTATCTTATAATAAAATAATCATGTTTCAAAAACTGAAAGCTTTGATTAAAATAAGAAAAATGAAGCGAAAGAATATACTTAAAAAAAGATAATTTGTCTAACTATATAAAATAGCAGATTACACTGACACGCCCCAACTTGTTACAGTTTCAAATTAATATGAAACCAAAAGGGAACTTATTTTATTTATGCGTTGGGACTTTACAAAACTTTAAAAAAACGAGGTAACAAATAAACACTTCCTGGGGTCTAAAGAAATTTCCCCTCGATTTTTTACGATTGCCCCAGGGTCAAAACACGGGGTTTCCTGCGAGCCATAAAACTTCCTATTAGTGTCCTGCTGTGTTGCTTCCACCGTCCCCAATTAGCTTTCAAGATGTTAAACCTTTAAAAGGGGGAAAGGATTTCAGAAAAGTGCGGCTAATCCGCTCTTGAAAACGTTACTTGAAGGCAGAAAAATCCGTGCAGTGCAGTTTCGAAGCATCTTTACACTGACGGAATTTTCCGTGCTATCCGGTTAGAGGGTTAACTCCCATTTATCTCTAAGACTTCTGTCACTTATTGCTCCAATCTTTTTGACTTCAGAAGTCGCTTATTTTCTCCATCCATGATCATGCCACTCTCCAATCTACAAGCTGCTTCCTTCATCATGCAACTAAAGGACCATGATCCAGGTTTAGACTGAGGGCATTGATCAATAAATGTGCTACAGTCTTGTAAAGCTCTTGAGATCTTGTAGTTTGATATCAATGGAATATCAATAAATGAAACTAGAGTTGGACCAATCTTTAGAATTGGCTAATATGCACAGAACACAGATCATTGTTTTGCAAGAATTCAAATTGAAGGATTCTACCTTTATCAAGATAAATCGTTACAATATATTTCAGAATGGACAGACAGGATAAAGGAGCTGAATAAATTAATATAATGAAAGATGATTACCAGTGGTAAAAATTTTACAATTACCATTTATATTTCTAATATCTGTGTTAAATTAGAATAATTTTCACTTAGACATTAAGTCTGCATATTTTTAAAGAAAATTGCAGGAATCCACTTACATGCAGCAATTTCCCAGGGATCTAATAAAATGATCAGAAAATGAAATTTATTTTTTAAACACAGAAATTTATGGCCTTCACCAAATATTACTTTGATGTATTGTTTCAGACAAACATGTAAAATATAATAATACTTCATGAAAAAATTCACAGTTGGAAAAAAAATGATAGCCTTCCAGGAAAAACAGAAAAATGATAAAATGTAATAGATGTTTCAAGATAATTACGAAAAATATTTCTCTTCTAAGGGAAATATACATTTAAACATTCTACTATTGAGGTAGAATGTGTTATATCTGAAACTAATATTATATGATTTTAACAAATTTTAATTGTATACACGCACAAAGCAGAGAAAGTTAAATATACCTTCAAATATAGAACTAAATTAAATTCATACAAAAAAACTTATGAAACATATCTTTAGTCCATGTTCAAACTGTTTGAAATTAATACAAATCTTTTTTTTTTTTTTTTTTTTTTTGCTGTTATGGTATTAACAAATAAAACACCAAAAATAAATACTTCTTACCATTAAAAGATAAATTTCAAAATAAAAAGCAGGGAATAATAAGCATTATTTTAATCTGTGGTTGATATATAATACATGTCATAATAATTACATAAATTGTAATTCAAAACAGCAGAAATGGACTATTCACAAAAATACCCCTCATTTAATGTTATTTAAATCTATCAATTCCTTTCACAATTAATTAAAATATAGTTTTTTACAGTTCAAAGAAAAAACGTCATAAAGATAATTATATGACAGTTAAATACATTTTAACTACATAAAGACATAACTGAAGCTAAAAGATTTCATGGCTTTACTTTAAAAAGTTATTAAATATAACAAGTTTACCATTTTTACTAATGTCAAGTTCCTCAAGAGTGGTAATGTTCCCAATCTCCGGTTGTAATCGAAAAATATCATTTTCACTTAAGGTAAGCTTTTTAATCTTAGGTAAACGAAACAAGCCCTGCAAAAGATAATAAATACAATCAGTATATAAAACTACAGCAATACATTAAAAAAAAACATTCATGATAAAATTAAGATTAAAATAACTAAATCACTAAAAAACAGAGCTTATTTTATTATACATTAACCGCTTATACATTAAACCAAAAGGTTCATGAGATGAATATTAATTTGAAAAGAGATAAACAAAATTTAACAAACTGCATAACTTTCGATTCCTTACTTAGCATTAATGCTCTACATAATAATAATTACAGAAATTACAAAATCAGGATGGATACAAGACAACACATATGTACGAAATCCTAAATAAAAAATAATTTTAAAAAGTAATATATTCATAGAATAAATATGCCAAGATAATTTATTATTTTACAGTTTTTCCCTGTAAAAAAATATATCATAAAATATGAAGGGCACTAAAAACTCCAATCTTTTATTCAAGAAAGAGTTTAAGTATAGAACAGGGCAAACCTTCAAAAAGTAAGAGGTTTTTAAAGTAGCAATATGCATCCATAGTTGTTCAATGATAGCAAAACAGGACATCTTAAACAAAAAAATAATGTTAAATAAAAATTTAAACATTTTTAAAGGGGAATTATTAAAATTTTGAGAATTTATGAAACGTTTTAATGTTATGAAATAAGAACTACACCATTTCCAAAAAAGAAAACTTAATTTTTTGTAGGAATTAAAATTCTTCAGAGGAAAATAAAGCTTTCTAAGATCACCAAGATGTAATACTGCTATTAAATTGCTGTTAAATCTCATATGAAGCAATCGAATTTTTGTACTCAAGAAGCTTGGCCATGATACTTCTGTGACATATTACTTTCAAAGAGAAATAGAATCACAGTCAGCTTTTTAAACCCATATATTTATGTACTCAATCAAAATTTGAATCAAATCTAATTTACTTTCTACAACTATTCTTTGTCATGGACCTTTTAACATGATGCTTATTCATTCCTCTCTTGAAGTAATCCCAAATTAATTAATCAAATGTTCATGGGGATAAAATCAGGAGCATTTAGCCCTGTTGGACTCCAATATATTTTTAGTACAGTTTAGATGGTTGTGATAACTACTCCACAATAACTAGTGTTTGCTTAGAATCTTACATGATAAAAATTTTATTTCTCTATATAAAAAATTCTTTTGAATTAGTGAGTTTACATTAAAATTTAAGAGTTAAATAACAATAGAAGAGATGAAAAGATTTATTAGGGCTATAGGCAGGGCAAGCCTACGTAATCCAAATACGGCAAGAAAAGTCTGGAAATTGATAAAATATTGATTTAAGACACTTGACCTGGTAGAAATGATCCTAACTGATGTTGAAAAAGACACTAAAAAAGTTATTCGAAATTTGTGATGGGATGAAAAAATTTTAGGACTTAAATAAATAGCAAAATATAATAATAGAACTACAGAAGAGTGGTAGAGTAGTGAAATTCAGGGTCAATTAAAATTTGCCATGGCTTATGTAAATTCAATGTAGAGTAGTAATTATCAATTTTATTAATGGATTAATTAGTAGAGTTATAAACTTGGTTGAAGAAGTTTATTTCTTGCTTTCTCCGATTGTTTCAATTTTACCGTAATTTCGCACGTATAGTCCGCACCATCGTATAGTCCGCAGACATGATTTTATATAAAAAAAAATTTCAAAAATCGTCAGATAGTCCGCGGACTATACGTCCGAAATTACGTTATTTTAATGCGACAATATTAATGTATTTCAGAAACAAAGAACTAAGTATAAATAGAAAAAAAGTACTTCCTTATTAATATACCTTCAGAAATAAAACGCTAAATACAAAAAAAAACAGCGCTTACTAATTAATCATATATTAATAAATCACACATTCTACTACATTAACGAAAACCTTCAAAGTCCGATTCATCGCGGTATCAGAATTAAACCGTTCTAATATATTTTCGGGAAGAGTGTCCGAAAGTTCATTTTCAGCACCACTATCTTCACTGTCAGTGATTACCTCGCTTTCACTAACAAACTCGGCTTTTATAAATCCCGATCGGATGGTGGACACTTTAACACTTTTCCAGGATTTATCGACACATTCGGCAACTTCAGTGTATGAAGCGCGTCTCATATTTCCTGCTTTTGTACAAGTATGTAAACCTTCCGACATTCAGTTCTCCCAGCAAGCACGTACGTGGGACTTGAAACTTCTGTTCACGCTAATATCCAGAGGTTGCAGGATTTTTGTTAAACCTCCTGGAATAACGCTAAGTTCAACACCGATGTTTGTTTTGTTTTTTTAGCTTCCGCCTTTACACTGTCTTTTATGTGTGCCCTCATGGAATCTATAATTAGTACTCCTTTGGAATTGAAAAAGGCACCTTCTCTCTTCTTCCAAACTTCTTGAAACCAATCGAGCATAATGTCCTCGTTGCACCAACCCTTTTCATTGCACCGTATTACGACGCTTCGAAGAAAATTTTCCTTGGGAATTGTTTTTCTCTAAAGATTAAGAGCGGCTTCAACTTTGTGCCGTCAGCACAGTAGGCGAGCATCACTGTGAAATGGGTCTTTTCTTGACCAGTTGTTATTGATACTGTTTTCACTCCACAAGTATCGACGGTGCTATTCGGTGGGCAATCAAATGTTAATGGAACTTCGTTCATATTTATAATATTTTTTAGGGAATACTTCCCTTCTGCAATAACTTTGATTGTAAACTGAAGGAAAGAAGCTTTTTTTTCATCTACGTCGTCCGGAACAGCCTGACACTTTGTCGTTCTGCTACGAACTCTCAAGATTTACGACACATGAAGCGGTAAACCCAATTTATTCCTCCCTTGAAATCCGTTATCTTCATCTCTTCTGCCATGGATTTCGCTCGGAGACGGATTTTAACTGTTGAAATGGAGCGCGTCCGGCATTTCTTTGGTCGAGAACCCATCTCAGTAAATTTTCCTGTAAAGCTGGCCATTTTACTTTTCCGTGCCGATTGGATCGTTTTCTTCCCATGCTTTTTAACACATCCTTTTGTTTGCGCCAATTTCTCACCACTTTCTCATCCACTTCAAAATAACAGCCCGCTTCTCTATTTCCATCTTTTTTTCAGCTTCCTCAACTACCTTGAGTTTAAACTCAGCAGTAAAACTCCGGCGATGTTTCATCAACGTTATCGAAGATGAAAGACAAAATACGAAAACAAAATACTGTGCAACGTGCTATCCTCCTGATAAGTGGTAATGAAATGTGACCTTCGACCCCACTCACTCGGTGTTGCCAAACCACGCTATAAGTAAATGAATCACGCTTTTTTTCGTACTCCAGGTACTTGCTACTAAGGCTCCTAAAAATCGAGCTGACGCATCAACTACTTTTCCCCCTCCCGGCACCAGCGTATTATCCGCACTGATGGATAGACCGCAGCTTCAAAAATTCGCATTTTAAACACAGATAGTCCGCGGACTATACGCGCGAAATTACGGTACTCGCAGGTTGATGGTCACCACCAAGCACTAAGAGTTTGTCTTAGGATGATGTTTTGTATTTAAATTATTTAAGTGGGGGTTTTGTAGCATGCTCAAAATAGGAGAGGCATAGATCAGAACTCATCTGAGGATCAGAGTATAAGCAGTTTGTTATGTCTATTTAAAATAGATTTACATGAAATCAAGGGGTATAACTCACATAAACAGAATCTTTGAATTTCTTCTTAATATGTGTAATGTGCCGTCCAAAAGTGAGTTGTTTTGTAAAAGGTGTAGAAAGTTTCCTCAATTCTGGATGCATTTAGAGCAGAGGTGGACAAATGTTTTGGCTCAAGGACCACATTATGGAAGCGAAGGATACCAGTGGGCCACACCTTTTTAAATTATTGCATTCATTAGTTCAATTTGCATCTCAAAAAAGGTATACATTGTGCAATTAAAATCAACAAATATAAGTTAAATAAAATAGTGACAGTTTTACTCTATTTCTCTTTTACTCTTATTTCATATCTATAACTGCAAGCATATTTAAGTTAATCAGTTTAATGAGACAAATACACTTAATCATATATTCTTCAATTATTTTTCTTTTCTTTTTTTTTTTAATCAGAAGTGAGATTGCTTGTTGAAATTCTGCAAGGAAAACTTTGCTCACAAATATATGTCGACCTAAAAAATAAAGAAAATATTTTCTATATACTTGGTTTTCTGTCTTGGTGGGCCCCAAATAAAAACACTTTGCGGGCTGCTATTTGCCCACCTGTGTATTGTTGTTGCTAATACCACGAGTCTGACAATGTCAGATCGAGGTCCACGAAATTTATCATGGCAAAGGACTAGATGTACGCCTGTCGTTAGCTGTAGCTTTGAGCACCATACAGCCATAATTGAGAGCAATTTCTACCCTGTAAACCAGTTCTCCAGACGGACCAGGTATATGTTTGACATATGAGAAATGTAAGCTGATTCATTGAGTTGGCAAAGGATCGTCATGTTATCTGCGTACATTCACAGTGATATAATGTTAGTGGCGAGTGTATCATTGACATAGATGTTAAAAAAGGTTGGTTTGAGGAGTGAACCTAGGGGTATATTCATTCATATAGGCATATATTTAAAAGCTTATAATTGACTTTTTCAGAGAAATTTTTATCAGTAAGATAAGATAAATAAATTCCTCAGCTGAATCCTTCGTTTAAATCAAAAAAGCTTGGCATTTTAGCAAGCTTAATATTCAACAATATTCAAAATCAAACATTTGATGCACATTGTATTACAAGTATTTTTCTCTTGTATTCCAAAATCATTTAAAAAAAGAGCAAATAATACTTCTCAGTAGTACTGCTCAAGAAAATTAACTGCAGATCAACTCCAAAACAGAAAGAAATTAAATAACACAAAATTGCAATGAAATGTGCAATATTTAAGTCAAAATCTTAAATTTTTCAACAAGAACGATGGACAAGGATGAACCTTTTATAAAAACATCGGCTGATTTTAAATAACAAATAGCAATCAAGTACAGAGAACTCATGGCTTTATAGAAATAAAACCACATTTCATTGTATCTGAGTGCAATTTTTGCAAGAATGAAATCATTATTACACCAAGAAATATAAATAACACTGCCAAATGCAAGAGGTGTCTTGTTTTACACTCCAAAGAGACAATATTACATGCATGCCTTTAATATTTCAAATATTTTTATCATTTTAATTGCTATCATGGTAATATGATTCTAAATTTTATTTAAACTCGTAAAAAGTAGAAAATAAATAGAAAACTTAAAATTTAAATTTGAAGTTTTATGTAATCATGATACATCATTTATATATGTATGTAAGGATAATTAAATTAGATTTAAAATTAAATTCCCTATATAGCACTTAACTTTTATTTTTCATTACATCTTCAAGTATTAAATTAATCACCCAATTATTTCTCTGAAACATATGGCCTAACCACTAAACATTTCTGATCCCAGATCATAATATTTAATAGCCCTATATATCAGCCTTAACTTTCAAGTACACTCATAAAATCAGAGGTACTTCTCACATCTGGCTTAAGTGGTAAAACACTTAGATTTTTCACTTTGGCATTTTTTGCTCTCTGCCTCTCAGCATCAGAACTTGTACAGATTTCATTGAATAAAAATATCCTTTTTTAAAAATTAAGAATGATTCAGGTTCGAAACATGTCATGTATATATACATATGTATGTATGTACACAAGCAAGTACATGTAATTAACTGGGCAGTACAAATGCTCACCAAAACAAACAAACAAAAATACATAAAATTGTAATTATTGATGAGAGATGCAAATAAATAAATAATTTTTTTAAAAGAATGTGAACATTAATCGAACGCAAGCTAATTGAAATATATAATACATTGAGACGATTATTTCTGAAAGAGAAAAACAAATTACATTTTCAGTAAAAAGAAAGGATTAATAAATTATTTTACTATATTATGTCTGTCTCATGGTTTAGATCAAATAGTGACCCAAATACAAAAGCATATAATTAAAAGATGAATTATTATTATCCTTTCAGAACAATTAAGCTTTTAAGAAAAGAATCACAAAAATTATTTCCATTACATGTTAAAAAAAGTTTCAAATTTCGTTGTGCGTATTATACGCCGCCGCGGATTATCTGAGGTAAAACATTCTCCATCAGAAAAGCTAACAATAAAGTTTTGGAAGAAATGCCGTTTATGTTTTATAAAATAAGTAATAGATGGCGCTTTCATGACTCGGATGACGTATATCAGCCATAACTAGTTTTTGTCCGATTCCATTCAAAAACGAATTCGATTCCTCCGAAGGAAAAAAAAGTTACGAGTTGCTGGCGCCATTTCCAATTTTCTCTTGATTAGAGCTATTACGTCCTTTGAAAGTGTTCATCATGTTGAAGCGAAAGCGTTAAGTTACACTGAAAACTTCAAGTTAAAAGTTATAGAGAAGGCTACCGAAGTCGGGAAGTTGCAAGGTTTTTCACCGTTGTTGAATTGAATATTCGTTTGTGGAGAAAAAACAAGACCAACTTCGAAAATTGTGATCGACGTTAAAGAGCCGATAGTCGTGGAAAACCTCACTGGCCAGAATTAGAGGAAGAATTAAATAAATGGATTTTAAAAGAAAGAGACAATGGAAAAGCAGTCTCGATCTGAATTTTTTTGCTGTTAACTTGCTAAATTAAAAAAAAGTTTTTTTTCCGCGTGTAATGTTTTGTTTAACAACTCAAAACATAGATGGCAGTAGCAAAATCGTAAGAAATATTATCATATATATTTAAAGAGAAGTTTCATAATAATTTTTTTTTCTCTGTACAATTTCTTACTTCTATTTTTAATTATATTGTGTATTTTTTAATCTTATATGACACTCATTATCGGCAGTTTGTTTTTGGATTATTCACCGTAAAAACTGCCGCGGATTAACCAATGTTTATTTTTTTTTACTCGAAAAAAAAGGCTTCGCGATAATACGCCACTGCGGATTATATACAGAAAAATACGGTAAAAGCTTTAACTTATTTTAATTTTTAAGTGTACATGATTGCCCCAGATTAAAAGTCGCATTATTTTTTGATTGATTACTATAAATCTAACTGAAAACTATTGTCTTTTTATACAAGTTCACTTGAACATTTATACATATTTTCTAATTAAATTAAAAAATGCAAAATGTGTAAGGTTTGATTGATTGATTGTTCATTAGTTCTGCATTTCAAAGATGCACAAAAACTACTAGTGATGAACCTCATAATTTTGAGAACCATGGTCAAACAATGTGAGGATGATACCCCCCTTAAACTGGCATCCCACTCTCCAAACTTTCACACCACATCATGATGAGTTTGAGTCTCAACAGATTTAACATTCTTCAGCTCCTCTATATGAAGGGGTGGCCGCGGTAGCCGAGTGGTATAGGTATCGGATCGTGGCTTGCCTGGTCACGAGTTCGATCCCAGTACCACTAAAGACCCGCCGTGTAGGGCAGCGATGCACGTTAAATCTGTCGAGAGCTGAAACGTCCTCCCGTTGGTGTGGTGTGGTAGTTATGAGAGGGGGGTGCCAGCTCAAGTGTCGTCCACGTCACTTGACCATGGTTCAAAATTACGTGGTCCGTCGCCAAAAGCCCTCGTGTAGCTGAACAGTGCGACGTTAATATTAAATCAATCAATCTATATGAAGGGACTTTGGTGTTATAATAGTATTATATAGTTGAATGGGGGGGCATTCATTATGTTTTTAAATTCAATAACTGATTGTTAGTCCTTTCAACCTGGATTTTAAACAGCAAAAAAATATAAGCAAGCCACAAAATAAAACAATGTATTAGGATTATGAACATTCCAGAGACATTTGCTTTTAACGATTACCGCTGCATTTAGTGTACAATATCATGGTGCAATTACTTTCAAATTTTTCCCATTTGTGAGCATATTATTCACAATATTTGTACCCTATATTTGTAAGATGGATAGCTTAAATACTGACATGAGCTGTGACAAGTTGGAAAAGGGAAATTATTATGTATGAAGTACAAATCACAAAAACATTTTGTAACCAGAAAAATAGAAATATATTTATGTTAAAAAAATCATTAATGATAAATTATTAAACAAGCTTTTTAACTTGTCATTAATAACAACACTAATATATGTTACAGAAAAAAGATCTTCAATATAACACTATAACATCTTGCCATTTATGAATATCTTTCACATGCCTATAAACAATTCAGCATTTACCCTCAATATGTACTACTTAACAAGAAATCACACACACACAATGCTGCAGTACTTTTAAGATAAACAAATTAGATCAACAAAAATATTGAGGGGCAATTTTTTTTACTGGAACAAGCATAAAAATTTCTGTAAACCGTATTTTGATAATTTATTTTTAAAACTGCTTATAAATGATTTCATGAATAATTTCTCAACTAAAAAAATTGTTCTAGAAATTTTTTGCAAAAATGATTACTCTCTCATTTGAGATCAAATTGGTTTGCAAATAATTCATCGGAATTCCTCTCCTTTAATTTATGATTTTCAGGATGCGCGCGCGAGGCTAGATCAGATTTCCGATAAGACCAACCTAGGTTATGGATGATATCTTGTCTACAGCTAAATCTGTATAAGGCAAAGCCAAAAATTCAAAATGTCAAGAATGGTTTGATGAGGATTGCAGAAATGTAACAAACTACAAAAATCAAACATATAAATCTATGTATAAAAGGAAATTTACAAGAACTTCCGATGATGATTATAAAAATGCCAGAAGAGAGGAAAAGAGAATACATAAATAAAAGACAAGGCAGTTTATAGAGATTTTACTTAAAGATATTGAACCTCTCTAAGGGGAATAAATGAAAGAGCTTTCTATAGAGCCATAAGTATTAGCTGTAAAGATTTTAAATCCAGGACAATTTTGTGCAAGAAATGGGATGAGATAATACTGACAGATTTTGATGATATACTTTATAGATGTATTGAACACTTTAGCGAACTATATAATTGTGATACATGAGTGGAAAATGATTCAATTAATAGTGGGGAGACTGCAGACATCCCGACTGAACCACCAAGCCACATGGAGTGTTCATTGCTTTTAAGTTAAAAAATGGGATAGCAATGGGACCTGATAAAATACAATCCGCGCTTTTGAAATGTGTTGGTGAAAAACTTGGTGTGAATCTATGCATAACATAATTTGTATAATATGGAATGACAAGAGTATTCCTTCAGATTGGGAAACTCAATGTTATCTGCCCAATACATAAAAGAGGTAGTTAGTTGTTATGCTCTAATTATAGAGGAATTAGTCTTCTCAATTCTACATATAAAATCTTCTCTAATGCATTATTAGAGAAATTATCACATGTAGTTGAAGGAATAATTGGAGATTACTAATGTGGCTTCCGCAAGGGAAAGTCATTAACACTACAGATTTTTAATTCAAGAAAAATACTAGAAAATGCAAAGAGTATGAAATAACTATATACCGCCTTTTTATTGATTTTAAAGCAGCATGTGACAATATTAATCAATCTGAACTAATATCTGCTATGATTAAACTGGGAATACATGATAAATTAATTAAGCTAACTAAAATTACTATGAATAATTCAATGACATGTTAAAATTCAAGGAGTTAAAATTTACTAGCTGTTTCTCTGTTGAAACTGGATCAAGACAGGAAAATGCACAATCCTGTCTCATGTTCAATGTTGTATTAGAATACATCTGAGAATCTGAAATTAACACAGAGGGGACTATTTTTAATATAAATAAATTTAGATACTAGAATATGCAGATGATGTGGACATACTTGCTAGAAATGAGATAGATCTAAGTGATGCATTTGTTGCATTCAAAAAGTCAGCTAAGAAATTCACCTTAATGCAAATATATTTAAAACAAAATAAATCGTTTCTACTAAAGATAGCATAATTCAGCCAATCTTTGAAGTTGATACATATAAATTTGAAATAGTACATCACTTTTGTTATCTGGGTTTTATAATTGACTCTGATAATAATATTGATGTTGATGCTACAAAACAAATACTGTGTAAACCAGCAGATGTTTTAAATGGTCTTTGGACCTTCTTTAGATACACATAAATTAAGAGGGATACAAAATTACTGAAATACAAAATTATTATACGTCTTATCTTGACCTATACTTCTGAGAGACTTGGACCCTTTCAAAGAAAGAGGCCAATTTGTGAGAGAAAGATCCTGATAGCCATTTTTGGTGGAATTAAAGAGGGTTATTTTTATAGAAGAACAAATGCTGAAATTTATAAAAATTATAAGGACATTGATGTAATAAAACTCATCAAATTGAGTAGAATTAGATTTGCAGGATATATTTGTCACTTGGATACTACTAGTTCAACATATAAGAATTTCAAACATAAACCTATGGGTAGCAGAACTAGAGGACGACCAAAACTTTACGAATGCTGGACTCCATCCACACTGACTTCAAGATCATAAGGGTAGGGGAGACCTGTGTACCTAGGGCCACTTTTTTTCAATGCACAAAAACAAAGTCTCTGGCCTCTTTAAAAAAGTAAAACTGATATGCATTCATCATTATATTAACTACCATCCAATAGGAGTTAACATAAGAACTTAAAATAATAAATTCTGTGAAATAAAAGGTTTTAAAAAAAATTCACAAATGGCCCTAGGTACAATGATGTCATTATACCTAGGGACTTTCCCTGGAACTTAGGTTTCGCTCTGTAATCAATAGAAAACAAACATACACACAAGAATTTAATAAAAGAACCAATATTAGCTAATATATTGATTTATAATGCAACTATTTAATTTGCAATGCGCCAAATTATTAATGAATAACACGTATTTTCTCATTCAACATTATAATTTAAAAAACTGGTTACAAAAGTGAGCTGCATACATTGTCGCTCTGAAGCACCAACAGATTGTGGTTTGGGCTATTTGAACACAATATATTTCTGTAGTCAATTTCATAAGTTTCTGCTTTATCACAAAGAAACTTATTTGAATGTGCAATATTCTTCAGAAATTTAACACCTTAATTCCTTAACATCTATTATTTCTGCCACATAAAAATGTTCAGTTTTTTTGCCTTGTATTTTTGTTAAACAAAAATTCCCCACTTTTCAATAGTATTTCTTACATCAAATACTGTAGAATTTGCATCATCAGTAGAATGAGAATCTTCAATATCTGATAATTCTTTGGGTGAAGTTGCCTTAATTTCAAACTCAGGTTTTTTCACAAGTTTTCATTTTCTTTCTTTTTGGCAATTTTAATAAGCATATTTTTGATTTCTTCCTTTTCTGGAGTGTCAGTCAAGATTCTACCTCTCCCTGGTTTTCAGCCACCTCTGTTGGATTTACTTTGAGAATTATGCTTATTAGAAATTTAGAATTATGCTTCTGTTTTTATAATTATAAAGAATTTTTTTTTATTAAATGAATTCTTATGTTTGTGTAAGCAAAATAATAATCCTGAATAATAACAATAATGGTAGCAAACAAATTTTTTATAAATCAAGCATATTGAAAGTTTCAGAAAATATACACTCCTCTCATTTAAATAACATCAAATTATAAAAAAAGAACTTGACTAAATCAAAATGGTTCAGATAATTAAGGCCACTTTCCTCCTTATATAATAAAAACTTTTTAATAAAATAATAACAAAGAATATTAATTGCATTTGTACCTAGGGCCATGGCCCTTGGTACAAGGCAACAATGTGGCCCTAGGTACAAGACTAGATAATTTCATATAAAATGTCATACAAATGTTAGGATGGATTTTTCTAGTTACTGTTTTGATAAAAATAAGAAATGTATAATATGTCCACAGAAAGAATCACTATGTTTACAGAATCTTTTAAATTTAGCAATTTCCAATATTATAAAAATAATTTCACCATGATTTGATAGTGTTTGATGTATTTTCAAAGATACATAAGAAAATAAAGAGCATTTATAAACCAGTAATATAGGCTGCCTTCATTTATTTTAATATCTTTCATTCATTTGAAAAATCAATTTTTAGATTGTACACGAGATTAATTTCATATGTAGAGTTTTATACATGAAATTAAAACTATTACAGCTTCTTTAGAGATTTGATACTTCAAAATTTCAGTAATCACGGCAGTTATTCTCTCCAGTGACAGATTTAGGTTTGATGATGCCCTAGGCCAGGAGTACTCAACCTTTTTTTCTGCTGGGCTGCATTCATCTGTCAGCTATTTCAGACGGGCCGCAAACATATGTTAGTAATTTCACGCAGGCCACATAACGAAGATGGGGGGTTAAAAAGTGGAAAATTGTTTCAAATATTTTAACCCCTATTTTGCTTTTTTTTAATTACTATTTTTTTATCTTGTCACTAACACTGAATTAGAAGCATTTAAGAAACACTCCTTCACAATTTCTGCATCAGTAATTGGTTTCATATGATTACCAATAATATTTACAAACTTCATAAGAACCACTGTGACATTACCACTGACAACACTTAATTGCTGTCGCAAAGATTATTCAAGAAAGCCTATATATTACTTCGAATAAAAAGGGTCATTAAACAATTCCCGTTTATTGGTATTATTTTTAATTCGGCACTTTAGTGACAAATCAAACAATTACTGATCTATGTCTGTTTTTCACTACAAAATAGTCAACCTCCCAAATGTCTTGAAATTATATATTTTCTTCAAATATTTTTCGCTTGCAAGATATGATGGATAGTTAAAAATTAATTTCACCCATAAAGCTATCACTACTTCACTGTTGTCTGCTATCACTAACCGTAACCGTTAAAAATAGAAAAAAATATTAATTCACACTTGTACGACATCAACAGAAAAAAGAAAAATTGATATATTTGATTTCTTAACACCAAATTTTTAACATATTGATCTTAAATAAGTGAACTTTTCAGAGCAATGGGCATTGACCGAGTCACTTAAAAAGGCTCGGTGGGCCGCAGGTTCGGTATCACTGCCCTAGGCACAAGATAATTTGAAGCCCTTATATATAATAATAATGAAAATAGTAATAATGGATTTGAATTAAATTTAGGTATTGAATATAGGCATGAATTAAATATAAATATGTATATTTTGGTACAATAACTAAATATACAATTTAGAACATAAATTGCTTTTAATTACGAATTAAATCATATCTATCTAATTAATCATATATTTTTTTCATTTTGCTTTCATCCATGTGAGAAAGTATTAATGACATCCTCATATTTAACTTTTTAAACTTATTGTGCTTCAATGCTTAATAATGCAAGTGCATTGAGCCTATCATGCTACTATTCAGCTTTTATCAGCATTTTGATTAAATACAAAAATTTACGTTCTTTTTATTATATGACTCATTGCTTTAGAATAATTTTTTTCACAGCTTACCTATTAAAAAATTTAATTTTTAAATCTATTTCAAAATTATTCTTTGTAATGTTATTAAAAATAGCTATCAATTTCTTTTTTAATCAGATCATATCGATTTGATCTTTGATCGTAACATAATTAAGGACGACTGAATTCTTAAAATTTATTGAATAAAATTTTTTTAAAAAATTAAATTCTTATTAAGTGAAATCTGTACACATGGGTGACCAGAAAAAACTGATTTTTTTTTATTTTTGCAAATATTTTTTTAAAAGTTGTTGAAGGTTTCAAAAATCTTAAAAATATAAAATAGACAAATAATTTTCTGATTGAGAAAAAAATAATTTATTAAATAATCTATTACATGGAATATAACGTTAAAATTAATTTGCTCATTTAATTTGTGTTTCAATGCCCATTTCTTTATTTTTTGTGATTTTCCAAGCTCTAGTATGACCTTTCTAAATTGATCATGATAATCTTTGAAAAACACTTCACATTATGTAAAACTATAAAATTTTTATGCAAGATTAAATAACGATAATAAGGTTTTTGAGTAACTGGACAAAGGTATAATTAAATATGGTTAATTAATATTTTGTGTTATAATGATGAGCAAACAAATGCTGCATTTAGATTTTTTAAGAAAAATTTATGAAAAATCTAGTCAATAGATAAATGCTATACTTCACAAAAAAAATTTTAGTATCTATTTGTTAGGTATTTAAATTTTACTACTTAAGCAATTAATTATTCTAAGAAATAATTTTACCCTTTTAATATATACATCTAGAGGTTGTCCAAGCGAGAAAAGAAGCATTAAAATTCAGTCTTACAATTGATGAAACACAAAATTGATTTGAAATTTTTGCCGCCTTGAAAATTTTGGTGCCTCTAAATATTTGCTACTCTAGCTAGGCCTTGTGGGCCTAAGCCTAAATCTGTCACTGATACTCTGCCTATTTGAATGTTAATATGTAAGCATATTTTTGACAGTACACTGAAAAAGTAAAAAAGGGATGCCACTTTCCTTCAAAAGTTTAGAATAAGACTTATATCAGAATTTTGAAAAAGCTGATTTTAAACCTTATGAATAATTTAAAGGATATTGAGATGGATATAATTCGATGCTGAGAAGATTTCAACTGCATCATCAATATTTATATATGACATGTTTCAAGTCAGAATCAGTCTTAATTTTAAAAAAAGGATCTTTATTTGAAGAATTCTTTACAAGTTCTAATGCCGAGAGAAAAAGAATAAGAATGCCAAAGTGAAATCTAAGTGTTTTACCACTTAAGCCAGATGTGTGAAGTATCTCGTATTTTATGATATATACTTGAAAGTTAATGCTGACATATAGGGCTATTAAATATAATGATCTGGGATTAAAGATATGTTTAGTGGTTAGGCCATCTGTGTTTCGGAGAAATAATTGGTTGATTAATTCAATACTTGAAGATGTACTGGAAAATAAAAGTTAAGAGCTATATAGGGAATTTAATTTTAAATCTAATTTATTTATCCTTGCATATATAAAGTTATATATATTTTTTCATTTGTTCTCTTATTTTATTTTATTATACTATATATATATATATATATATATATATCAATTCTATTAAAATTAATTGCTTAAAAATTAATAATTTATCCTTGAGACAGATTTATATTCTTAACTCTAAGCACCTCTTTTTAATTTTGATCTTAAAAAAATCTAATGAATATTATTAATTTTGAAATGTTCAACTTGCACAGTTTGAGAAGTCAATACAGATAGTGTTTTGTTAAATGTTGAACAACGTTTAAGGGATTAATAAAAACTACCCTTGCAATATTTTAAAATAATTTTCTGAACAATTTGTGGATCAGTATATACAACTGAAAGAGATTTTTTTTAATAAAATAATTAATGTTTAATAATACTTTTGAAGAATAAAACATTCTAAAAGAAGCTAAAAGGCAAAAATTTCATTTATTTTATTTGGAACTAGACTAGCATATTTTATTCAATAATGCTAAGAAATAATGTTTCCTGATAGTTACTTCTCGTTTAAAAGTATAATTAAAAGAGAGAAAAAATTACTAAGAAAGCTCTTGAATTTAAATTTATTCATGATAAAATAGTTTGGGATAATTCTAATTTAATAAATGAATTTGTAAAATTTTGAAAATAAACAAATGTTATAGCTAAAAACAGTGCCTTCTACAATATCAAACATTTTTGGAAAATTTGGATATTAATCTTCTAACTGCTCAATTTTTTTAAAAACATAATCACTTAAAAAATTGCTTTTTGAAAAAAAATTGAAATCTATATACAGTGGCCCACAAAAGCATTCCTACATTTGCAAGTTTCTGATAATGTTAACATAATCAATTTTTAAAACATAGTATAACTATTATTTTGAAAAATTAATAATCAAAATTACTAAAAAAAATGCTACAAAGTCTTTATACACTTAGAAAAATTTCAACATAGCTTTAAATATTGTATTTCTTCCTTAATTTAGTACTTAGTATAATATCTTTTAGTGTACACAACAACTTTTAAATGTCTTCATATAAATTTCAACAGTTTTTTGTAATTTCTGCATTGATGCTCCTTCATTCTTCTGTGATCATTGTTTTTATTTCACATTTTGTTTTTACATGTCATGTTTTCTTACTTTAAATTCAAATTCTCACCAAAAATGTTTTACTGAACATAAATCAAGTGATTTAAGAGGTGTTTTCATAATTTGGAGACAGTTATAGAGACACCAGAGAGGTATGTTGAGAGCAGTGCAATTGGTGTCATTATCTTGTTAAAAAATGAAATTGTCTCCTTCACCCAAATTTTGGGCAGATAAGCCAATTCACACACCCCATACAAGAATGCCTCCACTTCCATGCTTCACTGTTTTAACTAAATTCTTGGGATTAGGCTTCAGAAAATTCAACATTTCCAGCAAATTGGTTGGGATAATAGCAAATTGAACATTTTTGATTCTGATGACCATACAATAGTTTGGGGAAGAAAAAATGAGGAATTCCCAAATATTTTTTTAAGTGTTTGAAGACTTTTGTGATGTCCTATTTTAGTATTTTTTTTATAGTTAATTATTCAAAATAATAATTATAGTATGTTTTATATAAAAATTGATTAAGTTATTTAAATAAGAACAAGTTGCAGATATTATAACAAAATTAAAATCTTGCTTTATTAATTTTAATTAGTCAAAAACACATTAAAGTTTACAGAAAATTGCAAGTGTACAAATACTTTTGTGGATCACTGTATACTTTATTTGAAATTTAAATACCTTAGGAAATTAAAAAGTGTACAATTTTCTTGTGATAATTTTTTTTAAGTATTGATTTTGCTTTGAAGAACTTATGTTCATAAATATAAATTGTAGATGTAATGATATAAAAACAAAATTCTGAAATTAAATTACAGTTATAATCCTATGTATTTCATACAAAAATATATTCATCAATTTAAATACAATGGCCCTAAAAAGTGTTCATACACTTACAATTCCAAAAAAAATTGTTATCAATTTTAAAAAATTAATAAATCTAAATTGTAATGTTTTTATAATATTTGCAACTTCTTCTCAATGAAATAACATAATCAATTTATAAAGCATAAAATAACTTTTATTTTGAGAAATTAATAAACAAAAAACTACTTAAAAAATTACATCATAAAAGTTTTTGTACACTTAAAAAACTCAACATAGTTTTATTCATTTTTTCTTCTTAGTTTCATAAATAGAATATTGTTTAGCATTTACAATAGATTTTATAAGTTATCTCGATTGAGATTTTATAAGTTGTTTTGTAATTTCTGCATCAATGTTCCTTCATTCTTTTGTGAATATTGTTTTTAGTTCACTTTTTTTCTATACACCATGTCTTCTTACTCTAATTTCAAGTTCCCTCAGGATATGTTCTTGTGGGTTTAAATCAAGTGACTGAGGTGGTGTTTTCAATACTAGGAGACAGCTATAGGCACACCAGAAGTGTACATTGAGAACCATTTTGGGTCATTATCTTGATAAATAAATAATAGCTTAAAAAAACTAAAAAAAACATGCATTTATAACTCATTGAACAAAGAAACTGCGGCAGTGCTCCTCCCCTTTTTCACATAAAGAATACTTTTTGTTATTTGTTATATTTGTATTAACCATATTTTTCGCTTTAGGATTGTAACTTAATCTTTTAGTCACCAAATCTGAAAATGGGATCTGCAAGTAGTCACCAAATTTGGAAATGGGAAATCATTAATCCTAAAGATCCTGATCAGGACAATGGAACAAAATTATTGTTGTTGTTACTTATGCCACCTGATCAACAGTAACATCAGATCCAGGTCCATGAAATTCATTGCAGTGAAGGGCTAGATTTTTACGCCCCTGTCGTTAGCCTTAGCTTTCAGCCCCATGCAGGTAACAGTACAATTTTGCTCGATTTCCCCCCAATTTTGAGAGAGAACACCCAAGGGGTTGTCAGAGGCCTCCTACCTATCTTCCCCTTCCCCCAACCTCCCGAGAGATCTAGTGGCTTGACGGCTATTTAGAGTACCCCCATGCCCCGAAGGCACTATACATATACAAACATCAATGCCTTCTCAGGGATTCAAACTCAGGCCCTACAGCACCACAGTCACCATCACTAACCACTATACCAGATGAGTGGCAGAACAAAATCATTAAATTATTGTATTGTCATCAGTCCTTGACATGTGCAAAATTTTGAATTAATCTGACCTTTTAAAGTGGGTAAAAATTGAGTTCAAAGATTCTGTTACATACAGGTGAAGCTAAAAAAACCATATTAAAAAAGAAGTCTTCTCCAATACCCAAATTTTGGACAGATAATTTCATACTGTTCTTTAAAACATTTTAAAAAGCTTATGATTCACAATACCATCAATAAATATGAAATAATTCTGGACCTGACATGCACCCTCACACAATATCTCCACCTCCATGCTTCAGTGTTCTAAGTTCTCTGGAGTTATTGAGTTCCTCTTTTCTTCTTCTCTGTACTATTATATGCCTTTTGGGGCCAAAAATGTTGAATTAATTCTCCTCTAAGGCCCAATGGTAGTGTATCATGCTTCCACACCACAAGTCCAGGTTCTATTCCTGGGATGGGCAAGGTTAACCCAGCCTTTCATCCCTACTGCAGTGGGTTGATAAATGAGTACAAAAAGCTTGCTTAGGGACTTAAACACTGGGGGTCTAGCTTCAGACTGATGACCTAATTGGGACATCTGCTCATGCACCTCAGCACCCCATGGTCATGTATATTGGGATGGGCACAGTAGGCCCTGGCCCTCATGGGCTGTTGTGCCACTGAGCCTTAGTCTAATTCTCAATAGGACATCTTTCCAATACATTTTAGACTTGTTTATTATGGATTTAACAAAGAACAGTCAAAGCTTCATATTTTTTGCAATCAAAAAATTTCTTCGAGCACAATGCCTGTGTTATCCAGTTGATGAGTACTTTTTAAATGTTTCAGATGAAACTGTGGTAAAAAACATTTCAGTTAATTTTGTAGAAACTTGTGTAGTGCTTAAACATGGTTTTATATAAATTTTCTAACAATAAATCACTGATCATGTTGAGTTAACTTCTTCCAATATCTTTTTCTTGACTTTTCAATTCTATTTTCTTTTTTAAAATGCTTTATCACATACTGCAACATCAAATGAGGACCATTTACTAATTTCGCAAAGTTCCAAACAGATAAACCTTGATTGAAGTGAAAAATAATCAAATTTTGATAGCTTTTCGTTGTCTACAAGCTTTGATAGCTACAAGCTTTGTCTTTGATAGCTTTTCGTTGTCTAAAGATGACTACAAGCCATCTTTAGATAAAACAATAATAAACAAATATAATACTATAAAGAAAACAAGTAAAGATTTTAGTGAACAATTTTTATATATTGCCATAATGCAAAAATGAAAAAAGCAGGAGAGGATATTTTTATTAAAGGAATTCATCCAAAAATGGTTTGGTATACATCTTTGTGGCATGTTTTTTCTCCGCCTTCATGCATTTTAATTCATTTAGAAAATATATGAGTATTTTTAAAAAATAAAATAAACCTTATTTGAAATCTCATGAGGAAGCTATAAAATAAAATTGGATTATATTAAATCTAATTCTATATAGGCTAAAGTGAGATTTCTACAACTTTTTTAAGTGTACACAAACACTTGTGAGTGTTGCACTGTGTTTTATTTACACAAATTAAGTTAGAAATTACACTTGGTAAACAACAAAACAAAGTTTAAGGGAAAGTCCTTCAAAATTTTTTTACCGCAAATTGAAGTTCCTTTGGGACTTTTTTTAGCAACGAGAACACACAGTGTGTGAGGCTCTTTTTTATTGCATTAGGAAGTATGTAGCTTATAAAATGATTAACTATCAATCACAAAAGGTTCAGATTGATTCTTTGTTTGAATACTTTTAATAATTTTGCTCAATTCTTAGCATGAAAAACTCCAGAAGCTTCATCTTTTGCATTGAGTTTTTCATTTTGTAAAGTTCACAAGCATTCCATAAATATTGATACAATAATTGTCTTAAAATATCCATACAATAATATGGTTTATCTGTTTTGCATCAGTCACAGTGCTAAACATTTTGAATTATTAGAGAATTGTCTTTCAATTCATCACTATCTACAAAGGAATCTGATGAATAACAAACATTGCTGTTACGATTTTCAAAATGACTAAAATCACTTTAAAAATTGGATAGTTCATCAAAAACATACATTCGGTCATTTCCTGAATATTTCCTGCAAGCCATAACTCATAATAATTAACAAAGAATAAAAGTGGAATACTTGATCCATAAACTCTGCTTAAATATTTAAAATTTATACAGCTGAAATTACCCACTAAGTAAAATCATATTTGAAGTCTTACATGGTGTTCAAAATATATTATTGACATTTAAATATTGAAACAGTGGGATACACTTTCAAATAAAGGTAACAAATACATGCCTGCAGAAAACACAGAATGGGCAATTTTTGCTACATTTATGTTGCCCATGGAAACTCTGTGCTGGCAGTCAAAAGGTTAAAATCTGTTTAAAATTTAAAACACTTAGCAGATGTAATGAACATTTTGTTAAATCATAAGTATTAATTTTTATTTATATTTTTTTACATAAATTAGAAAATATAAAAAAATTATTGTGAACTAAATATATTTAATACATTTAGAATAAAACAAAATATATATGAACACAATGACAATATAAAATTGATGTTAATAACATGGAATTTTTAATATATATATATGTATTTTATTAAATATTGATTAACTTTCACTGATTTGATTTCTTTATGTGATTGAATAAATAAGCTTGGAGCTAATATAATGATACAATCTTCTACAAAAGCCTTAATGTAAATAAAATATTCCATGGAAGACTGAAAATGATCCCCCTCTTCCCAATATTCTAATGAGACTTATGAACTAAATCATAAGTATTAATTTTTATTTATATTTTTTTTCAGGAAAATAAATACAAAAATTATCTGAGGTTCTTTCTTTGAAAACACTTTCTGCAATCAATTTTAAAATTATTCTAACAGTGTAGGATATGAAACATCACTTAAACTTCTCACTGTCTAAAAACATTCTTATTTTAAGGAATATTTCCAAGTGAATCTTCCTTTACATCCCAATATAGAATAATTACTCAACTTATAAGCATAATGTGAACCCTAATTTTTCATTCTCTCAGTGCAGGCGAAACATCACTTAAACTTCTCACTACATAAAAATATTCTTATTTTATATATATATATATATCCAATATATATATATATATATATAATTTTTTTCATATCTCTCAGAGCAGGCGAATATATATATATATATATATATATATAATAATATTACTCATTTGGGAGGGATAACAACTTCTAAGATAACATTCAAAATAATTATAAGCTAATATTTTTTATAAACAGAATCATCTTATCTATAACTTATATAATAGGCAAAATATTTTAAAATTACTTGAAACTTTAGTTCTTTTAGGGTGAAGAAGTTGAAAGTTTTCAATCATGAACAGCTACAAAACTTTCACAAGTTATATCTTTATAATAATAGTAGTAATATAAGCTAGTATTTTGCCTTCATAGTCATACAAAAAATTCATACATGTATATTCACATATATTCCATATTTCCCACACACATTAAGTACCGTCCTCAAGCAATAAATTATCTTTATAAGAGTATCACTGATGATCACGGAGGAGAGAAAAAGAAGAAAAAAAAAGAGTAACGCGCTACATTAATCACAACAGAAAATAAATAGCATCAGCAAAATATTACTAATGGTTATCATTACTCTCTGAAAGACACATAATTCATATAAACTAATTATTTCATTTCTATTGCAAATAGGAAATATTGTTTACCTTAGGCAGGAGTCTGATATGATTAGAGTCAAGAAGAAGTTCTTCTAATGATTTAGAAGCCAAAACATCATCAGGAATTTCTTTAAGATTATTATTTCGTCGATCAACATATTGTAAATTCTGGTTTAAGCCACGCAATAAAGTGAACATATTTATCTCGAGTTATAATAACGATCATCACGAAGTAACCATATTAATGTGCATTTCAAGCAACCAGCGAAAAACAAAAGTTTTATCATTGTTGCCAACATAAAAAATTGGCAAGGTTCTCACTCTTAGAATTGTTGAATTTAGTTTTGTTTTGAGATTAGATTCGTTTTCCCCATCAGTTTCAAATCAGATTAACCCAACATATTTTACGTTATATTAAGACAACGAAAAATGCAGTCTAAAAGTTAAATTTAATGTTTTCCTGCTAAGTTTATCAGTTTGGTCTTAATTTAATGAAGTTTGTGGTAGTCTTAACTGTTTTATTGAAAACCTTGATGAAGACAGAAAGGGACAATTGCCTTCTTGGTAATTTTTTGACCATAATTTGATTTTCTGTTGATGAAATGTTGGCAGAGAAACTTAATTTACTTTTTTTAAATGCCCTTTGTCGTTCGTTCCTGAAAGGAGGAGGTCTACAGATTTCAGGTTACCCGTGAGATATTACTAGATGTGTCACTTCCTCCTTCTTTTTCCTTCTCAAATGTGGCCGCGGTAGCCTAGTGGTCAAAGTAACGGACTCGTGGTCGGCATGTTTCGAGTTCGAGCCTAGTATCACTAAGGACCCACCGTGTAGGACAGAGATGCGCGTTAAATCTGTCGAGAGCAAAAAGGTTTTCCCTATGGTGTTGCGGGGTAGTTAGGATAGTGGGTGCCAGCTCAGGTGTCATTCTCGTCACTTGACCATGGTTCAAAATGACGTGGTCCGTCGCTAAAAGCCCTCGTGTAGCTGAACAATGCAACGTTAATATTCATTCATTCCTTTTTAAATAATACAAAATTTTTAATTATTTTTTCCACTACAAGTGAAGCATTGATATTGCGTCAATAACGATAATGAATGATAAATATGGGAGGGAAAAAAATAAAAATTGTACATTAAAATGATTTATAAAAATATGGTTTCAAAATCTCTATGCATATTTTTTTTAATTGTGCTTGAATTAGATTGAGTGAAAATGAAATTCTTTTCAAAAAACATTGATACAGGAAATTTAAAATAATATAGGCTGTCTTTAAAATAATAACACATAATATATGATAGGTCTAAAAGCCGCTGACTATACAGATAGAACAAAACAATTTTAAAACGATTTTTCACTAACGGGATCTGACATGCCCGTGCTATTAATTAAAGTCACAAATCAAGCAATACACTCTGCTCGTTTAGTTAAAATTAACCTATTTTGAGAAAATGATTTCACCTAACTCTTCATATCTTCATAAAAAGAAAATTATTATATACCACCCTAGCCAAATTATTTTAAAAAAAGGTGGCTCATTTAGTTAAAATTCCGAACTAGTACAACACTTGTTGCTTTTCCCTCCATAACAATTAAACCTTATATAACCACCAGTGCGTGTGTGCGTACGTGTGTATACACGGGGTGGCCAGAAAATTAGAGAAACGCCATAATAACAAGTTGATCCACCTCTGGCTCTGATCATAGCGCCGATATTCTTCAATGGAATGAGCTCAACAATTTGCTTATACCGTTACTATGCAATGTTGAGCATTTTTACGTATTAGCAGCTCTAAGTTAACTCAGATTAGATGGTGGGGTTCCTAAGCTTTGAAATTAATTTTCGACCTCGACTCCGGATGTTCAAAAGTTTCGAAATCGGAGGACTCAGCTGGCAATAGAAGCAAACTAAACTCTAATTGGTATTCCCAACCGTACTATCATTGGTCATTGATTATCTGTCCTTCAAGATTAGGGTTCAATAAATGATTCAGAGACTTAATTCCAAGGCTCCCACATCAAATCCAAGCGTTGCAACTTTACATCAAACTTAAGGCAGAAGATCAATACCTGTTCTAAAAAATCTGACTTTAAATTGCATGCCTTTGAATACAAATATGATTGATTTTATAAATTATGTTTGATATTATTCTTGTCCATCTATTGCAGGGTTGTGTAAGTGGAGCAATAAAGCATCAAAAAGCCATTTATATCCATACGCGAGCGAAGGAGGGGGAGAGGGCTCCTGTAATGAACACAATTAAGACCATCGAGCTCCAATTAATATTTTTAATAATACTCAAATAAAATTTTACACAAGAAACTTTTTTTATTCCTTCCAAAACTAAGAACATATTGAAGATATTTTAACCCTGTGTCTCAGGGCAATGTACTGAATTAGAAAAATATCTGAAACAGAATTTAATGGATATGATGGTATCATTCCAGCATCATATGCTGGGATCTAGTACTTCCACAAAAACTTAGCATAACTTTTTGATTCCAGAGTTCTTTTCTTGTCACACAATATAATTTTAATCATTCTGCTTATAGATTATGTGGTAAAGCATATTAAAATTGTTGTGATCGTAAGTAAGCGACCAGTTTCATCTGTGGTGCTCTTTCACATTCAGGTGATACTTTCACGAGACATAAACTTTGAGACTTGCAACTCCAGAAATTGGAACTCCTTAAAATTAAAGTGACCCTTAGCCCATTTGGATTACTTCTCTCCTTACTGCAAGCAATATTTCCGTCCAATATGTTATGGCCTCCCCCCCTGGGGAAGCCTCCTCCTCATCTAATCGACTTAAATTTGTGGAAGGTAAAGATTGATGACCCAGAGTAACCATGATAAATCTAATTTATTATGACCAAAGATAATATTCCAAGACAAGCAAATTATAAAGGGAAACTTTAGAATCATATAACGAGAGCTCAAATCCTATGTGAATAAGCGCATGAAATCCTAAAAACTTAACTTTATATACTCAACGTTATCTTAAAAATCCTAACTTCCTTAATTTATTCTAATAGTTAAAGTCTGACCTTTAGTCACGTGGCGAAATTCTGATCCTTACCGTAACAGCACTGCTTTCAGCGACTCCGCTCCTTTTTTCTTCTAATTTACGATTTTTTTCTTCACGTTTCTTCACGTCACAGGGATATGGATCTGCAATAGATCCTCCATCCCCTATTTGATAATGTATTTTGGCACTGACAAGTGGAAAACCTGAGTGGGAAAAAACAAAGTTCACTGAGTCAGTTTAAGTGATCGGATTCGCTGGTAAGGTAATGCAGGCGAATGACGTCACAGTCTGGGGGTAGTAGTTTTCCGATTCCGGCGGAAAAAAGTCCTGAGAATTTTGACAGTCAACTGGGAGCTGCAGTAAAAGCAGTTGTATTGGTTGGTAGCAATAAGTGAGAAAGCTTACTAATGGCTGCCCTGAAGTTGGGGACATTGAAATCACACAGAAATTGTTTGCCTCGTGGATGCAGCAATGAGAATATTTTAAAAAGTTACGAAAATTTAAAGAAATACTAAAATTAAAGATAAAATTATGGAGTAAAAATTTACAATGAATAGTTTGCATTCACCACCGGTGAATGCAGAGCAATTATATTAAGGTGGATAATACGAATCCAGGAGTATTCTCCTGGGTCTCTTAGTTTTGTCATTTAAGTGGTATTTTTGAATGTCTATTTTAAATTTAGATTATTGGTATTGGGGAGATTATTAAAAAATTTAATTGCAAGAGTTTGAATAAAGCTTTTAAAATGTTGTATATCAAGAGCTTTATAGATGTAAGAGTTTCTGGTGTATCTGCCAGCTCTTGTAATATTTCTAAGAAATGAATTTTGCGAGACTTCAAGAATTTTAATGTTAGTATTTGCTGCGTAACCCCACACAGGGCAAGAATAACTTAGAATGGAACGCAAAACAGCAATTTAGAGAAGTACCTTATTGTTGAGAGTCATGTCAGAATTCCGGTTAATTAGTGGGTAAATTAATCTAAGCGCAATCCGGAATTTATTTCTTGCGTGTATATGTGGTGTTTCCAAGTGAGTGCTTTATCTAAAACGTTACCTAAGTATTTTGTACTCTGAGACAAGTGTAATGGTGTGGAGTATAGCGTGGGAGGTGTGCATGGCTTTCTTCTCCTGGTAAAAAGCACAGAAACTGTTTTTACGACATTGATTTTTATCTTCCAAATATTAAAGAAATTTTCCAGGAGAGAAAGGTGTCTATTTAGAGCGAGTGTGATTGTGTTGTGATTTTTGTAACAGGCCGTGATACACGTGTCGTCAGCATAGAGATTTATCATTGTTTGTGGATGTGCGGGCAGTCGTTTATGTAAAGATTAAATAATATTGGGCCAAGGAGGGCCCCCTGTGGACAGCCAATATTTATGTTGTGTGTGTCAGAAAGTGAGTTGTTGACTCTGACCTGATAGTACCTGTTTACAAGGTAAGAATTTATGATATGAATTAATGAAGGAGGAAAGTTATACTTAATTTATAAATGAGAACACCTACCTAGACCCGGTCAAAAGCCTTCTGGATATCGAGGAAGACAGTTCCAGTGGATCTGCCTCTCTGAAATCCAGCGTAATTTACGATTATTAAACTTCAACTATATATATACTAGCTAATCTGCATATCATGGTTTCTTCTTGAGAGGAATGGCTGTAAAATAACTCGATTGCTGGTCCAAAGATTCCCCAAGAGGATTAGTAGAAATTCTCGTAAAGCCCCGTCACAAATGTCTCATCCAAGGTCAAATGGCGATGAACACAGACAAATTTTTCTAACAAGCTCAGTCGTTCTTGAAGTAAAAATAGCAAATTTCCCACTAAGAGATAGTAACAAAAATCTTGTTTATATATATTGTTAACAATACAACAGATTTAAGCGAAATGTATATGTGCGATGTGTAATATGTTTCTCCATGAAAATATTGGAAGTAATAATAAAAATAAGTTCAGCTACTTTTCCAAAACAAAATATGGAAAGCGGACTAATTGATTTCGGGTCGCTAGAGAGGACTACGCAAATAATTATTTCATTATATAGTTTTAGAACTACTATGTATATGTTATATCCTCTGTTTCGTACATCATCTGGATGTTCTGTTGCAACGTTTTGAACTCCCTGCTAATCGTTTAATCACCATAATAAGTTAACTAATGATTTATATTTTCCATCGTAAGTTACATGCTCATGCAATTTCTTCCCATTCGGATAACTCTTCCTTGATTCGTCGTTTTTATGTTTTGTTAGATTATGAACTGAATTTAAGATTTAAATCAATATGTTTCAGTAATTTTTTTTTTGTATGTAAACATATTTATTTGTATCGTGGCTTAATTTGTATTTTTAATATGTGAACTTATTTTACTTGCATTTATTTTATAAAGTGGCATTCAAATATCTCGCAACAGTTTTTGTCTGCAAGCATTGACTAGTCATGTTAATGGAATCTCGGAATGAATATAGATATGTTGTTAATATACTGTTTTTATAGAACTTGGATATCTTGAATACTTCTCTATTCGATATTATTCTTATAATTCAACTGTTATAACTGTGAGTATGTTTCAGTGTGTTGTATTTGCTTATTAGATTTATGCAACATTCGAATAAATCTTTAAAATGTGGAAATTTGTGTTTGAAATCATTTGTCTACAGGTTCTTCTCTTAAATTTATTAGATAAATATGTCTCGATTCTCATACGTACAGTTTTTCAATTAGATTAAGATTAAAATACCACAATTATAGAGTGTATTTTCGAGGAATTTAAACGTGGTAGTGGTGATGATTATTTCATTTGGTGCCATCTTAATGAAAGAAATATTAATAATAAGATTAGAGAATAATATAATTAGAAAATAATAAAATTAGAAAATAATAAAATTAGAACACAATAAAACTAGAAAATAATAAAACTAGAAAATAATAAAACTAGAAAATAATGAAACTAGAAAATAATAAAACTGGAAAATAATAAAACTAGAAAATAATAAAACTAGAAAATAAAACTAGAAAATAAAACTAGAAAATAATAAAACTAGAAAATAATAAAACTAGAAAATCACAAAGTTAGAAAATAATAAAATTAAATAACTGAACGTAAAATAAATTCTTCTGAAAAATAAAATGTGTTAGTAGCTTAACAGGTGCATTGCATACATATGACTTAAAGTTTCACTGTGTTCCCATTTTGAAAAAAAAAAGTACTTATTTTGAAAAAAAGTCCATCTATATAGATCGTTGGCAAAAATAACGAAATATTTTTAAAATTTAGTTGAAGAGACGTTTTAAGAAATTTTATCAAGAATGGCCGCATCAAATAGTCTTCCGTTTTTTTGGATTTTGTACTTCAACTAATCTTCGTAAATCAGTCATTAAAAAAGGGTTTAAAATTGTTCCCTAAATTTCTAATGCTAATTTACTATTTAGTGGTCATTATTCCCACAAAGTGAAATGCTGAAAGAAGTGGATTAAATCAGTATTTTTGATATTTAGGTTATATATATATACAGTTAAAAGAATTTCGAGTAACCCTCCCAAAGAAATGTTTTGAAAATACGTGTTTCATCATAAAAAAGTCGACTGTCGGAAAATTTTTATTTAATATCCCGGGAAAAATTCGGGTGTTTGTATTGTAAAAATGGATTTGACTCTTAATGAATGGATATCAATATTAGAAATGAGGAACCAAAATGAGATTTTGTGGATATTAATATAATTTCTCAGAAACAAGTTTAGAGGTTAAGTTTGATCCATTTACCTGGAAGTTTACCGGTACAGGATTGTGTCAATATAATTATTAAACAATTAGAAGTTTTTGATCTATGTCTCCATAAATAAAATACGTGACATTTAAAATGTAACACCAAGAAAAATTGGCTAGAAAGTGAAGGAACTCGGTAAACAGAGACAGACTACAACGAACAATAAGTGTTGTTTATTTTGAAAGTATACTCGTAACACAGAACAACTTCATCTGCTTAGGTTGTGAGCTATTGCAGACGGCGATGCATGAAACAATACGTTTGATTCAGATTCAAAGGACAGCCTGAAGAAGGGCTCACCATTTCCAATCAACCATTCACCACAGCTCATCTTCCAACTGCGGTGTTGAGAGAACATACAAGTGCCGTCCAATGATGCTCAAGACGTGTTCGTTTGGTAACAGATCAGGGGGAATTGGTGATTACTCTTTTCTAAATATTTTTTTAAAAATTAATTTTTGTGGAAGCATCTGTACTTGTTAAAATATTACAGAATACGTTGGTGGAGTTATATGAGACATTTTGAAAACAATTCGTTTTGTTCTTTATAATTTTTATGAGGCCTATTTCTTTAGTATGCGGTGGGCATGGGAGAGTCTGTATAAACACTCAAATGTTAGTTTTACCCCCATTCTGCTCGTAAAGTTCTAAAAGGGCATTGAGTTTCACCTCCCGAATGAAAGGAAGAACCATCGGCATCAGCACATCCTCTATGGTTCTTTTGGCCGTCATAGTGCCCTTTAATACGAATCAGACAGGTATTGCTGTAGTACGCGATAATGCTCTAAGCCATGGTGCTGCGTTGTTCGGAGATGGAGCGTTCCACTGATGCAGACGGATTAGATAAGTTACCACGTGGATATCACACTGGTACACGACGATTGTCATAGGAGAAATATAAACATGAGAATACGATAGATCGTCTGAGAACATGATCCTGTACCATACTGCCATCGAAGTCGTTCTAACCGACATTATTGGAAACAGAGTTGTCTGTGTTATGGGATCAATGACAGTCTTCTTTAAGGATACCATAAATGCTGTTAGTTGGAATCGGATTGACCTATAATGGGTTTTTGACATTGGAAGCGGAATGTCTTGCACATTCTGCAAAAGAGCGACCCCTCGGGTGTGCCTGCCGAAGTGGCCAGAGTAACGTGAACCCTCGAGGTCTGATGTTCGAGCATGCGCAGTGGGCGCCGCGTGGCGGTGATTAAGTGTATTTAGCGAAACGAGGATTAAGAGTTTTCAGAGAGTGTGTGTGGGAGATCAGACGAGCGAGAGCGCGGAATTACGGTGCCCATCGCAAGCGTTCCGACATACTCCCCGAGCAACCGAGTGTGAAAATAAAAGAGTTGTGTCAACATCCTCGTCTGGTTTCCTGAGACAAAAACACATAGGGACCACTTCCCAACATGGTCCGGTGGCCGCGGTAGCCGAGTGGTATAGGTATCGGACCGTGGCTTGCTTTGTCACGGGTTCGAATCCTGTACCACTAAAGACCCGCCGTGTAGGGCAGCGATGCACGTTAAATCTGTCGAGAGCTGAAATGTCCTCCCGTTGGTGTGGTGTGGTAGTTAGGAGAGGGGGGTGCCAGCTCAGGTGTCGTCCACGTCACTTGACCATGGTTCAAAATTACGTGGTCCGTCGCCAAAAGCCCTCGTGTAGCTGAACAGTGCGACGTTAATATTCAATCAATCAATCAACCCAACATGGTCCGTTCAGCCGAGCCGGAGAAGTGAGCCATTCAAGGTGACGTGAGTAGTGGTCTTTTTTGTGTTTTTATTATTATAAATTGGGGACTAAATTAATTTTAGAAAAATGTTTAAGAACTGCAGTAAGGAAGATCTTCGGATCGTAGCTCTTGAACTTGGTGAGACTGTTGCTGAAAAAGTAACTATCGTTGAGAGAGAGTTAACTGAAATTATTAAAGAACATAAATATTTTAAAGAGGATGTTGAATCTGTTAAAGAATTATTTCAATATACGATCGAGGACCGTAAGAGAGCAGAGGAAGACCGTAAGCGAATGCAAATAGAGGAAGACCGTAAAAAAGAAGCCGAAAATAGGTTACGAGAAAAGGAGCTTGAGCTTGAACTAGCACGTTTAAATGTTAGAGTTAATTCAGATAACGAGAGAACAGATGAGGGTTGTAACACGCTGGATGCGTTGGTGAAAAGTGTTCGAATCCTAACGGGGAAGGTGCCTAATAGACCTGAAAGTTGGGCATTTTTTTTCGCTTCGTTAGAAAGAGCCTTTGTATCAAAAAATGTGCCCGAGAAATTCAAGTCGGAGATTTTATTAAATTCGTTGGGAGAAAAAGCTTCAAATGTGTTAACATATGTTAAAGATGACGAGTTTAACAATTATGAACAACTAAAATCAATAATACTAAGAGAATATGAGCCAAGTGCAAATCAATTTCTTGAACAATTTAAAAAAGCTACGCGTCATCCAAATGAAACATATATTCCATATACTTCTCGCTTCATTACAAATTGGCAGTATTACTTAAAATTAAGGAAGGTCTCTGATTTTGACAACTTAAACGATCTTATTGTGTCCGACAAAATTTTCAGTTCGCTTGAAAAAGAGGTAGCGTCTCACATTTCCGTTCGAGCAGGAAATGATTGGTTTCGCCCACAAGACCTTGCCAAAGAGATAGACTTGTATAACACTTCTCAGGGAAAGAGCTTAAAATATTTGCAGAATGTCCTTACTAGAAATAATCCAGTGAAAAACGCGTATTTTTGAGTGAGATTAAAGATTCTAAATGTGTTTGTTGCGCTGAATCGCATCCATTATATAAGTGTGCAGTGTATTTAAAACTTCCCATAAATAAGAGAATTGATCTGATTAAAACTAATAACCTTTGCTTTAATTGCCTTTCTACATCTCATAGAGCGAAAGACTGTAAATCGAGATTTGTTTGTTCTGAGTGTCAAAAGAGACATCATAAAACGATACATTACACAGAGCATGCCCAAAACCAGGAAGTAATAATGAATTCCACCTTTGAACCTCTTAACACATCAGCGCCAGTCTTCGAGCCGCGAGTAGAAACTGAAAACAACTTACTAACCGCAACGAGTATAAACAGAAAAAAATGTGTTTTGCTATGCTCAGCATTTTGTTACATTAAAAGTGAAAATGGATTATTCCCAGTCAAAGCAATTCTAGACAGTGGAAGTACCTCGAACTTTTTAACGAGGAGCTTATGCGATTTAATTGGATTGAAAAAATACAAGACTAATGCTTCGGTTTCGGGACTAAACAAAACAGTAGTTCCAATAGACTCGCGTGTTTCAGTATCTATCAGCAATAAAGAAGGGAGTTACATTAAAACATTAGACTTTATTTTGGTACCAACAATAACGGAAGGTCTTGTTCCAGCAACGAAAATCGATTTTAATCTGAATAATATTCCCAATCTTAAATAAGCTGACAAAAATTTCAATATTTCAGAGCGCGTGCAAATGCTATTAGGTGCAGAAGTATTTTATGAATTAATGTTACCCGGACAGTTCAAGATGGAGGGTTCAAATGTTATTTTTCAAAACACTGTTTTCGGATTTATCGTTTCCGGATCTACTTCTTCAGACGCGAAGGGAAAAGAACATTGTGGGTTTATTCAGGCTGCGGATAATCTAGAGCTTTCAATTAAAAAGTTTTGGGAAATCGAAAATGTAAAAGCCGATTCTGTTAAAACCAGTGAATTAGATATTTGTGTATACCATTTTAAAAACACTCATTCGAGAGATGACCAAGGAAGATATACGGTGGCGATGCCATTAAAAGGAGATTCTTCATGTCTTGGTGAATCCAGACAAACCGCAATTCAGAGTTTAAACTCTTTGTGGAAACGACTAAGTAGAGATAAAGAATATTTGTCCCTGTATGAGAAATTTTTACAGGAATATGAGGATTTGGGCCACATGAGGGAAATCAAGGTGGATGGATCTGGAGTTTCATTTTACATGCCACACCATGGTGTTTATCGCCCCGAAAAGTCTACATCTAAACTGAGAACTGTTTTTAATGCATCAAGTCCTTCAACGAGTGGGAAATCTCTAAATTCAATTCAATTTAATGACGGACTGGTCCAAGAAAACCTCTTTTCCATTATGGCTCGCTTCCCAAAGCACAAGTATGCCTTTACTACGGATATAGAGAAAATGTTTCGCATGATAAACATTCACCCGGAGCAAACGTGTTTGCAAAGAATTCTGTGGAAGAAGGGCATAGGAGAGCCAATAAAAATGTACGAGTTAACTACAGTCACCTACGGCACAGTTAGCGCTCCTTATCTAGCCACGAGAACTTTGAAGCAGTTAGCGATGGATGAAGCTAATAATTTTCCTTTAGCAGCTCCAGTGGTGATGAGTGACTGCTACATGGATGACATACTATCGGGATCCGAGAGTATAGAAGAGGTAATCGAATTGCAGCATCAATTAATAGAAATGTTCAAGACCGCAGGGATGCATCTTTGTAAGTGGTGTGGAAATTTACCCGAGATAACTTCCAATCTACAAGAGTATGCTTTCTTGGAGTCTGATGAGACTAAAGCGCTAGGAATAATTTGGAATCCTAAGTTAGACGGTTTCCTTTTCAGAATAGAGCAACAAAGGTTAACTTCATTCACAAAAAGAATAGTTTTGTCTACTATTGCAAGAAATTTGACCCTTTGGGTCTCCTCGGACCGATCATAACTTGGACAAAGATATTTATGCAAAGATTGTGGTTGCTGGAATTGGGATGGAGTGATGAACTTCCTTTTAAAGAAGAAAAGGAGTGGCGTCGATTTATCTACTCTTTGGAAGCCGTGAATAACATCTCTATTGACAGATGTATTGTGATTCATAGAGCGGAGAGCATTGAGTTACATGCATTTAGCGACGCATTAGAAAAGGAATATGGTTCATCTATTTATCTCAAGTCTATATCTGCCCTTGGAGAAGTCAAAGTGTGTCTCGTAACGAGTAAAAGCCGAGTGTCGCCTCTGAAGCAGATTTCCATTCCAAGACTTGAACTGTGTGGGGCAGTTCTGGCCTCTAAATTGATGAAGAAGGTGAAGGAGGCATTGAATCTTCATATTACAACTGTGCATTTTTGGTCGGATTCGACTATTGTGATTTCATGGATACATCGAGAATCAAGAGAATTGAAGACGTTCGTGGCTAATCGAGTGTCTAAGATTCATCAACTAAGTTTCTGTGACCAGTGGCATCACATTGCATCAGAACAGAATCCTGCAGATGTGTTATCTAGAGGACTACTTCCTGAGGAGCTTCGTGACGACTCTCTATGGTGGCATGGTCCTGAGCTTCTTCTACAGAGTGCTTATTCAACCACTGTCATTTCAGAACCAACCCAGAGAGATGACTTTGACTGCGAACTAAGGGTGTCTGAGAGAACTCTGGAGACTTCATTGCTGAATTCCAAGACTTTTGACTTTTTCAACCATCTTATGGACCTTTCTAATAATTATTTTAAAATAATACATATTGTTTCTTATATTTATAAATTTTTACACAATTGCAGATCCAAGGTGAAAAAGAGGGGACCTTTAACTTCAAGTGAGGTAAATGATGCAGAAACCTGGCTTATTAAACAGGACCAGAGTGGCATTAACTTAAGTGACCCGTCAGGTAATCTTAAATCTTTGAATATATTCCAGGATGATAAAGGAATCCTGAGAGTTGGTGGAAGGCTGGAAAAAGCTTCCATACCCTACAGCCAAAAGCATCCAGCTATACTGGCTAAAAATTCTAAATTGAGTAAAATATATTTCATAACTTTGCATAAGAAATTATTTCACGTTGGTCCACAAGGACTGCTGAATGCAGTAAGATTGAGATTTTGGGCTTTAGGAGGTAGAAACCTAGCTAGGAAAACGGTCCATACTTGTGTGGTGTGTTTCTAGTGTAAACCAATTCCCTCTTCTCAAATAATGGGCAATCTTCCATATGAAAGAGTAAATATGGCCCCTCCATTCAGTATAACTGGACTAGATTTGGGAGGTCCATATTTTGTAACTTACAAGCACCAGAGTAAGGGCGTTCAGAGTAAGGGCGTTTTGAATAAAACTTATGTTTGTGTTTGCATTTGCTTTGTGACTCCTGCCATCCACCTAGAAATTCTTTCCGATTTGACTTCAGATGCAATAATTGCGACCCTTAAGAGATTCATGTCTAGGCGAGGAAAATGTTCCAAAATTTTTACGGATAATGCAACAAATTTTGTTGGTGCGAATTCTCAACTAAAGGTATTTTATAAGACCCTTAACTTTCCAGATCAAAATTTGGCGGCATATTTCACTGAGGAAGGTATTGAATGGAATTTTATTCCACCAAGGGCCCCACATATGGGAAGTTTTTGGAGGCGGGCATAAAGTCAGTGAAATATCACCTCAAGCGAGCACTGGGAAGATCCCGACTGACATACGAGGAGTTTGAAACAGTGATTATCCAGGTAGAAGGAATTTTAAATTCCAGACCCCTTTTTTACACCAATATCCAATGATTTTGATAACTTTGAGGTATTAACGCCTGCACATTTCTTGATTGGTAGATCAATTAATTATATTCTTGAGCCCCCTAGTAATTAATATTAGTGACAATAGATTAAGCCGTTGGCAGAAAACAACAAAGGTAATTCAAGTAGTTTGGAAAAAATGGAGTACTGATTATCTGAATATTCTCCAACAGAGAGGAAAATAGATGATCGAGAAGGACAATGTAATGTGTGGTACAATGGTAATTGTAAAGGAGGATTTTATACCAGTTTGTAGCTGGCTTTTAGGGCGCGTCGTTGAGGTCTATCATGGTTCTGATGGTAAAGTGAGAACAGTCAGAATTAAAACAAAGACAGGAGAATTTAAGAGGCTCATAACTAAGATCTGTATTCTACCTATAGATGTAAATATAGTTAAGGTCAATTTCCATTTAAGAAATTATGTGTTTATCTTTAAATTGTGCTATTGTAATTTTAACTTTTTTTTTTACTGAAAATTTATTGTACCTTATATATATATATGTAATAATTTTGAAAACAATTGTGTAATTTTTGTGAAACTTGTGAATTGTGAAACTGTATTGTGCTATTGTTGAATATTAATATTGCAAGGCCGGGGGGTATGTTCGAGCATGCGCAGTGGGCACCGCGGGGCGGTGATTAAGTGTATTTAGCGAAACGAGGATTAAGAGTTTTCAGAGAGTGTGTGTGGGAGATCAGACGAGCGAGAGCGTGGAATTACGGTGCCCATCGCAAGCGTTCCGACATACGCCCCGAGCAACCGAGTGTGAAAATAAAGGAGTTGTGTCAACATCCTCGTCTGGTTTCCTGAGACAAAAACACACAGGGACCACTCCCCAACAGCTGACATTACTCTGGCCACTTCAGCATTGATCATACTTGCTACATTTCGTTCTTCCAACTATATTTTTGGTGTGGTGTGGTAGTTAGGAGAGGAGGTGCCAGTTCAGGTGTCGTCCACGTCACTTGACCATTGTTCAAAATTACGTGGTCCGTCGCCAAAAGCCCTCGTGTAGTTGAACAGTGCGACGTTAATATTCACCCACTCACTCCAACTATATTTACTTCAGACAATGTACTGTGAACGCGTTTAAGTGAGTGTTAGTTGATATATGACGTGTGGCCTAACCTGTCCATCTCAGTCTAATTACCATACCCTCTTAATCCGCTATTACATGTATCCTCTGAGACAAGAAAAAAACTATCACAACAATAATATTCAAGGCAGAAATAATGTCAATATGGGATACTCTATGTGTGCTGGCTTCTTCGCTTATGTTTTACTTAATGAGCGCCAGAGAGTTGCGCATTTAACATGATTTACATGACTCGGTAAAGTGAGTCTACTCTTAAATTTACATCTTCTCTGTGTTTAATTTACAATGTTGCAGAGTGTATAAATGTTAAAACTAATCTAAAAAGAAAAGAAACAATGAAATAAATTTTATCACTTATAAAATAAAATGACTAAAATACGTAGAGCATATAAAGACCATTAAATCATCATATGATGACATTTATTTGTTCCCATACTTGAAACACTTCTTATTAGCTCTAAAATTGAAATGCAAATAGTGTTCATGTCCTATGACCCCCTTCTTTGAATTTACAATTATGCTGAAATGCTTATTTTAAAAATTATTTTGGTTTTTTACTAAATGCAAATAGGTGCTGCAAATTAATATTTTTAAAATGTTTTTTGTCCTTGTAACAAATACCAGTGGGCAGTAAGTGATATATTTTACACTTTAAGGAGTTTCAAATGCGATGATATAAAGAAAAAAATATGATATATGAAGTATAAAAACATCAAAACATACAACACAACCATTTAGTTTTCTTTCATTGTATAAAGAGAGAGGATAGATTAAAACCTAATATAAGAGTATTTTTTTAACCTTTGCCTTTTTTATGGGGCATTTTCCTTTCTTTTGTCGAATAAAAAGAAGAAAAAATTAAATAACTAAAATGAAGTAAGGAAAAGTAAATACATTATTTTACTAGAAAACAGTATTTTCCTGTCACAAAATTGCTAGCATGTGTTTTAACCTGAGCAATGATAACAATGTTTGCTTACATAGCTTAGATTGACAAACTGAAAAATGTTTTTGGCTTTTATCACCATTTCATATTGATGATGCAATGCTACTCCAAATAAGAACTACGATAAGACCTCAAAACGGGACATTTCCACTTCAGAAATACCTTTTTTAGCAAAGAAAATATTGTTGCTTAAGTGTTGCAGTTTCAACTAAAATGTGAAGTTTTAGTAAAAAAAAATATTTTTTTTTCTTTTTCAAATGACAATAATTTATAAAATAAAATTTACTTCTTTTCATATTTTAAGAAATAAATCAGTTTATTGAAATTTATGTATTCTAATGAATTGAAAGCTGCTTATCAGCATATCTGATAAATAACTTGGATTCTTAAAATAACTGTTGCTTAAGCTATTGTTAGAATTAGGTGGTCATTCAAAATTAAAGTTCAAAAATTTCACAGATTTTTAAAAACAATACATGCCAGTTATTGTACATTCAGTGTACGTGAAAAGGCAACATTCATTAAATGTATTTTTGAGACCACAGTTTGCTTGTAGCTTCAAATACATTCATTTAATTACTAATCCCTCATAGTCTAGAATAATAGATTTTTTGGAACATAAAATTTCTGCCTGAAGTAAAGTTTTATACAGTTTAGCTTTAAAGAATAGGCTGTAAATAATTAAGTTAATATTTATAGATTCGGTAGTATTTGTGCATGTTTTTATATATAAATTTTTAAAGGCGGAAATTCTTGGCAGTCATTTTATGTAGTCATTCTTAATATATATATAAATAAGTATACATTCTAAAGCAGCGGTTCTTTAACTTTCATTCGCCGCGGCCCCCCAAGATTTTGAACACCCCTCCCTGACTCCCAGCATATGGCTAAGTTATTTAAAGGTTCATTGAGAGAAATTTAGTGATATAGTCTGCGATGGCACATCTTTCAATTTTTTCATGAGATTTTAAAAGAGGGAAATCTTAACATTAAATGAGAAACCTTATCAGACCTCTAGTAAGGTGCTGGGGACCTCCGGGGGTTCGTGGACTAGAGTTTAAGAACCGCTGTTCTAAAGTACAAATAAGAAAAGTTTGTACGATAAATTTCTTTTTTTCAAAGTTGGACACTGGTATTTAAAATACAAATAAAAAATAATTTTGATGGTGAGAAATATGTGTGCGTACTAACAGCTTCAAAATAGAGAATTTGATATTACTCATCGGATGTGTGAACCGAAATTAATGAATTTTTACCTTGTGTGCTCTTATATATTACATAAAAACAATTTAACAAGGCTTTTTATGCAGTCGCATTGCTAAGGTGCTCTAATTACGCATAATTAATATGAATCTTGTATACTATCTATGAAAAAGCAAACAATAAAAAAGGTTCTTACATTTATAAAAAGAATTATAGAATTTTAGTTGGCTAAATATTAAACTATTACATCAATCTTTTAATCGAAGTGAGAAATTTCTATTCGATTTTTTTAAATTTACCCTTTCCAGGCTCATTTTATTTCGGGATTATGGATAAAAAAATGTATTTATTTTTTTATGCTTATCCAGGAAAGTAAGCAAAAGCATTCGAAACCATTAAAAGCCCATGTGAAATAATTCGGGAAAGACCAATTGTCCTGTGTAAATTTTCGCAGTGCCTGTCCTACACTCGGGATGAGCGAGGATGGTACATTTCGCCTGACTAGGAAGGGGTTAGTTATATAATTTTTTTGGTTGCTTTGGATAGCCGTGGTAGCCTAGCGGTTATGCCCACGTGTCACGTGTTCGAGTCCTGGTGCCACTGAAAGTCCACCGTGTAGAGGAGGCCAATACACGATAAATCTGTTGAGGTTAAATGTTCTCCCGTTGGTGTGGTACTTTTGACAGGGGTGTCAGCTCTGGTGTCGTCCTCGTCACTTGATTGAATTTCAAAATTACGAGGTCCGTCACCAATAGCCCTCGTGTAGCTTTATAGTGCGACGTTAATTTTAATCTCTCTTGGTTTCTTGGTTATTTAACATACATAAACATAATTTTTTTCTCTCTCATAATTTAAAACTTTTTTCAAATGATTTTTTTTCTGTGTGTCCATTGTTTTTATAGTTGAAATTCTTTGAGGATTAATAGGATATGTTTTCTGCCAGATATACATACTGAATAACTTCATTAATCCGGACTAACTGGGACTCTAGGTCGTCCGAATGATGAAAGTCCAGATAAAAAAAAACTTATAAATGCGCCAGTCACGTTTCTAAGCACTCCGTAAAGTAAAAATAGTTTTTATTTTTAAATAAAATAAAAAAATGGTAAATAATTGCACACAGCAGATAATTCAATTTAATACATTACTTACACATAATGTATAAGTATTAGATGAAAAAAATACTTACAATATATGGGGTGGTATTGCTTTCATTGTGATTTTTTATGTATATAAAAATGCTTGTCCCGATTAAGTGATGTCCGACTTAAGGGGTTCGAATTAATTGTACTTTTTTGCGTGAAATCGAACGGAAAAGAAAATAGAATTTTCCCACTAAATTTCTGTGATGAAAGTTTTTGTTTTCAAAAGTACTAAACTAAATCAATAAGAATATATAGCTATCGTTCCCATACTAATCTTTAATTTAGCTTTATGTAATTTCTCTTAAAATAAATAATAATTTAAAAAATAGTTTATGCAAATAAAATCAAAAATAGTTTATGAAATTTCACGTTTAATATATTTGCTTTGGATTTTATATGTTCTTGAAAAATAAATTTCGTAAATTTAGGAACTAAATTTGTGACGTCTTACGCGTCTTTTCTTTAACAAGTCCTTTGGGTTCTTTGGGCCAGAATTAATGGCAACTCGTTTCCAACCAAATCCAAGAAACGAGAAGTGAAGAGATGCAAATAATATACGATAAATATAGGATCTTAGAGTAAGCGTGATGGCAATGTAATGGTAGTGTAAAGGAATGTTAGACAATTAACGTGCGTTGTGGTATTGGATGATTATTGAAGTTCGTCGTTCAAGATTCAAGTTCTGCGTGTCGTGGATAGACATATTAGTGATCGATTTGAAGTTAAACGTAAAGCTACTTACCACTGTAGATAAAGACAAGTTTATTACAGAATAATATAAGGTATAGAATTGATTACTTATTATTATATTTGAAGATTAGGCGGTTCAATTATTGAGATAGGTCTGAATTATATTGTGTGTTGCGTATTGCGTCATCGTAGATTCTCTCATTCATTAATAAAATTCAAAAAGTTTAAGTTGAATATCTTAATAAAGTCATATTAAGATAATGTTTGATTCTAGTTCTTACGATAACCCTACACCTCTAGCTCACGCTGATACTTCGAGGGATGTATTTCCAAGGGGAGGTACATCACAAATTTTTCAAAACTTTTACCTTTAAGAAGCAGATGTAAGTTTTTCCACATATATTATTCCAATTTTCCTAGAATTTCAAATGAAATCAAGGTTAAATTTCGATGTTGGTGATTTACAAAAACAATTCCATGAATACTCAATTCTATATGCCTTTGTATCTTTAACAATGTTGTAAACATAAAAAGTATGCCAATATGTATGCTATTTTTTCTTCTACGTTTAAAGTAAAACATTTTATTAATGATTACTCTCTCTCTCTCTTCCATAACTTTATATCAAAAACCTTATCAAAATATATCTTTATTTTCATAAGATTTTAATATTAGCACGTCTATAAAATTATGTATTATTGTAGAAGGTTATACAAAGTTAGTATAATATTTTAAATAAATTACTTATATTATAACTATTATTGCATAATTAATATATAAATTTAATATCAGCACGCAGAGAATACCTAATGTTTGTTGATTAGATAATTCATTTTCTATTATTATGAAAAAATAATTCTTTTAATTATAAGCGTTGGAATATAAACAGTTTATTAACCTTCCGTTTCTTCTAAGACAGCGAATAATTTTTACTCTTGAATATTCAAAAGCGATAAACCTCTAATTTGCCTTGATATGACTGACTCTACAGAAGAAAAAGCGAATACACACACAAAAAAAAAAATGCACTGAACTCATGCACGATTCTAAATCTTAGTCCTACGTCTTCCGCATATAACAATAGCTTTCTTTCTTTAGAAAACTTTTCCCCCCTCCGAACGGTAAATACATATCTTTATCGCATAAGGATCTGGCGATTAAACCCTCAGATGACCGAGAAAACAATGTCTGCAGATTTCTCATCACATGGATACAATGAACTGTGAAGGCGATCTTTAATCTACGTGAATAAGTAATAACACATGCAAAAAAATAAATAAATAACACGGACTTATTTTAATGGGTTGCGTGATCAGAAATCGTCTTCTGCATTGTTTATTACCGCAGTAAACTTTACTCCTTACAGTCTTTCTAAGCTGTGATTCTTCTAAAGCTCTAAGTTTTTACTTTCATATTAATAAATTTTTAAAATAGTTTATAAAGAAATAGATTTCTTAAAATTTTATCTATGGCAAAGGATTTGATATTCCATCGTCATATAAGGATAACATTAATAATTAGATACTTAAATTATTCAATAAGAATTGAGTTTAACTTTGAAATACACTGGCCTCAAAAAGTTAAGGTACAACCGGGTTTTTGTGTCTAATTTGCAAATGAATGAATGTAGAAACAAAAAATTTGGAGGATATGTGCATTAAATAGTTTTTTATTGAATGCGTCATAGAAATTTGTATAAGTGTATTGCAAAAACGATTTATAACAAAAAAAGCAATCTCTGCGGAAAAGTCCATTCTTGGAGAAAACAGCACATCACAGTGTTATGTGGTAAAATGGCATAAAAACAATACAAAAATGGGTTCTAATAAGGAATGTGTCCACCCCTAACTTGAATGCATTGGCGGCATCGATTTCCCATGCTGTTTATTAAGTTGTCGGACACCGGAATAGGAAGCGAAGACCAGACACAGAGTAAGCCTTGTTTCAGCTCATGTAACGACCTTGGAGGAGGATTTAAAACAGAAACCTCTCTGCCAAGATAGCCCCAAAGATGTTCTATCGGATTCAGGTCTGGAGATCGAGCTGGCCATTCCATTCGTTCCAAACCGTGATCCTCCAGATACTCCTCAACAATCCGAGCTCGGTGAGGTCGTGCATTATCATCCATCAGAATGAAGTCGTTACCAATAGCAGCAGCATATGGGCGGACATATGAATCAAGGATCTCATCCCGATATCTAAGACCAGTTACGGTTCCTCCATGGAACACATGCAGGTCAGTGTGGCCACCGAGCGAGATCCCTGCCCAAACCAGGATTCCACCACTTCTATAACTGTGTCTTTCAACAGTGTTGGATTGATGTTATCTAGTGCGCTGTTCCCTCCAGATCAGTAGACGCCCTGAATCACTCTCCATTGTAAATCTGGACTCGTCTGTGAACAGCACAGAAGCCCATTGTTGCTGCGTCCAAGAAACATGTTCTCTTGCCCAGCATAAGCGGTTCCTTCGCTGTCGTCCGTTGAGGGGAACGCACACAACTGGTCTTCTTTCATACAGACCTGAATTGTTAAGACGATTTCGCACCGTAGTAGCGGAGATTCTTCTTCCTGATGCTTTAAAGTGGTTTGCAAAGAGCTGCGGCACAGTAGTGGTTCTTCTCCTTCGTTCCGAAAGAGCTAGAAAACGGTCTTCTGCAGGTGTTGTAGCTCGTGGTCGGCCTGGAACAGGTCTTCTGGACACAGAATCTTCGGATTGGTATTGATCCCAAAGTCGCTGAACAACACTACGAGACACATTGAGACGTCTAGCAGCATCAGCCTGCGACAATCCCATTTCCATCCATCCAACTGCCCGCCACCTTAACGAATTGGGTAAACGACGTCTCTGAGACATTTTCTAAACTCTATTGACTATTGTCACCGAAACTGCCAACAACTGTTGAAAATCAACACAACTTACACACAAAAGTACGAAAGCTTGATATTTGCATATTTTTCTCTCACTCATAAATATACGTTCTTTTCTATAAAATAAAAGCGGTAGCAATCGTTTTTGCATTAATGTTTTTAAAGTTCGTTATTATCATTCATGTAAACTATGCATTTTATTGTTACTGACATTTTTTTTATGGTGAGCTTCGAAAAACATGTTGTACCTTAACTTTTGAGGCCAGTGTAAATGATGTTGATATATAACGATTATTTGGATTATTATTAAACTACTTTTATGGTTTTGAAATTTTGTGAAATAGACCTATTTCTAAATTCAAGATTTTTTTTTTTTGACACTGTGATACTAATTAACTTGTTTTGTAGTAATATAATTCAAATTTTCCTTTGATTTTTTTCTGGAGTAAATTTTTGTTGGGAATGAGAACCTCACACTGCCTTTATTATTTAAGTAGTCCTTTTTACTATACTGAGAAAATTAATTGGAACTAAAAAAGTAACTAAACACTCTTTCTAAAAATTTATGTTTTCATTCACACCATGCTTTCACACAGATGAATACTTACTTTAGTATGAAATATCTGTCCTTCTTTAGCAGCAATGATCTCTTGAACACGTTCTGGCATTGATTTCACTAGATCAGTGCACATATTCTTGACTTCATCATTTTATAGCAGACTTTTATAGTCAGACTTTTATAGCATTAGTCATCATGCTTTCTTTCATGGTACAGTCTATTTGATCTAAGCAATTCTTCCAAATATTCCACGAGTTCTTTACAGGATTTAGGTCTAGTGAACTTTAAGGCAAGTTAAGCATATTGATTTGATTTTCCACAATGAAAATCTTGGCCGTTTTTGAATTATGACAAAAGGCCCAAGTCATGTTAAAATGTCCCAAAAAATGTTTGCATGAATGGAACAAACTTACGTCTTAATACTTTTCTACGTCTTGTTTGAATTCATCAAACATAAAACAGGAACTAATCTTTCAAGTTATTTGTAGCGAAAAAACCCCAAAGCATTTGTTTCAAAGGGTGTTTGAGAAATGGTATCGTGTTGAAATTCACTGTCACCTCATTTCACGATATTACCTTTGTAACACTGCACAAATATGTGAGTGTTTCATCACAAAAATTACTTTCTAGTCAACATTCTATTATTTATATTCCCCCCTGCTAAAAACGTTATCGCAACATTTTAGACGCTAATTTGTTTTTCTTGGCCTTCTTGCTCTTTGGCCTTCCAGAAGCATACGACGCACAGTTGAACTACTTACATCAAAATAAGTTGCCAATAAATCTCTTCCAAATATGAGCGTGTTTTCCTTTGATTAATTTTACTACTTCTAACACGGGTTTCATTAGTTCTTAGAGTAGTTTTCCGTCTGCGCCCATATTTTCCTTTTTTGGAGGGGACGATGACCCAGATTCTTTTAATGCTGTTAGAATTCTTAACACACTTGATTTGCCTACACCGATTACACAAGCAAAATATTGTCATAGTAGTGTGATTTCTTAGAGCAGCAATTTTTGCTTGCTTTTCCTTACCTTAATGAACATTTTTAAATATTTGAAAGTAATTTGTTATACAAAACATAAGAACTAACAACCACGTTTTATACTCAAAGCCTCACAATTGAAACTAAACCAGCCGTGCTACTTTGATATTATTAAAATTGAACAGTCATACCACATTACAAGGCAGATAAAACCATCTTAGGGTGGTTTCAAGTGGTTTACGGTAGTCCAGAAGCAATTTACAAAAAGAAAAAAAATTGTTTGTCCCAATTAATTTACTCAATATAATACAGTCAAAGATTTTCAGCTCTATCTTCCTTTCTTCCTCTACCTTCCTTTCTTTTCAATCTCTAGAGAGACAATAGACTATTTTAAAATTCGAAAAGGTACATTTAGTTTAATTTTTGTGTGATTTGTAATATTTTAAAAATGTTTTCTTTTTTTTCTGAAATCTGAAAGAATAGAATCTATGTATATATCGCTATCATCATTTAAGCTGATGCGCACCTTACAAAATTGGGTGTGGGGCTCAGTATGTATGGTAGAATGCTAACTACTACAAATAAATTCTGTTCAATTCATGATTTCACCAGCCAGATACTTTTTATGCTTTTAATGAGATTCTATATACCGGGTGTCCATAATTAAACGATACTACTTCAAAATTGTGTACAGACGAAACCATTGTTCAGAAAGTTGTAAAATTCTGTGTACAGCATAAAGAATAGACGGGAATTTGTTTGAGCGAATAAAAAAATTAGTTCAAAATTTCGCCACTAGAGGGCGTTTTTAATGGATATCATACTTAGCATACATTTATAATAGATTACAAATTTTGTTACAACAATAAAGGCTCAACATGATGACCATCATTTTCAGCTACTATTTGAAATCGTAAGATAGCATGTTCCACCGTTGACCGCAGTGTGTTCTGGGACATGTTAAGAACATGTCGTGAAATACTGTCTTTGAGATCAGGTAAAGTTCTTGGTTGATCACAACTTACCAGCTGTCTTAAATGGCCCCAAAGCCAAAAATCACATGGATTGAGGTCAGGTGATCGGGAAAGCCTCAGATGAAGAAATTGGCGGCTGATCACACGTTCTTCTGTGAAGTGATGTTTAAGAACGTCCTTAACACAACGTGTAATGTGTGGAGGAGCTCCATCTTGCATAAAAATTATGCGTGTAAGGCACTAACGTGCTTGCAGATCCGGAATAATTTTATTCCGTAATAACGATGCATATCGCTGTCCAGTGATAGAACATGTTACTGGACCCCCAGCACCTAATTCCTCGAAAAAATATGGGCCAAGAATAAAAGACGCGGAAAACCCACACCGTTACTTTTGGTGAATGTAGTGGAACTTGTAAGGTGGAATGCGGATTGTCTGATTCCCAAATTCGACAGTTGTGAGTATTCACTGAACCGTCCAAATGAAAGTGGGCTTCGTCTGTCCAGAGGATATTCCAAGGCCTTTCTGGATCAACTTCCAAACGAGCAAGAAACTGCAGTGAGAACAGATGTCGAGTCTCGAAATCATGTGGAAGCAATTCCTGCACAAATTGAAGCTTGTATGGATAGTAACGGAGGATGTTTCGCATGATCTTCTGGACAGTTGAATGAGGCAGATCCAATGCTTCTGCTACAAGGCGAACACTTGTACTAGCCTGCACGTTGGACGTTTGTCCTCTTCCACCTGAAGTGCAACTTTCTCTATTGCTTCCGTAGAAACAGGTTTTCTTCCTCTTCCAGAACGAATATTCAACGATCCTGTTTCTTCAAATTTGGTTACCATTAATTGAAGATTTATAGCTGTCAATGGACCTTTTCGCATCCCCTTTAAAGTCCGAAATTTCCGTAGAGCATCTATTGCGGAATTATCGTTTTGATAGAATAACTTTACAAACAACGCTTGATCTGGTAAACATAATGACAGTCTGATTAGCAATACCGAGCACACTGAAAATAAACTAATATCCCGTGAAAGTTTATTGCTTTTATAACAGTTGCTGTGTGACGTCGAAAAAAAGTTTGCAGTTCATTTTAGAGATTGTGTTTCTTAATGAGTATCAGTTATTGTGTTAGCGTGTCCTGTGAAAAAAAAAGCGATAAAATACAAATAGAAAACCGGTAATAAATGTGGCCTCCATTCAAAAACGACCTCTAGTGGCGAAATTTTGAACTAATTTTTTTTATTCGCTCAAACAAATTCCCATCCCTTTTTTATGTCGTACACAGAATTTTACAACTTTCTGAACAATAGTTTCGTCTGTACACAATTTTGAAGTAGTATCGTTTAATTAAGGACACCCGGTACATAGTTACAAATTTTAGTGAGTTCTGCTCATTAATTCTAAAATTCTAACAAATGCTCTTAGTAAGCGAAGGAAACATCGACATGATCCAAGGAAAACTAAAGCAGAACAGAATCAGAACCGAAACTAAAAAACACATTTCCTTTTACAGAGAAAGTAGGAGCGCCATCTACTGCACTTTTCGCCACATAAGCAAGGGGGGGGGAAATACAACATTTTTTTAGCAACATCAGAAAATTGTACACCTAAATGTCATCAAAATGCAGATTTGAAATAAAAGTAACATTAAGACACATTCCTGTGATTAAAAAAAATTAACACTTCTTTCAATCCGTAAATTTGTTCTGTGGACGAATTAATGACAATAAGAAAACATAAGAATGGAAGATTTCTGCTGCACTACATTTTTCATTCACTCTAAAGACTCCAGTGCCGATTTAAGTTCATTTCGGGCTCTGGGCGCAGAAGATCTGCCGGCCCTCTTTGCACTGGACGATCGAAATTTATAACCAGAGAATGTAGCCAAGTCCAGCTTATTTAGGCCCCTGGGCGCCCAATGGATACACTGGCACTGCAAAGACCGTAAGTTATATTATGGAGACATTAAAAGGTATATGTATATTAGGATGGGCCGGATTTTTTTTTCTTTTGCGATTGCTTTACTCTGGAAATGTTACGTTTTGGTTCACTAAATATTAAAAAGAGGGGGGGAGGAAGAAACATGTTCAATTTAAAAATTATCTTCCTCTCCTGCATTTCACTTACAATTTTGTAAAATGAGAAATTTAGCTATTGCTTTTAATTTTTCAAAATTATTTAACTTACCAATGTCGTAAACCTATTACTTATTGTTGTAAATTTGAAGTTGGAAGTAAAATGAGCGAGAGAAGAAATTCTACCTGTAAATTAAAAATATTTATTTTTCGCACAAAAAGCTCCCAAAACTTTTTTTTTTTTGTAAAATTAGTAATATTTTTAAATTTTATTCAACTTTATACATCAAACCTTTATAAATATGAAACATTTTTCACTTTTCCTTTTTCTAATTAAAAAGAATGGTGTTTGAAGTTAGGTTTCTGATGAAATGTAATATTTGAACATAATAGTAGGTTGAAAGAATGAGTTTCACAAGCAGCTCATGTGTTTGACACCCAGTCTTTTTCACGTGATTAGCCGTTAACATAAGACATATTTAGGATACTATAGAAACTGAGACATATTCCTCTCTGGTTTATCTATTATTTTGTCTTGCAGTCAATCGCCAGTTAATGATAATGTGACAATCAATTTCTCGGTAAGAGTTTTTACCGTTGTTTTCTCATGCGTTTCGAATGTTGAGTGTTAACAATGGAAAAGTGCTGTAAAAATGATTGTGTATTAAAATGATTTCGAGAAAGAATTCGGGGAGGGGCGCTGTTTGGTAATTCAAGTAAACTTTTTCCAAATAAGCTTGCTTCTTACAAAGATGTCTTAATGTGCTTTTTTCAAGTAATGAAATGGTGGCTTAAAAAATAAATATTTGTTTGAAGAAGTTCCTGTTCTTACAGTTTCAGTGAAAAGGATACAATAGCTAATTAATAAGTATCACGATAACTATTATAAAATAAATAATTCATATAATCGTGTAATATTAAAAAAAGTTCCATTAATAAAAATATGAACGCCCTCAAAAGGAATCTCAATACTCTACAGATTAATGAATTTGTCAAAAAAAAGTCAAAACTTTGGAAGAGCATACGTAATTTCAATTAATTGTCACTGTGATAAAGACAAGCAAATTTCTTCAATGCAGTTACGCTTTATGTTCTGGTAAAGAAGGTATAGGTTACGAATGTTTTCCGATGGTTGGACTTGCAGGAAACAGATTCGTAAATTAGAAAATAAACTTGCACAAAATAAAGTGCAAAACGCTGTAGACACATCAAAGTCCGTTGAATAAATATCTGGAAACCTAGAATCAGAATAAACTGTCACCGAACATGGTTCTGAGTATTAGAAGAACGTAGGTCCTGATACTCGGATATGATAATCAGTTCAAGCCTCTGGTGTGCAGTGCAGGTTTATCCATTGGGCGCTGGGGTGGGCTCCCAGGGGCCCAGATAAGCTGGACTTAACCGGATCAAAGAGCCCCTCCTTGTACCCGGCAGTGCCAAGGGGGCCCGTAGATCTTCTGCGCCCATGGCCGGAAATGAGCTTAAACCGGCACCGCTGATATGGCACCAATTAAAAAAATAATGGAAAAGGCGAGTCAATCTAAAAAATCATCATTAGTCAGTGATCACTTATCGATTGATGATGATTATCAATTCATTTATTGATTGAAGATGATACTGGTCAACGATAATTTATTGATCATTACTAGCGTGATAATCCAGTAACAACATCAATCGCATCATCTCTCCCACAAGATTATGGTATGATGACTCAGATATAGATTTTTTAAAGCTTTCTCTGTTGTGCCCAGGCATTAAAATGCCGTGAAAACTTTGTGGCCAAAGCATCTCAAAAAGTGTTGGTGCTGGAGCAAGAGATGGGTATTCTCAGGGCAACTCTACGAAAGAGACGAATTTTCTCAAAAATCTTACTTTAATATATGTTTTTTTTAAATAGAAATATAGAATAATTTATACAATCTATTTTTAATAATAGATCCACATACAGTGTTAAAGCCTCCGAAATGAAAATATGTTTGTTATACATTATTTTATGTGCGTATATTAAAGGGAAAAAAAAGTAAATAAAATTATGAAATAGTGCTTATTTTACAAAAAAAAAAAAAACTGTGCTTTTCGATCATTTTATGAGATACAATGTACAGCGTACCATGAAACTGAACGTCAAACGAGTACGGGCTGAAAAGGGGGATTAGTTCCAGAAAAAAAAAATAAAAAACCCCACATCACTTGTTTAAGTGATGATTAATGTAATTTTAAAAATGTAGAAATTTGACACACTTCGTCACATCGTTACATACTGTGGCCCAAAATTTCACAATTTTACAGTGGTTTTTTCTCTAACATGACCTTACATAGCAATACTATCACAAATCGATACAGTCACAAATATACAGTCACAAATCGAGCAAAACACTTTGCTGATTTAGTTAAAGTTAGCGTTATCTGTTCGAAACGAGGTTTGAGGAAATGATGTAATCTAACTTTAACTGTCCATAAAAAGAAAAACAGATTGTACTATTTTTAGGCAAGTTTTTTCCAAAGGTATTTAGTTAATGCTCAAAAATGATACAACTCTGTTACTTTTCAATCGATAATATAATCACTACTTGTTTTTATTTCTAACATCCTAATGATGTGATATAGAGCGCATTTATTTTAACCAGAACTGGTATGACCCCCCCTCTCAACACGTGCCCGCTTGACATAACGTTTCGGGGCACCTAGTATATCTTGAATTTACACACAGGTTTTAATTTTTCTTCCTGTTCCTCATATCCTATACATCACATTTAGTACAATAGTCTTTTTTGGCATTGATAAATTAAATAATTATTTAAAGCTACACGTTATCCTACAAATTTCAAAAATACTGAAATTTTTCCCCCCTGCATTTTCTTGTGGCCAACATCATTCGGAAACTTTCCGCCAAATTTCATATCTGATAACAAATCAGTTTTTAAGATTTTTGAAGTTTTCTGAGCTTAGATTTTGGTTTCGATTTCATTTTAAAATTTTTTCCATTCTTAAATTGAATTAATTAAAAAATATTTTTAAGCATAATCAACTCTCATTGTGAAATGGTTATAAATTTCAATTTTCATTACCCACATCATTTCTGCTTGATTATGTTTTGAGTTTTTTGAGTTCTTATAGTTACTTAATTAAGATTGATTTCAATACCAATTGGGGTTTTAAAAATAGTTTAGAAGCTTTATCACATTCATTTGTTCCTGTTTAGAAACTGCCATGGCCAGAAAGGTCTCAGGTTGCTATGAGAAACAATATTTGAAAGAGATGGAATACTACTGAAAATGATAAATCGAAAAACAAGCTCTTTACTGATACTGCAATAAGACTTCCGAATACAAGCATTCTGATTGCAAGTATTGCAGATAAAACTGATTATTTTCATGATGTGCCAAACTACATTATAGTATACATATAGTAGTACTATATTATGGTGTTTGAGCTCTTGTTGGGCTACTTTAAAACTAGCTAAATTTCCACAATTTAAACCAAAAAACAAAAACAAAATTAAATTTTATGTACAAACCTGGATATTTTTAGCTTAAGTTAGTATCATTATTATTTTGTACATAAAGGCTTTGTGTTTCAAAACTTTTGGGAAAAATATTAGGTTAAGATTAAGCTGAATAGCCTGCCGTCCTAACTAATGCTATCAATATTATGCAAACATATATTTTGTGAATTTAAAATTATTTTCTATTATATTTAATTAAAGTAGTGTTTTAATGTAGAACATACGTTGGAAAATAACATGTTAAAAATTAGAGCTTTAAGGAAATTATAAGTTTTTGTTTTATGCCTTGACAAACTTTAAGAGAGTTTTTCTCAGACTTTAAATTTTGAAGATACAAGTGTTTTCTAATCCCTAAGGCTTTTTTTTCCTGCGCAAAATAGAGTCCTGAAATTTTTTTTATGTACTGCCAAACGTATGTTCTGTAAAAATTAGTATGGGTTTAGGCTTGAGATTTCTAGTTATTTTTTAAAAAATGCTTAAGTTAATATTTTAAAAAATTTTGTGTTCTTTACAGGTTTAGATAGAAAAATAATTATTGAAAATCAACAAGGGAACACATTTTCAAATCCATATTAAATTTTGTTTGAAATAATCTAAGAAACATAAATGCTTTAAAATGACTAAAAAATTTTAAAATTTGATCATTTTATAAAAGTTTGAAACACTTTAAAATGTTTTTAATTTTTAATATTTGTAAGATAATGGTTGGTCAAACTGACTTTTTACTTTCAGAATCAACCTAATAGTATAATTTGAATATAAAACACATTTTTTTTTTTTTTACTCTTACTGTCGCGATTTTTTTTTTTTTTTGAAAAAGGGTTCTCTGTGTGTGGCCTTAAAATTGATTAAAAAAGAGAAAATTTTTTTCATTTTTCAAGTTTTTATGTGCGATGTGTGAGTGAGAGACGTCTTTTTTTTATTTGAAAGTATGTTTGCCTTTATACTTAGCTAGGAGAATAGGAATTTTCTCAGAGCATAGCAAATGAAAAAACAATTTTTTTTCAGCCGTTCCCTCATTGTATATTTAAAATAATCTTTTTATATGAAAATCTCCCAAATTCTCTTCCTTTTACTTAACGTTATGGATATGTGACCTCGAGGTTAAATAATTTTTCTCAATGGAACGGAAATCACCCAAGACACAGCCACTGGAGCGTTACGTTTTCAAGGGCAAAGAGTATAGTTGTCGCTTTTTTTTGTGATTTTTTTTCCCTCCGAGAACTACTTTAAAATAAAAAATTTTTCTATAAATTATCTTTTCGAAAACATACGATAGTGGAAAAAGTTTAATTTATCAAACATTAGAATTATTTAATTACGTTTTGCAAAAAAAACAACCTTTCTGAGTTACCGTATATATATATATAAGCGGCACTTTCTCCCCAATATTAATGATACTAAAAATCGAGTGCAGCTTAAAATCGAAAGCGGAAAAATTCGTTTGGATGGGGGAAGTTGAGCATAATACTGAGGGTTTGAGCAATTGCAGATTCATGTATGTATATACTTAAAAGTTTTTTAATACTTGTAAAATAAATAAATTATAGTCACTTCCTATTAGTTCTCATTATAATTTAAAAAAATTTTTTTTGTAAATATTGGATATTGATAAGATATTTTGCACTATTTATTATTTTTTCACAAAAGCGTATTGAGAACAGGAGTGCGGCTTAGAATCGAGGATGGCTTAGATTCGAATAAATACGGTATATGTTCAAAGAAACTTTCCAACACTGAAGGTTTATTTATAACTTGCATAACCATATGCAATGAAACTAAATGGTACCTTATGGTACATTATTTTCAAATATTTCTAAAAAGATCCAAAAACGAGCATGCGCTCTTAACCCTGGTTCAAAATGGTCTCATCACCCCAAGGCTAAGACCTTGGCGGAGGGAAACAAGAACCTATATTAACCCGGGCCAAACGGTGGCTTTGTCAAAGGGGAAATGTACCGAGCAATTGGAATTTCCGTAATTTTGATATTTAATTTTAGTTTTATATTTAAAAAAAATCAGAAATTATTTATCCTACTAGTTTTGTTAAAAATAAATTCTTAGAATTACTCAAATTTGAAGCTCTTAGAATAAAACGGTTGCCTTTATTGTAAAATATATTTTACGGGCTTAAAAGCTTAAAAATATAAGATGATTTAGATTTTAAATAATTTGAGTGATGAGAGCTTCCGGATATGCGTAGACTAGTACACTAGTAGAATTGCATCGAATAGCATTACCATAGTAATGCGTAAGTTTATCAATTAAACTATCAGTTAACCTACCTTTACCGCCAATAGTTTTACCATCAGATAATTTCTTTTTACTATATACTAATTTAAGCTCCCTAAGTCTTGTACCCATTCTCTTTTGCACATGGCCTACACATTCTATTTTCTGAATAAGATGGTCATTGCCGTATGGCTTGTTTTCAGAAAGGGCATTGAATGTTTTTGTGTCGCCATCTCCTATGTAGTTCGAAAATTTCAGGTTGTAAAGCTTTTCTGATCAATTAAAAATCCTCAACATCCCGTCAACCTCCATCTTACCAGCAGAGCCAGAATAATTTTTTCTACATGAAATCTTATGCACTCTCTGCCATTTATTGTACTTGATACCAAACTTTACCCCTTTATAACTGTCGCATCCTTTGCAAAATGAGGACAACACTTCCCTATCCAAAACCTTACCTGTTTCGGCCCTATTACAGTACATACTCCAATCAACGATGAATGTCCTCTCGTCTTCCAGGTACCATCGCCACTTACCGTTAAAATGTTATCAGGTGACGAAGAATTTTCTTCGACAGCTGCCCTTTTCATGCTTTCTTCAGCGACTTCCTTCATAACACGTGAAAGTTTATTATTAATAACATCATATGATTTTTGTTCAACAGGATTAGGAAGACTCATTACAACACAAAAAGGTTTTTAATGACTCTAAACCTTGGCCTATGCATCTCATTGCTAAAATAGATCTTCTGTTAATTTCTGGAGCACTATTTTTATTCCCAGTGTTTTCACAGCTTGAAAAAGTACAAACACTCCCACAGTTTTTACTACTTATTTCAAAATTCGAACATTAACCACGAGTGGACTTTTCACTAATTGTTAATGGTTTATGACATTTTAAACAACATGATACTGATAAAATAAAGCTAAAAGTTGAAATGAAATCAAAAATACGATATCCTTTGAAGTTTTTTTTCACTTACCTTAACAAGATTTGACTTTAATGAAGTCTGAATTCCTGAGATTTTATTACTGGAAGCCCACACTTACTTGTATCTCTCCTTTCTGCAACATATGTATGAGAACATACCTTCATGAATTGGTTCCCTCTAAATCTTCTTTTCTTAGGACGTTTACCTGAAGGTCTACGATGAGTATTTTCCATTTCAATCGAGAGAATTTTGTTTTCAATTTTGATAAACGGTTTTAAACAACGCTGTTTTGAATTTCGATAAGTTATTTCAAACAACGTGCTAGCATTACCAAAACAGAATCAAAACACATTAAAAAAGTGTGTGTTGAGTTACAAGCTTCCTTCTCAATTAAGCAAGTGTTTAACATATTTCATGAGGCTTTTTAAAAACAGAAAAATAAAACGTATGCGGAAATCAAGAATAAGTGGGTGTGGCATGTGGCCATTTAAACATTGTTATTACTAAATTGCTGTTTGGAATTTTTCGAATAACTTTCGAAGTTTTTGTAGTACTATCACGTGGTTGGTATCAAAATGTTCAAAAGAAAATGAGGAACAACATATATTTTTTTCGAAAATTCGAAAAAATCCAAGATTAACACCCCTGTGACCTCTTAATACTTTTGTTATGTGCTACATTTCAGCCATTCACATGCTTTGAATCTGTGTTTGGGTCCAAACTCTGGCAATAAGTTATTTATTGTACTCCGATTTAACACGGGCTATGCCTTTTTAAGTGCAATTTTTAGGTAAGTTACCTCTATATTGTAATGGATTTAGATATACCTATCTATTATTTTCAACAGGTTTTTGCTCAGTATTATTAACATAAAGGGGAAAGGTTGGCTAGCCACAAAACATGTTCTCAACCCCTCTTTTTTATATAAATTACTTTATATATGAGCTGTTCTAAGTCAGCAATGTTTATATAATACTGAAGCATCCATTTTATAAAATTTCGATTGCTCATGTATCCTTCATTGTGTGGTTTGCTTACTGTCTATGTGTTTTTCGATTTTGATTGCAGAATGTTCATCTCTCGTTTGTAGAGAATTACACACACACACACACATTTATATTGTTATGCTGCCTTTCTGTTCTCAAGAATTATTCAAGCTTTATATGTGTGCATTTATGTGTGAACAATTTATCTTTTTTAATTATAATTTTTTGCTTTACAGAGGGGCAGCATTTTCCATTTTTGTCTGGGGTGGCAAAATTGCTAGAGCCGGCCCTGATAGGAACCATTTAATAAGTGGAATATTGAAAGAAAGATCTTTTCTAATCTACTGATATGCTAATAAGAAACCAGTAGCGCACATAGGAATTAATTATTGAGTGAATAATTAGCGTTAATTAATAAAACTAATTATTAATAACAAATACTCAATTAAATTTTACGTAATATGTACATAGGATTATAATCAGTCGGAAAAAATCAAGGGCTTTGGGGGGTACGGACATGAGAACCCACCCCTTGTGTGCGCCACTGTAATAAACTATTCTATAAAAAAAGGTAAACTTTTGCTTAATAATTTAAAATATCACAGATTCTTTTTTCCTTAATATATTTTAAATGCTTGCAAAAATTTGATGTAAATAACTTTTTTTTGTTCACTAATTTTGTTTCTTTCAGCAGAAAAATTCAACCTGCAAAATTGAAGCAGAAGGTTACAGCTCCAGTGAAGCTACTGCGTTCTTAAACTATTGCTGTTCACCATAAGAAATGAAAGCATCAAAATGAATATTTTACACATGATTGTTAAACATGCATATGTACTGTTAACAAACAGTTAATCAAATATTTGAAACAAGTTGTTATAACAAGCAACGAATACAATGAAGTGCAAATTCATTTGAGAGATAGTTAACGATAATAGTTTTTGATGGCAACTGCATCATTAATAAAAGTCATCCATCTCCGAAATTATTTGCACATTGCCATGCAATTATTTAATGACAATCATGTAATTATTAGGAGCGGTTCACACAAGAGAGAAACAGTGTTGTTGATAGTGGGAAACCCCAGTCGAATTGTGTATTATTGCGCATAATATTATAGCACGATTAGTAAATGTTAGATGTGGTTTTTTCAATGTATGTATCAGTTTATATTTCAACAAGTAACATCCAAATACATTTCTAGGAAACATATGTTATAAATTATTACAATTTATACTGCTGAATTTTGTTACTCAGATTTTACTTTAGAAAAATAATTTATAATTAATAAATTGTCTTTTTTGACAAGTTAATTGCACAAACTTCAACATTAAAAATGGTGCGATGAAGAAAAAAAATCAGAGATTTACAAGTTCATAATTTTTTCTGGCTTTTACAGCATTTTAAATACTAAACGAGTTTTATTTTTCCGATTAAACAATTTAAATGGAACGAAAACTTCAAGAACATAGTTCATTAGATTTTAAATAATTTTTAAAAAAAAATTCTAATTTAAAATACCGATAACATTCACAAGAAAATGCAAAGTATTTTTCGATTTAAACATATAGCATTGGTATTATTTATCTCCCAAAAGTTAGAAATCTACGATATTGTTATTGTATCGTCACGGACACACTTTGCCTTAAGTAAATAAAAGCTTCAATTAGTCAACTAACAGAAAAATCCTTTCGAGCTGCAAATTGCAGAACTTTTGACGTAATATTTGAGATACTTAATTATATAACAACTTCATAAATATTTCATAAGACAAAAGTATTAACTTATATTCTGTTTAATTGATCCATAATGCATTCATGAATCCTCAGAGATGTCTTTAAAAAGTTTTAGAGATGTATCTAGAAAGAATATATAACGCGTACTGTTACGATTTAAACTTCCTAGATAAAAACCTCATATTTTTATAATTGATTTATAATTTACAAAAACGAGCATGTCATTGATGATATAACATTAAATATTATAAAATAAAAATCATAAAATGATCCTCTGATGTATTATTTAAAACCTTTATGGATCCGCGTGCAATTTTTTCTGAAGAAATGTTTAATGAGGTATAGACGTGCCATCAAATAATTTCGAAGTGATTATTGGAAAAATAATAAAACTAAATACTAACAACCCAAAAATCTTTATTTACTACGCAAAAATACATTTTTGCACTGTATTATAGTAAATGTTTTCGTTATGCATGTAATTCAAATTAAAGTAAACTAGTGTGATGTCTGTTATTACAGATTAGATGGCAACTTATATTAAGATTGTAAGACAATAACAAACGAGTGTGCTCCCCACCACCCGACCGATCACTCGTGTTTTTTCCTAATACTTCATAGTGAACTTTGTTATTTTGAACTAAAATGCAAACCGTTGTGATGGGTGGCGTGCCCAAAATATTGTGTCACGTGCCATCAATGGCACGCGAGCCCTTGGTTCGCCATCCCTGCTATAAGCTGTGTTTCACTTAGGATAATGTATGATCTTACGTTTTCACAATAATTGTTAAATTCCATTTCTGTCACAGAGAGCGTGTTTATTAGCGTCGCAATATAAAGCAACACGAGAACCATGTGTTTCTTTCACATTTTAATACTGAATCTCTCTCTCTCTCTCTCTCATTGGCAGAAATACCGTTCTACATTTCTAAAAATAGACAGAATCTGTGTTTATCAATTATTAAAATGTACAATAGAATGCATTAAGCAAGCGGATGTTCTCAAGTCTTACAAATTATAAACGCAAAGAAAACGATGCAATTACATTATCATTTGACTGCCTCAAATTTTTTACTGCGGCTTAAAAATGGCAGGGTAAAATTAATTTCAAATATGGAAAAATTTTGTTGTACTGTACTAGAGAGAAAGACATTAAATACCTGTGGATTTTATACAAATATATTGATTAATTCTACACAAACTATGCAAAAATTTCATCTTACCTCATATGCACATACTTACTTGATATTTAGATCAAAATGTTCTTTTTTCCATTCAACTTAATGGGAAATCAAAGGCTTTGTCAACGTTTCTAACAGGAATTAAAACATTTTTATTTTTTCATTGTTACGGATATCTGTTATATTTTTAAAAACTCTCAATGCAGGTGTGAATTTCTATTCATTACAGGTAAAGTTATTTGTTACAGGAACATAAGGCGTGCTAGTATCTTTAAACTTTCAAAAACTCAATTTTTCAAACAAAAATTTAAAAATTAATATAGAATGTTAAAAACGTCTGCAAACGTGTCAAAATCTGACAATAATTACGCTTTCACTAATAAAAAATGAAAATGTGTTAAAAAAAAAATACTTGTTCCTTAAAAAAATGTAAGCGAGCAGATTTTTTGTTAGCTTCTGTTTGAACTTTTTTGATTGGTTATTTGTTTTATTAGTGACAAACTTCGAAGAAACATGAGGGTTAGTGGCAACGAATCTGGTAATTTAAAATCATTGTCAAGTGATGGAGACAACAACTGAGTTGACACTAATTGCCAGGCTCTGTTCAAATTTGGAATACAGTAAAATACGTTTTACGTGAAAATGCTTAAAACGAAATATCGGTTAACACGAAATAATACAACAGTCCCGACAAACAACTACGCATTTTTATACAATTTTTCTCTTAACACAAAACAAAAATTGCTTAATGCGAAAAAATTTCCCTTGTGGGAGAGGGAGTATATTGAAAGTGAGACGACATTTAATGAAATGTTTGAGAAAATTTCTGTATTTTTGCTCTGTCCTGTGTGTTGTATCATCGGAAGAATTCGTTGCAGTGGATGATAATAATTAGCGTACAGCCCCAATTAGGGCAGAGAAAGACATTCTGGAGTCTGTTCAAAGCTAAATAAATATCATTGATACAGAATCCGACAACGAAATTGAAATGAATAATGCAGTTACTTTTCCTACGTCATTCGAAATGAGGAACATCATGAAAAGTTTGCAAAATGGACAACATCGAACCCTTTATTGATTATTTGATGCTAAAAAAGACAATACAAGGAAAAATATCTGATTATTTACTAACAACTCAATAAATTTTTTGTTTTTCAAGATACTTGAAAATTTCGTGTTAAATTTCATTGTTTTTGTTTCATTGATTTTTATTAAGGTATCCGACTACGTTCGGAACCGTGATTTTAAAAAAGCGCATAAATGGATAATTTTCATGATATTTAGTGTCACTCAGATTAGAATACATGCATAAAATTGTTTTAAGGACATTTTGACAAAAAAATTATTTAAATATAATATTGTGGCAAAAAATTAACTTAGAATAATCTTTTTTCCAAATGCTCTCCTTTTGTGAAAAATGCTTCTATTATAAAAATATTTTGCCTGTATATAGCTCAGACCTCTCTACAGAGGCTCAACTAGAATTTTTGAAAAATTTGCACTATTTTCAGTTACCATGTGACGAATCTATTCGGCACTTTTCTACTAATACTCTTAGGCGTCTTTGGGGATTGTAAATTCGCGTATATTTCCAATCAGCTCTAAAAGAAGAAAATGGGATACGTAAATGAATTAAGGTATTTAAGGAGAGCGTTGTAAGTTAGCAGATAGAAGGCGATTGAGTCAATAGAATTCAAGTGGATTGCGGGTTTGGAGTATTGCTGTTATTATTCAGCGAAGTAGCATTAGAAGGATTGATCTACCTGTAGAGAACGACATTACAGCCAGGTGATATATTATAACTTAGTTTCTCTGACCACAAGATTAATATATAATAAAGTCAGGTAAAATTTAATGAATGTTAATAATTCAAGTTGTGTGCATATATTTCTCGGTCCTCTTATTCCGGTTAACCCGTTCGATCTTGACAGTAGTAGTTGATTAATATTATATTTTGTAATTTAATTTAATAGTAAAGGTAAATCCCTTTGACGTAGACATATATTGTTTAATATTTGTAATTAGAAGGTTTCTAATTGAATATATTAAATAAATATAATTTGTTATTATACAAATGGCGTCTGGTCATTCTTTGCTTCAAGTTAATCTTAGTGTCCAAGGGGGAACCCAGGGGGGTTCTCACAGTGGCACCCAAAGAAATAGTAACAACGTGTTGAGAGTAGGATCTAGTTTTTGAGTAATCCCCGAGCAATTTTTTTCGGGGGTTGAAAATGTGACAGAATTTTTAGAAAACATAGATAGCAATTTAACATATTACGAGATGCCCACACAAATGGCTTGTGCATATCTGAAGGGTCATCTCATGGGACGGGCACTAGATTGGTTTGATGTTTTAGGTTATAGGGTTGTAGAGGAAAAGGCGACAGAGATTACGCGCACTTAAAACAAGCTTTGACGGAGCAATTCCCCGTGGTTCGAAATAGATCGGAGCTCGAGACGCGTTTCTATGCGTCGTACCAAAATCACAACCAGAGACAATTAGATTTTGTGTATGAATTATTAAAGATACACCAGCAATTAAAACTAGACATGGCGGAGGAAAAACTGCTGGATCATGTTATCAGTCGTTTAGAACCTCAACTTTTGGATTATGTGGAGGTACGACACCCGCAGACTACGTCTAGTCTTCTACAGTTGATTGATAAATACGAGGAGAGGTTTCTAAATAGAATGACCAGGGGTTCGAGTCAGGAATTCCAAAACGCAACCCATAGCGCGAATCCAAACAGGAATAGGCAGGAGAATTGGCGGGAGACCAGAGTTAACAACTGATACTATGACAATAGCAGACCGCAGAGGGAATCCAACAGATTTGGAGGTCAAAGTGTTGGGGATAATCGCAGGTTCGATAGTCGACGCCGAAGTGGTCAATCTAATCATAGATTCAATAATCACGGTGGTTGACAAGGTGGTTTGAGGAATGGTGCTTTCAGGGGTCAGAATGGTCAAAACAGGTATTTAAACTTTTAAGCGATAAAGGTAAGTCTGGGGGTGATCGATCGCAAAATACTGCAAATCCTCCTTATACTGAATGACTTAGGGTGGGTTGAATTGCAGATCCGGATCCGAGATTTTCAAAAAACCTGGGAATTTCATATTCTTGATAATATGCAGTACCAATACATTCTCGAAATTGATTTTATGAAGGATTCAAGATTAACTTTAGATTTCGATAAGAAATCATTGGACATTCCAGATGACCAAATTAAACCGTTGCCAATAGTGGAAAAGCCAGTCAAGATTGATCTATCCAATACAAAGCTGAGTGAAAGGCAAAAACAAAAGTTACATGATTTATTTAATAGTTTTAAGGGTCTATTTTCAGACCAGCCAGGGTTAACTCATGTATTATACCATGAAATCGATACTGGGGACCAGGGGCCAGTAGTGTCAAAATCCTATCGCTATGATAGAGTCAAACAGGGAATAATTGACTATCACATTCAGAAACTGTTACAGGAGGGGAAAATTCGGCCTATTCAATCACCATACGCGTCGACGGTAGTATTAACGAGCAAATATAACGGCCTTCTTCCAGATTCTCCAGAGGCGTATCGATTCGCGATTGACTATCGCAAAGTCAACGCCATCACTAAGTATCCGCGATATCCATTACCGGTGATAGATAACCTGATCACAAATATTCCACACACCGCTATCATGTTGAAACTCGATTTAAAATCGGGTTACTTTCAATTGGCCATAAATCCTAGAGATATCTAGAAAACCGCGTTTAAACACGAAATGGCACTTTTGCATTTCTCCGCATGCCATTTGAACTTTCAGGGGCGGCGCCAAATTTTCAAAAGACAATCGACATAATCCTAAAACCTGTTCTAGGGCGTTTTATTAGTTGCTATATACATGATGTAATCATTACATCTCCATCATTTAATGAACTCATAGATAATTTAAATTAGATATTTACATTGTTGCGAGACGCAGGTCTAACACTAAATAAGGAAAAAGTCACTTTGCACGAGACAAATTAAAGTATTTAGGACTCATAATTAGTAAGGACGGAATTAAAACCGATGATAACAAAGTCAAGGCGATCACGAAAATGAAGCCACCTAAAAACAATAAGGAAGTGTCGAAATTTTTAGGGATGGCTGGTTGGTACCAAAAATTTATTCGAAATTATGCAGATATATGTGAACCATTATATAGATTAAAGAAAAAGGGGGCAAAATTTAATTGGTCGACAGAAGCACAGGATTCTTTTAATAAAGTTAAGCGAGCATTAACAGAGGCGCCAGTTTTTCAATTGCCGAATTTTCAGGAACAATTTAACTTATTTATATGGATGCTAGTGGGGTCGGAATTGGCGCTGTGTTGAATCAAAATCACAAACCTATTGCACTCACGTCTAGAAACCTGAACAAAGCCGAAAGAAATTACACAGTTACGGAACGCGAGTGTTTGTCGGGGATATGGGCGTGGAATAAGTTTCGGACTTGTTTTGGGGTACTGCAGGTGAAAGTCATAACAGATTATGCGGCGTTAACAAAACTCGCGAATGGGAAAAAATTATCTAGAAGGATGATTAGATGGGCGCTTAAACTATCGGAGTTTAACATTGAATGGGAACATCGACCTCTGGTGCCCAGAACGTTGTCGCGAACGTATTGTCTACGAATCCGGTGGACAATGTTGAAGAATCACAAATTTCGTGCGCGGCTCTTCGAGCCTTAGCTTTGAACTCCAGGGAACAATTAATTTAAGAACAACGGGAAGATCCTGAGTTAGGGCACATCTATCGTTATTTAGAAAATCCGGACGATGGTTCAGTTAATGCAACTGTATGCGAGGGTTGGTCCCAGGATTTTAAGTTAATTGATGGTTTTCTCTTTTACGCGAAGTATTGTACAACTCTTAGGGAATTCATAGTATACATTTGTGACAAATCTATACGGAACTTTATCACTAACCTTCTGAGACGTCTTTTTTATGGAAATTTAATTCCCTACCTATTTCCAATCAGCTCCAAACAGAGGACAGGGATTCCTTATTATGCAGATTAGATAAAGTATTTAAGTCAAACGGAATAGTAAAGTGAGAAGCAGTAGGAGAGAGAGATTGAAGCAGGAAGGTATAACAGTGAAGTTAGAGATTTATTATTGAAGATTTCTAGGTGGATAAATTAATCTCAGGAAGAGTTGAGATTCAGTGTGGTAAATATTGATTTATAATTAAAGTCTCATAAAAGCTTTATATTAGGAGTGAGATTAAAGTTAAATGTTCAATATGAATATTATTGAATATATAATTCTGGGATCTCTTATTGCGGTAATCTCTGCGTGATCGATATTCTAATTGTTAATTAATTGGATCATTAAATATTTAAGTTAATATAAAGGAAAGTCCCTTTTAAACCTCATATAGCTATTTTAAATTATTTGTTATTAAAAGTCTTTGATTCTATTTGGGAAAGATAACCAAATAAAGAAAGTTATTCATAAAAATGGCTACTGGTTCTTCTTTGACTCAAAATTATTCTCGTTCTCAAAGTGAGATCCAGGGGGATCTTAACACATTCCTCAATCTCTTCGCGAAGCAGTAATGCACGAATTTCACGATCAATCATTAGCAGGCCATTTAGGAAAGAAAAAGACGTATTTAAAATTACGTGATACGTGTTATTTTCCGTATATGAAGAAAATTTATTTTTAAATATGTATTAACCTGTGACCGGTGTCAAAATTTTAATTATAAAAACGCGCTACCAGCTGATCGATTAATTCCGATAGTATCTAATTACCCCAATGAAATCGTGACGTTAGACTTACTAGGCCCCTACCCATCATCCCGACCCGAAAGATATAGGTTTATATTTGTAATAACTCTCCACTTCACTAAGTGGAGTGATCTTATACCTTTACGAAAAGCATCGGCCCAGGCCATTGCTAAGGCCCTTTTTGAAAATTATATTTCACGATATGGAGCTCCTATTTCTTTGATTAGTGATAATGGTCCCCAATTTATATCCGATGTCTTTGAACACTTAAGTCACAGGTTGGGCATAAAACATATTAAAACGGTAACGTATAGGCCGCAAGCCAATTTTACGGAAAGAGTAAACCGCACTTTAGTGCAGATGATAGCTTGTTTTGTAGAAGAAAATCACGATAACTGGGACCGATTCCTCCGCGAGTTCTCTTTCGCGCTACGCACAGCACAGTTAATGAAACTACGGGTAAAACTCCGGCTGAATTATTCTTAGGTAGAAAGATTATAACGCCTTTTCGTAAATTAGTAAGAGTAACGAATGGGGCAGAATATGTGGGAGACAATATTGAAAAATTATTTGATGAGGCGAGGCAGAATATGCAGAGACAACATAAGACGTGGGAGAAATATTATGATCGAAAAAGGAGAGAGGTTAACATCAAAGTCAATGATTTAGTATTGGTACAAACTCATTTTATTAGTGAGAGCGGGTAGGAGAGTTGTCAGAAAGTTTATGCCTATATTTGAAGGGCCCTACACAGAGTCTTGGAAGTTCGGAATAACAATTTGACCATTTAGAAAAAGGGAAAAAGGATCACAGTTAATATTGACCAAATTCGGGTGTATCATCCAAGACATTCCGACACAAACAGTTTTGATAGTACTAATGAGACACTATATGAAGGAAAGGGATGTAGTAATGGGTCGAGTAGGTCGAACCCGGGAAAATCCAGACGTTCTAGAAAACCCTCGGGTGATAAGAGTAAGAGTTGTAAATCAAATAAGGCAACTGCCGGATTGGAGGATCTGAGATTCAAGCGCAAGAATGAAGTAGGGTGAAATGGGACATCGGAGAGGTACGATAGAAAGCGGTCCAAAATATGCAGGAAGCGATGTCTTCAAGGGTCCGAATAGAAAGCTACTAAAAGAAAAGCGGCTGTACTGCCACAGGGGCTAAAGAGAGGAGTTCCCTCATCAATATCTTCTAGAACTCATATGAATATCCAACGGATCACTAATAATCACCGTTCACGGGGACCAGAGACACTTCCAGGTACTTCCAATTAATGACAGAGGAGGAGGTTCAGTCCACCTAATGAAGAGAGCAGGCGAGGAGCAAGAGTGCAGTCTGGTAGGGCCCGAGAGAACAGGACAACAGGTAGCAAAGAACACAGTGCAACTGAGAGGAGACCAGTCCGGTCAAGAAAGACAAAAACAGTGAAACCTTGCCTGTATTACCTAAGGAGCCGCTTCAAGGAGCCCGAATGACTACCAGAGGAGCAGAGGAGTACTGGGATCGTTAGTCTACCTCAGAACAGCCTCAGGTGAAGGAGCCTCAGCATGGAAGCCTTAGACGGAGATCCGGCAGATATGAGCACATAGAAGAAAAAGAAAAAAAATCAGGTTGTATGGTTCTTTTTTTCGTTTTCTTGCTGACAAACAGCCAGGTGTTTTTGCATAACCGAGTCAAGATTTTTTTAAAAATATTTTATGTGTACAAGAGTTGACACTAAGTTGTGTGCATTTTCCAGATAAGAAAAATGAACTCTAGTATATAAATTTCTTTTCCAAAATGTGGAAACAATTGTTTTTGGACATTTGTTTGCAATTTCTGACTTGAAGGTTCTGTGGGAATATCCAGCATTGTTCGTTATGTATATTGTAAATTGTATGCATATGTATATTTTTAATTCACATCTGGTGGCTTGGGACGCAGCGTAGTTAGGCAATGCTAACAATAACACTAACAAGCGCAGCACGCATGGTATGGGAGTTTTAAGGAGCCAGATGTATTAATTGATGTATTATAAAATGATGTGTGAAATGTGAAAATGTATTTGTGCATACAGTTTATGTTTTTTTTTCTTCAGTAAATTTAAGAGTTCTCATTTCAGGGTAGCTGACCCTGATTATTCTATCGAAAACACTGATTCGTCTGTAAATGAAGCAAGAATAAGTATGGCAAGAAAAACCTGGTGCACAGCCAGGTTTTTCCACACTTATGGTTTTTTCCTCGGTCCATCACCGGAATTAGGTGTGTGTGTGCTGTAGGGAATTCTAAACCTGTAAATGTCTACGTCAAATAATAAGCAATTTAAAACAGAGCTTGTGGTCGTCATTCTTTTCTTTCCCTTAGCGTAGGAAACTTCTTAACGTATCAGATAGTTAGGTATATTAAATTCTTAAAGATTATGAATTAAGCTTTTTAGAGTATATATTGTTACGTAATTTATTTCAGGCCATTTTAGATCTTCGAATAAATCTTCTTGGAGGGATTGTGACGAATCTATTCGGCACTTTTCCACTAATACTCTTAGGCGTCTTTGGGGATTGTAAATTCGCGTATATTTCCAATCAGCTCTAAAAGAAGAAAATAGGATACATAAATGAATTAAGGTATTTAAGGAGAGCGTTGTAAGTTAGCAGATAGAAGGCGATTGAGCCAATAGGATTCTAGTGGATTGCGGGTTTGGAGTATTGCTGTTATTATTCAGCGAAGTAGCATTAGAAGGACTGATCAACCTGGAGATAATGACATTACAGCCAGGTGATATATTATACTCAGCTTCTCTGACCACAAGATTAATATATAATAAAGTTAGGGAAAATTTAATGAATGTTAATAATTCAAGTTGCGTATATTTCTCGGTCCTCTTATTCCGGTAAACCCGTTCGATATTGAGAGTAGTAGTTGATTAATATCATATTTTGTAATTTAATTTAATAGTAAAGGTAAATACCTTTGACGTAGACATATATTGTTTAATATTTGTAATTAGAAGGTTTCTAATTGAATCTATTGAATAAATGTAATTTTTTATTATACAAATGGCGTCTGGTCATTCTTTACCTCAAGTTAATCTTAGTGTCTAGGGTGGAACCCAGGGACAACCACCAAATGAAATAATTATTCACGTTTTTTTCTTAAAGTTTCTCCCCTCTGTTGACGTAAAATAGGAATAAACGCACTTCTAAGTTATATATTTCAAAAATTCTAGTTGAGCCTCTGAACAGAGCTCTGAGCTATATATATATATAGGCAAAATATTATTCTAATAGAATCATTTTTCACAAAAGGAGAATATTTTGAAAAAAGAGTATTCTAAGTTATTTTTTTTGCCAAAATATTGTATTTAAATAATTTTTTTTTTTTTGTCAAAATGTCCTTAAAACAATTTTATCCATATATTCTAATCTAAGTGACACTAAATATCATGAAAATTATCCATTTATGTGCTTTTGAAAATCACGGTTCTATGTAAATGAAATGTACTCTAAAAACTTAATTTTGCTGAATATATATTTTTTTCTTTTGCAACATCCTGTCACACGAAATTCTTTTAACACGAAAAAATAATTAAGTCCAATTTCGTGTGAAACGATTTTCACTGCATATCATTAAATTTTTTATATGACATAGGTCTACATAATATTATTATTGTTCAATAAGTAATGAAGTGATGCACTACATCTTCTGATGCTATTTCGAAATGTTTACTTGAGTGTAAAATCAAAAGAAAGTACTTTTTCCAACAAATGTAGCATTATTATGCTTATTGTTGTTAAGATTGCAGTTTAACTTTAGTTACAACATTATCTTCCCCCAAAATATTAAAAAAAATAGTTTGGTTGAAAGACTCAAAACTAAGAAAAATATTTCGGTTGTATAGTTTAAAATTACTGTCCAAAAATATAATATCAGGATCCCCCAAAATAACAACTGATATTGGAGTAAAATTAAACAACCATGATATTTAACGATAGCATAACTAATCGTAGGATTATGAAACGTCTGGGTTTTCAATTAGAGCATTTTCTTATCGTTTCTGCTTTTCAGGCTGACAATGCGTGAATAAAGAGAGCAAAAATTAAGTCTAAGTCCTTCACAAAAGGAGCTCGTAAGACCCTGAAAACGAGAAAAAAAAATTCCCGCATGAATACTTTACGGAAAGGCCTAATACATGAAATGAGAACATTTTAAGTGGAAAAGGAATTATTTTAATGCAGAAAATGTTTTAGAATTTTAATCTTTAAAATTAATTTTCTAAGTATCTTATTTTCACGCTTACCCATAAGATTAAAATAAAAAGTTTCAGTTCCAGAGTTATGATATTTTGTATGTATATTGTACTTATAGATCTATATTCCAAACCTCCGTTTTTGTGAATGGAATCAATAGATAATTTGTAATATGATGAATAGAAAAATAATGATTTTAAACTGTGTTATTTTTTAATTTTAAAAAATTACTTAATTAAATGATAAATTTAAAATTTGAGATATACAGAACACAAACCTTATTTAGCTTTAATTTTATGTTAGAATGTAGGAGCTAATGTAAGTCTTTAAAAATTATCTTGTGAATAATAGAAAGTAAGCAAATTAGTTTTTATTTTTGCGTTCATACTTTATGCTACTTAGAAAATTACAAAAATTGCTTAGCTAAACTTTATGAGATATTTTAAATTTTGTACTTTGCTGCACAAGTTGTAAGAAATCCATATTAAAATGAGTAAAATTTACTGTTTTATGAGTAATTGTGAAAACTATGTCAAGATATGCAAATTCAAAACCTTCTCAAGGTACTATTTCTCCTTACGCACACAAAATGATCATACTCCCTCTCCTCTGTTTTGAAGGTAGTCAGTCACAGCGAAAATATGTACAGAATTGAATAATTGCTTTTTTACTAACGGTACTCTTAGAAGTTATTCAAAAAATATTGTCGAGAATCCTCGTGATTTTGAAACAAGATCAAATGACGAGGATGATATCTGAGCTGACACTTCCCTCCCTATATCGCACTAACGTGAGAAGTTTGAGCTCTGACACATTTAAAGAGGACAAATATTTTCAGAAAGGAATATTTTTAAAAATTTAAAAAGAAGGTAATGTGAATAGTGCTTAGAGATTTAATATTTCTGTCCCACGTAAGATAGTAGTTAGAGTAAAAAAAAACAGCTAGAAAATCTATGAAATGTGAATATTCGCAAGTAGATGATAATTTTAAGCACGTTAACACTTTTATAAGTTATCCTGATTTAAATCTCTACGAAATCGAGATATCAGATTCGAAATTTAAAAAAACACACTCACACTTGCGATTATTAAGCTAAAAATTGAAAGCAGAATAAAGTCGGGAAATGAATAAAAAGTTATTACGTCATCGTATGATAGGATGATGTGCAGTTGGAGAATTTCCGATCTGTGTCAGACAGCTATGAAGACGATGAAGACGTCAGATTTCGTCTTCAGTTTTCCCGCAGCATAAATATTATTATAATTGATTGGTGGAAGTATTTTAGAATTTATAACAGCACACAAGATATAAAATATTAACCCGACCATTAAAAGTATTTCCTTCCGAAAATGGGAGATTTTAAGTTGTTTAAAATTATTGAAAAAAAGCGAAATGGGAAAACCTTGACAAGTGAAGATATTGGTTATTTTGTAGATTCAGTAAAAAAGACTTTACAATATGATCCTAGAGAGAGCTTTAACAAAGATGCTGATGGGATTGCGGACAGATGCCAAATAGGTAAGAATCAAATTTTTTGAAAAATATTTTGTAACAATAAGCTTAAAAAAGGGAAAAAAATTGAGAATTTTTAAGTATATATTTCTTAATGCAAACAATTTTTTAATCAAGCTGTAAATAATAGGGGAAGAAAAAAAAAAAAGGCTCAGAGAAAAATAAAATCGAGTGAAAGGAAAACCAATACCGATAAAACAAACATGTTATCGATTCGGTAGTAGGTTAACAATTCGTCGAGGTTCAGCTTGTTTATTAAGCAGCTGTGTTTATTACATGACACAGTTATTTTAGTTTCCCTTTCAAAAATACTCATTCTACGAATGGAAAATAAACTTACTCTAAAGGAATAACTACAAACTCTACCAATACTTTTTTTTTCATGAACATAAATAATCGATGCTTGACTTTTATGAGAATTCACTTACAAAACAAAAATCATAAAACTTTTTCACTTTTTACTCCAAATAATCTAGAAGTAAAAAAAGAAATTGTTACAAAAATTCAACTAATCTGAATGAAACAGATTCAAATTAATTCCTTTTTTTCTTGAAATTATAAAGTTTCTTTTCTTTTAAATGTAATGTAGTATTTTTCTTTCTTCTTACATATTGTTCTTTTTTTAAAAAAAAAATAATCAGATACTTCAGAAGAAAATATTTTGATTTCTAAAATAATTCTTTTGTGACATATCAGCTGGAAAATTTTAAAATAACTTCAGTAATTTTGTTTTCTGCAACATCCTGATAATTGGTTATTTAACAGAATTAGCTTGAACTCAGTTAATTGTTTTTCAGTGTTTTCATCTATTAATCGAGGCTCTAAGTTTTAAATTAGAGCCTAGATTACATCAAGTCCCATAGTTAATGTCGTTAGTGCCATTACTAGCGATATATATCAAAACTTGGGTTTAATTCCCGATTTCAGCACTAAGAACTCTAGAGTGGAAGTTAATTCTGAAATAACAATCAATTCACAAGTGTTATTCCGAGAGACAGGTGTACAAGGCTCTAATTCCTTATTCGGTGACCTCATTCTTCCCTAAGCGAAAAAAAAAAGTGCTTCGACGTGCTATGGTGTGAAAGTTGGAATAGGGAGGTACAAATTCGGGTAATCATCCTTTTTTATTCTTTGGGGTTCAATATTATAAAATCCGTCGCTTAATTCCCTTCGTTCTGCTCGGGAACGATTAATTTAAGCAAACCTAATTAATATAAATATCTTAGTGTATAAAAAAAGGTGAATCTTCTCTAAAACTAATAGTACCCCGAATCTATAGTTTACTGTAAACATTTAGAAAACAAAATAAAACTAAAGATTTCTACATTACGATTTCTGAAATGTTTTGAAAATCTCGAAATACACCATAATGCACTCGTAATAATAAATGCTATATATTAAATTAATAAAAATTTAACAGTTTGTTAATCAAATGTCAATATGCTGTTCTAGGAGAGATCTGGCGGCCCGCGGATCACATGTGGCCTGCAAAGACAGAAAATCCACTTTGAAACGAGATTTTTTCCCGTGCGCTATCAAAGACTCGTCTTTTATTTTTCGTTCCTTAGAAAACTAAGTACTGAAAGTATTTCTACTAAAAGTTCATCTGCTCAGTGTGAAGGACGATTTCACAAGAGTGTGCACTAGATTTCAGGACTTCAAGAAAATTGAACCTAAATTCACAGTTTGCTTTGTTAAGGTATTCGACTACTCGCGACAACTTTAAAAAAAAAAAATGGAGATATGAAGATTTTCTTGTAGTTTTTAGATTTATTTAGCACATTTTAAGAAGAAAAGACTGAAATTTTTTAAGAAAGGAAAAATAAATTATTACTACTAAAATAGAAAAAAAATGGGTAAAAATTGACAAAAAATTACATAAACGGAGCCCACTCTGTACAAATAATAAATGAACAAATTCTCAATTTTTTCAATTTTGATGTATTACTTTGCTATTCCTTTTTGAAATTACCTTCAGGATAAGAGATATTTTAATTTTTACAAAAACTAGAGCACTTTATCTTAGATATTATATGAAATTGCTTAAAAAACAGAGATTATATTTACATAAAGAACTGTAAATTTTGTAATAAAATAGGGATTGATAAATCTGAAGGTTAAAACACTTCTACTGTTATACAGAACATACACACATAAAAAAATATGTCAGCGAATTATTTTAAAAACTCTTTGAGCAATCGCTGTCCCCATTGGAGCTTTTCGGAAGAAAAAAAGAAACACATTTCGAGTAAAACGCATTTTAAAGTTTGACATCTTATGTAAAGTTATGGCATCTGCTTTTACTAAAATACTTGTAGTTTTTGTTCCAGTGAATGGAAAGTAAAACGCTTGGTATTTTTCTAAAGCTAATAAGATGGCCTATAAAATAAAATCGTAAACAAATCATGATTTAATGGTAGTCGGATACCTTAACCCATTACTGCTGATATTGATGCAGCACCTGAGGAGCTACAGCTTGAACTTACTGACTTGAAGTCAGATCACAATGCGAAGAAAATGTTTAATACCATGACATATTTTGACTTTTACAAATCTTCGTCAGCTGAAAAATTTCCATGTATGAAGAAATTTGCGGGGAAATTGTTCTTTGTATTTCAGTCGACATATTTTTGCAAGCAAAGTTTTTCTCGCATAAAGATCAACAAAGGTAAATATACATACAAGGTAGATGGCGTGAACTTGCAAGCTGTGATGAGATTTTAAACAAGCAATTTTATTCTAGCTTTTAAAAGAAAAATTGTAGAAAAATATGATACGGTACATTTGCCTCATTAAAAACTGATTCTAAAATTAAATGTGCTTGCAGCTATGGATAATACGAAATTACCACAGTAAATAAATTGAATAAAACTATCACTATATTTTATCTAATGCGCATTTATCATTTTTTTAATAATGAATGCAATCATTTTAAAAAGGTGCTGCTCTCCAGTTTCCTTTCCTCCCATAATGTCAAAACAAGTTGTCTACTCCTGTTCTAGGCAACAAAATTTTGAAATATTAAAAATAGAGTCGAATATAATGCTTCTCTTATCTTTTTTCTTTTTATTTAACTTTTTCTGCCTTTTTTAATATCCATTTATTTTCCTTTATTTCCTTACGTAAAACTTCATGTTAATCTCTTGACATATAAATGGAATGGAATTTGATGCACACTTTCCCTCTCCCTGGGAGTGTGAATTCCTGGTATCGTTGAGGAGATAGAATCTCAAATACGAAGAATCGACGAAAGGTTCTCGAGAGAGACAGTTCTTGACGTCTCAAAGACGTCACAAATTTAACAATGGTATATAAAAGGATAGACGTCTCTCAGACATCTCTGTATGTCAAGGGGAAAATACTTTTCTTGAATTTAATGAACAACAGAAGATATTGAATGTGATTTTTTTTCGAATTACATTAGCGAATTTCTTTGCAAACAGATTAACATTCTTTTCTCAAATACATTGTTACTTTCACATCAGCAGCTTATAAGTTCAGTACAAGGTGAAATTTATCAAAAATACACTCATGGTCAAAAAAATTAGCGCACCAAGAAATAATTGCGGGATCGTAAGGAAACTTGGCATGAGGTACATGTTGGGGAGATATGCAAATGATTAGAAATACAGCGTGATTGCGCATTACGTATAGCCGGTAGAGGGCATTTAACGTCGTTCTCCATGGAGTATAAAACAGGTAACCAAACTTTGTTTGAGTGTGCTGAATCGTTTACAAAGCAAGAGATGAGGTAGACAGGCCATTACGCCGTTTTCGAAGGCAATATGAGCAGCTGCAGTTTGAGAGGGGGAGAATCATTGGTATGATGGAAGCTGGGTGGTCAGCTAGGCTAGAAGCTCGTCAATTAGGCCACTCTGATTGTGTTGTGAGGAGGTGTTGGGACCAGTGGATCTGAGAGATGTCATTTACACAAAGACCAGCTCAGGACGCCCTCGACAAACCAGTCGTTGAGAAGACCGCCACATTGTAAGAAATGCACGAGTACAGCCAACTGCTTCATCAGCCGCCATCCAGGCACGGGTAGCACCTTCTCTAGGGCCTCTGTGTCTTATCAAACCATACAAATGCACCTGGCTGAAGGACATTTGGGGGGCCCATTATTTGTGCCGACTTAGACGCCCCCCATCGACACCTCCGTTTGGAGTGGTGCCGCGCACGAGAAAACTGGACTGCAGAGGAATGGAACCAGGTTGTCTTAACGACGAATCCAGATTCAATCTCAGCAGTGATAACAATCGTGTTCGTGTGTGAAGACCCCGTGGTGAAAGCCTCAATCTTGCCTTTGCTTTACAGCGACACACCACTCCCACAGCTGGTGTGATGATATGGGGTGTCATTACTTACAATACACAGTCACCCCTATAATTGATCCGAAGTACCACATGACAGCCCAGCGGTATGCCCATGGCATCCTGCAACCACATGTGTTGCCACTCATGCAACAGCTCCCAGGGGTCATTTTTCAACAAGACAATGCTCGGCCTCACACGGCAAGGGTGTCACAAGACTGTCTCCGCACTGTTACTGCCCTTCCCTGGTCTACCCGATCCCCAGATTTGTCTCCAATCGAACATATCTGGGATCATTTGGGACGGCGGGTTGGGCATCCCACGAATTTGAACGAACTAGAGGCAAGGCTATAGCAAATAAGGAACGAAATGTCTCAAAACACCATACAAAACTTGTATGCCTCAGTGCTCGATCGTATCGCAACGTGCATTCGCTCTAGAGTCAGGGGGGGCATTAAGTCGATCGCGATCAACCTGTGGACTGCCAAGACATTTTGAGGTGACCGCCTTCACATAAGATCTTAGACGCGCATACTAAAAGAAACACAGATGGTTATCAAGATAATAGAAACACCCATGAATAAAACTCCAACCCAAGTTTGAGAGCCATTTTCAAGAATTTACTAGACTAGAATCACACAAAGTTGCATTCATGAGTTATCCATTTGGTAATGTTGATGTGAAAAATATAATGTTACATGTTCTCTTTATCTCTCGAGGAAAACGAAGCTTTTCTCTTTCAAAAGGACGTATAATTTGTAAAGAATAACTTTTGAAATCTATTAGTCGAAGTAAAGTATTCCAAATTTTAAAAAGCTGCAATTCATTTAACATCGTTCTTTTGTTCTACCTACCAGTGTAAATCTACATTTTCAACGAAGAATATATTAAGACAACATATTCCTGTTTCACAGACAACCACTTAGAATCCAGTGTAAGATTAGCAGTTAGTAATTATATACCAAGGTATTCAGGATTGGGGCGGATAAAATGAAGACTAAGTCGTCTATTGGATTATAGCTATAAGAACTAATTTTAAGTGAAAATTATTTCATTTGTGATGCATTGTGAATTGTTTGAAAATGCATCATTTGATATTAAATTTATGGGTATAATTATTATGTTCGTATTTTGCGTTTTACTTCAAACGTATTTTTAACAGAGTCTGCTGTAGTTATGTAGTTAAGTACACACTGTATTTATTATTGTTATAATACAAATATTGTGTTGTTGTTTTTTTTGCTCATCACAATCTACGTCACATGGTGGACCGAAACACCTTGAAAAAACTAAAAGTAGACCGTGGCATGTAAAAGTCTGCCCACCCCTGCGCTAGAGGGTATTAAATCTTCCCTTCTTTTGCCCTTTTCTCTGAAATAGATTATCTTTTTTTTTTCTTGATTTTCTAATCATTTACTTATATCAAAGTAGTCATTACGTATGTAAAATTTCGTTTCGTTTTGACGACTCCTTCTTGGTGCGCTAATTTTTTTGTCCATGAGTATAGAATACAACCCCATTTGTGTATCTCAAATTACGTGCGATATGTAATCCCTTCAGGTAAAGCGCATACCTTACATTACTAAGTATATTAATATAAGAGAGTTGATTTTTGTCACATTGCACAAATAAAAACTATTGAAAAATATTCTCACTTCAGCTATGATCAATATGCCATGTGCAAGCGTGGTTTTCTTTAAAAATTTTGATGTAGTAAAATTTTGATCGGATACAATTTTCATAAACTTTTTAGTTTTCATATTTAACCTTTTTTAATATTTATGTGCTTGATTTTGCTTTTAAACTTAAACAACATTGTTTTTTTAAATTAAGATATTTTTAGGATATATTTCATGAATGTCAGTGATTTAGTAAAAAATTTTTCCATTATTTTAACATTATATTTTTTAGGCATATGCATTCATTTTACTGCTGTTCATAATTCCGCAATTTTTATTTAAAATATTTACTATTCTACTACCTTAATAACTGAGAAAAATATACACATTTTTTTGTATACAGCTCTATTGCGTATTATATGTATCAATAACTTATTTTATTCTTATAAATTTTCTTTAGAAAAAATAATTCCTAACTAGCTATTCCTCAGTATAATTTGCAATAATATATTTAATCCTACAGAACAAACTCTCAAAGCATTCACAAAAATTTAAATTAGTGTAACTTATTTTGTTATTGCCAGCTATTGTTAACAAACATTTCAAATTATAGACAATTCGACTTTTTAATTCTTTGTCTAAATAGATGTTCGTATTAAATAACACACACACACACTCACGGACTTCTATTTATAAATATTATTTTTTATTCAACGTTCCCAACACATATTCTTCCATTATATACTCACCTCGAAGACCACTTGTTCTGGTGAGTTTGTTTTAGCAATTTTTGAATGATTATACTGTGTTTTCGAATGACTATGCATACTATTTTTTACAGGTGCTATGTTAATGGCCATCTATTTGAAAGGTTTTAATGATTTCGAAACACATCAGCTCACTTTAAAAATGAGAGATTCTGGACATGTATTTCAATGGTCTGATCAACAAAAAGGCAGAATTGTTGATAAGCATAGTACTGGAGGCGTGGGAGATAAAATAAGCTTAATTTTAGTTCCTGCTTTGGCTGTTTGTGGTTTACAGGTAAGGTGTGTGTGAAATAATTTTACAAAATATATTCATAATTATTTTTATTCCTTAGAGCAGCGGTTCTTTAACTTTCGATCGCCGTGGCCCCCTTTATGTATCAGTCTGATAGCGCGTATCCCAAAGATTTTAAGCACCCTCCCTTACTTTGAACACATGGCTGAGTGATTTAAATGCAATCGTTATCTTATTGGCGCTCCGTAGATTCAGCTCTTAAATTTTGCACATGTGTTTCTACCATTTTTTGGAAATATTACGTTGTTATAATGGCAAAAAACTGAATTAAGATTCTGGACCGAAATATCTGTTCTAGTAGAGTTTTTTCAGAGGGGGCAATTTAGTGATCTAGTCTAGAAGGGCATAATCATTCCATTTTTTCACGAGGCCTTTAAGAGTCTGTAAAAGAGGGAAATCTGAACATTAAATGAGATATCTTTGCGGAACCCCTTGAAAAATGGCGAGGACCCTTGGGGGTTCCGTGAACCACAGTTTAAGAGCCACTGCTTTAGAGTTTAAAAGCACATGGCTTCATAAGGGATGGCAGAGTGTGAAAAATAAAATTATTTTAAGATAAATTAATATTTTTTTTTAAAAAAGTTAGTATTATTTTTTTTCTCCGAGTTTTTTTTCAATAATTAAGTTGCTGAGTCATAATTAAAAATTACTTTTATATCAAACTCCTTTCGTTGAAATAAGTATTTAAACGTCATTTTCTTTACTCCAGCAACTCCAATGAAAATACAAAACAAAAGAGTCTATTAAATAATTGAACTGTTATATTTTTTTTAAAAAAAAGAACTATTATATTACTTAGAATTTTGAATTTCTTATAACGAAAGTGCCAAAATGAAAATAAGCTTTCTGTTTTGTTTTCCTGTACTTCCCCCTGTAGAATCAAAAGTTATTTTACTTAAAATATCCTGAAAAGAACGGTTAGGCAAATAAGATTGTTTGAAAAAAAATGTTTACAAACAATAATTAAATATTTAGAAGCATGATCTCAAATCGTAGCAGGAAGAGTTCAAATATAGCTGAAGTTCCACTTCTATTTCACTTAAGCCTCATTATAACGAATAATGAAGACATATTTAAAGACTGATACTTATAGGGCAAGGGTGTCCAATACGCGGCCCGCCAGTACGTACATTAAAATCCAGCATCTAATGCGTACCTATACTTTCAAGCTGTATTTTTTAATTTTTAGGTATATTCGCCATATAACGCGCACTCCCTTTTTTACGAAAAAACTTAAAATGTACGTGTGCAATTTTCTTATGTTTTGAAGTCATTATTTATTGGATGAATCTCATTTGTAGACTCTCTTTTGAAAAAATAGTATACTTCTAGAATTATACAATCCTTAAGCGCAAGAAGGGAGGGGAGGGAGAGACCAAATCGGCGCCATGGTTGGATTTTCCCATGCTTTTCTATAAGCTATGATTCCTTTTTCCCTTTTCGTGTGATGTACGAAACGGACGATTAATTTTGAAATAAATTAGAACAAGCCTGAGACTTATTACGCTCGCTGTCTGTAGTATATTCAATACTACGAATAATATTGAATACGCTTCAAACAGCGAGCAGTAAAAATGGGTCCTGGTAAACGAAGCAAACACAGTGCCGGTTTCAAGATCAAAGTGATTCAATTTGCAAAAGAAAATGGAAATCGTGCTGCAGCAAAGATGTTTGATGTTGGTGAAAGCTCCATAAAAGGTAGTAGAAAAAAAATGAAATGACAATAATTAACATGTCAAAGAAGAAATGTGCTTTACGTAAAGGAATAACGAAATGGCCTATTCTAGAAGAAAGTGTTGCGAACTGGGTCCTAGAAAATCGCCAGAATGGATTAATTGTAACAAGAAACAGTGTACGTTTATTCGCCTTAAAATGGCCAAAAAAGAATGCAAATAAAAGTAAAAATTTTAAAGCAACTTTCAGTTGTGTGTGGTGTAGCCGATTTATGGCACGCAATAATTTAGATCTGCGAGAAAAAACAAAAGTTTCACAAATGCTTCCTAAAGACGTGGACAACAAATTGATAAGTTTCCAGAAGTATGTCATTGGGATTACGAAATCAAAAGAAATATTTACTGTCACATATTGGAAACATGGATGAAACTCCAGCAACGTTTAAAATGATAGGAAATAAACTACACATATGAAAGGAACAAAAACGATTCACATAAAAACAACAGGACACGATGAATCTTATTTTACTGATGTGCTCTCCTGCTTAGCGGACGGCACAAAATTAAAACCCATGATTATATATTTTTAAAAGAAAAACAGTGCCAAAAAATCCAATTTCCCGAAAGGTGTTTTCATTCATGTACACAAAAAAGGGTGAATGAATGAAAATGGTGTGAAATTGGGGATAAAAAATATTTTGCAAAGGCGTTCAGGGGCCTTACGGAATCCACTAAGTCTATTAGTTTGGGATATGTTCAGATCCCATCTAACAGATGGGAATACGAAAAAATTGCTAACTAAGTGCGAAACAGATATAGCAGTTATTCCTGGCGGATTAACGTCATTAGTTCAGCCATTAGATGTGTGCATCAATAAAGCTTTCAAATAAATTTTAAAAACGACAGTGGAATATATAAATTCTAGAAGGAGAAAAATCATTTACGAAAGGAGGCCAATCTGGAAATAGTGTGCGAGTGGATAATAAAAGCATGGAATGAAATTAAACCTGACTTAATTCAAAAGTCATTTAAAAAATGTAGTATATCTAACAGTGTCTAGATGGAACAGAAGATGATTATTTATTTATGGAGGAGAGTAACATTGATGGTGAAAATGATACATATTTCGATGATGTGCCTGAAGATATAACGGAAGACGAATATGCCAACCTTTTCATGTTATCCAACAATGGAAGTTCTTAAGGTATGTTATTTCTTTAAAATAAACAGTATTTCGATTATATATATAAGTCTAAATTTTTTTAAAGCTCTAATTTTTATACCCGGCGTATAACGTGCACTCCTAAATTGCGATCTTATTTTTTGTGTTAAAAGTGTGCGTTATACGCCGGATTTTACGGTAAGTTGCGGCCCACCAACTATTTTTAAAATTTTTTTAAATATCAGGTTTTCAAAGTTTTTTCATTTTGAAATTTATTTGAGGGGAAATTTATATATATATATATATATATATATATATATATATATATATATATATATATATATATATATACACTGGTGTCCAAAAGTTAAGCATAATTGATAATTATGTGAATAAAGAAGGAATTTTAAATCAGAGTGGCGGGAAACGTGATATGCGAGTGTAAAATGGTTATAAAATAAGGAGGCAAATCAAAGAATGCTAATAATTAATTTTATTATCCAAAGTAGCAGTTTGAAAGAAAACTGAATACAACAAGGATTCACACTTTAAAGAAAAAATGAAAGAAAACATTAATTAAAATACTGATGCTGCAGTTTAATAAGGCGTGTGGTCACCTCTGACAGCCAGGCACGCTGCACAGCGATTTACCATACTTGCTATGAGATGATGAATGAACTGTGGGCTCAAACGGTTCCAAGCTTCTTGGAGAGCTCTCTTCAGTTCTATAATTGAGCTTGGTGGGTGAGAAAGGGTTGCAATTTATTTCTCGAGCATATTCCATACATGCTCGATAGGATTTAAATAAGGCGAGTTCGCAGGCCACGACATGCGCTGGATGTTTTTCGTTTCAAGAAAGTCATCAATCAGCACCGCTCGGTGATATGCCGCATTATCATCCATGAATATGAAGTCAGGACCGACAGCACCTCGAAACAAACGAACATAAGTCTCAAGAGCTTCTTCTCTGTATCTTTGAGCAGTCACAGACCCCGTGTCAAAGAAATGGAGGTCTGTGCGGCCGTCCATCATGATGCCTGCCCATACCATTACTCCCCTTGATGGAAAATGATGTCTTTCCGTTATGTTTCTTGGTTCAAAACGTGTTCCACATTCTTTCCATATCGTTACCCGCCGAGAATCACTACTCAGACTAAACCGGGACTCGTCACTGAATGTTATATTGGCCCACTCTCCCACACTCCAATGTTGATGTTTCAAACTCCAGTTCAAACGAGCGCGTTTAAGCGCAGACGTGAGGGGAATGCAAACTGCTGGTCTTCTGGCATACAGGCCAGCATAATTGAGTCTCCTGTAAACAGTTTGTCTCGAAATTCGTTTTCCTGTGGTGACTGTGAGCGCCGAACCCAGTGCTTTGCCAGTACTGCCCTTCTGACGTCGCGCACTTATTACCAGATATCGGTCTTGGCCAGGGGTTATGACTCTTGGTCAACCTGATACTGGTTGTCGGGTAACATCTCCCGTTCTTCGAAACCTCTGCCACAGTCTTGAGATCACAGACTGCTCCACATTCAGAATTCGAGACACTTCGGTTTGTGATCGTGAGGATTCCAGCATTCCAACGATTCTTCCTTTCGTAAACATGTCCAATTGGCGTCTTTGTGCCATCATTCACCTTGTTTGATGATTAACAACGTTCCTTTGCACAGCATTTGCACCAAACTTGTCTGACCTGCCTATGCTGCTTGAATCGGTTTCTCCGCTCGACTGAAAAGTTTTGCATAAACCCAATGTTTCTTCTTCACCCAATTAATATCTGCTTGAAATTTGGAATAATTTTAAGAATATTTACTGCATGTGTTTTTCGCATTTTACGATTTATGCTTAATTTTTCGACACCAGTGTATAAATATATATATATATATATATATATAAATCTACAATGTATTTGCCTGTTACCTGTGGTTGTTTTAAAATAAATCCTTTTTGATAATAGAAATGTCCTTTAGATTAAAATAGATTTATAATTTATCAAACAGTTGCATTTGATTTTTACTATATAATAAATTACTTTTTAATAAATTTCGAATTGCATTATACATATCCTTTACTATGGATGGTACATGCTCTCTGTGTATGCGGCTTTCATTTCTCCTTTTCTGTTTGGAGTGCCCAAAAAGCAAGAGGCAAACACAGAGATGTCTTTTAAAGTTAAAAAAAATATTCAGGACGGTTAAGATAAAGGGCAATGTTTACTTAATCGTTTGCGAATGACAGCACAATCAAATTTCAATTATGAGTAACGAAAGATCAATTTAAAAGGAACACTGTAATTTTCAAGAAATGGCAACCGTATTATCTTAAACATTTTTTGATCATTGCATTATTATATTATATAAATATAGTGAGGCACCCTGTCGGGGGTGCCCCACTTCTACATTATCTTCGCGACCTAGATCTGTGGGAAGGAACGAAGAAGCAGCCATATCGTTTATCTTAATATCTCTTTATTAAGATCTTAACTTAAATAATATACAATAAAAATAATATTATTCAATTTAAGTGAATCTGAAGTGAAAGGACACACTATTCGTTACCAAATAATCGCGTATAACCGACCCTTATATCTAACTCTTCCGACTATTTCTAAACTCAGTAACTCAGTGCTTCTCAAAGTTTCAATACTCGCGACCCAATTTTCAATTATAATTTTCGTCGTGGCCCCCCCATACAATAATAATGTACTGAATTCAATAATACTATACTTTGACGCTAAAACTACGATACGACTTTAACATCTTAAGCATCCACCGAGTATATAAACATCTCGCTAAGCCAAAGCCTTTATTTTTCCAGACGTATATATACGTCTTCCCGATTTACGATCTTTTCTTTGCACCGCTATCCGTAAAAATTATTCCAAGACTTAGTAATGCAATAAAAGGACCATATGACAATGTTTGCAAGGGATTTACTTATCCCGGATTATTTTTGCTCCTTTACTTCTCCCCCTCCCCCCACTACATCACATACGCGTGCCTGTATGGAAAACGGTTGGCAATTGGAATCGAATCGCGAAACTTATGATCGGCCGTACAAAAGTTATCAAGATATAAATTATAAACCGTACAAAAATTATCAAGATAAGTGCTAATTTTTGTTATAAGTTATGTATATGACAAACCCATGGGGTCACTGGTAATTAATAAACTTGTTTTTAACTTAGAATTGTTACATTAATTATAAAATACATTGTGTAGCACTGATATATTTATAAGTATAATACATCAGAGTAAATGTGTATTTCATTTTTTTATGTCAGAATGTATTTTGTTTGTTTACTTTCTGTAAATTAATAATTTTTTTAAATAATCTTTTGCTCTTGACTTTTCAATATGCCTGCGCCCACCTTGTAGGGATGTCATGCCCCCCAAAGGGGGGAGCGCCTCACAGTTTGAGAAACACTGCAGTAACTACACAGTTCTTAATAATTAAATTTAACAGTTGTGATGTACCTCCCCTTGGAAGTACATCCCTCGAAGCATCAGCGTGAGCTAGAGGTGTAGGGTTAACGAAAGAACTAGAATCAAACATTATCTTAATATGACTTTATTAAGATATTCAACTTAAACTTTTTGAACAAATATAATATTAATAATTAATGAGAGAATCTACGATAAAACGCAATACGCAACACACAATATAATTCAGACCAATCTCAATAATCGAATCGCCTAATCTTCAAATATAATAATAAGTAATCAATCCTACCTTATATTATTCTGTAAAAAACTTGTCTTTATCTACAATGGTATGTAGCTTGACGTTTAACTTCTAATCGATCACCAATATGTCTATCCACGACACGTAGAACTTAAATCTTGAACGACGAACTTCAATAATCATCAACTGCTACAACGCACGTCAATTATCTAACATTCCTGTACATTGCCCTTCCATTGCCATTACGCTTACTTTAAGATCCTATATTTATCCTATATTATTTGCATCTCTTCACTTTTCGTTTCTTGGATTTGGTTGGAAAAGAGTTGCCATTAATTCTGGCCCAAAGAACCCAAAGGACTTGTTAAAGAAAAGTAGGTCCTCTCCTCCAAGAAACAAAACGTGATTTATTCGAGGGTCTTAATAGTCCTTAAGAAATTACGTGCCTAAATTTTATTCTAACCGTTAATTTCTAATGCTTCACTTAAATTTTAATTTTTACTATTCATCTTAAGTTTAATTTTTAATATTTCTCCTTAATTTGAATTTCCACAGCTTCAATAAATTTTACTTAATTAAACAGACTAACATTCAAAGTCATGCATTTTAATCACGGTAGATTCTCACATGTACAGGATAAATAGACGTGTCCCATCTGGATAACAGAGCAGGGGAAAAACCATATATGACTTAAATGGTAGAAAAACCGAGGCCCACACACGTCTCTTAACTAACTTAATTCAACCTAAATGTTTACTTAAATTTTAACAATTTTTCTTCTTTACATCTTCTCTTTAGCTCCGTTCTTTGTACAGGTTAATTTCTTATAGACTTCAGGGTCTGTTACCCTGAAACAAAAAATCTCTTAAGTGCTTTGAAAACAAAATTTTTTACACATTATGATTATATTTCACAATTTTTATACAGTACATATCACTTTTAAATTGTAACTAATTTCTATACATATTTTTCATCTGGTTCTTTCAAAAACTTCCCCTCAAATCGTGCAGCGCTGGTTAAACGTTATGTTAGTATGCTATCTACGCCGCGTTTCCCCAAACCAGATGTTCCTTAATATGAAACAATATAACAACACACATATATATATATATAGATTATACAATTACAAACATTTTTCAATAAACAAAACAAACAACCAAAGGAATTGTCGCATCCCAGAGAAGTCATAACAGAAGTAAACAAATGCATTTTTACAGTTGTTTTCTCCAGATTTATACAAAAAATTTACAAGACAAAAGCTTTTTCTTTTCTAGAAAAACACTCATTGTAGTGTCCACTGTTGCTTGGCTTCTAAAATTTTAATTATCCGACCGTGACTTGGCTTTATTGCAAAAATTCTTCCGACCACTTGTTCGAAAGAATATAATAAGAAACGATACACAACCTGGTTCTTATGACTTGTAGTTGGCGTTTCCTACCAAGACCTCCAGTGACAAGGATTTCTTTGTACACGTTCATCTCCTTTCCTGGTCTTGCCGTTGTTGATCACCTCCTCATCTGGCATTCTTGTTGCTTGATCTTGTTCGCTCCTCGATGTACGGACTATCGTTCCTTTCTCTGCCTTTTCTGGATCGAACTGGTCTTCCTTGTTGTGTCTTCCTCTCTATGGTCGGTCGGGACTCTTCTCTTACCGTTATATCTTGGGTAAACAGCAATTCGCTTGATTCTAACTGACGTGGCTTTTATTCTTGTGGAATGGTATCCACCTTTAACTTGATCGCACAGGTACGGATAGATTAAATCTTGACTTTGAGGTTTCCTCTCATTTTAACTTGGGAGTTTGTACACATAGACCTCGTATATTCACTTCTCATAGCCATCTCACGTACTCTAAACTTCTACTGTTTATAAGATTCCTAATTTGAATATTCACGCTTCTCTTCTCGAGTTGGTAGGAAAGAATTGCTATTCTGGCCCCAAAGAAAACCTAGAGGATAATTAGTTGAAATCGCGATGAGCCCGTCACAATATTATTATATTATCTATGTCTGTATTCATGAAAAATAATGAAAAAAGTAATAATAATTCGTTCTGTTTTAAATTTTCACTCCAATAAATGTTTTTTTGTTTCCAAATATGATATAAAGGTACATATTTTTATGTGCGAAATTATAAAGTTTTTCCAAAGAGGCCCGCAAGGTCATTTGAGTTGGATACACCTGCTTTAGGGCAAGGGTTGGCAAAGAACGGCTCACACAAAGTTTCTTTTTGCGATCCACCAAATGTACAGAAAGTGTTCTCTATATTTGAGTCGACATATATTTGAGAGCAGTTTTTCTTGCATGAAGATCAGCAAGTGCAAAAAATGCAAGTTAGTTGACATAAACTTGCAGGCTGTAATGATAATTTAAACAAGCAATCTCCCTCCCGATTTAAATAAAAAATTGTAGAAAAGTGTGATAGGGTACATTTGTTTCTCATCAAATAACTCTAAAATTAAATGTGCTTGTAGCTATTGAGATGATATGAAATCAGCATAATATAAATAAATAAATGGAAAAAATCTGCAGCTACTTTATTTAACTTGTATATGTTTATTTTATGGCGCAATTTATATCTTTTCTGAGATGCAAAGTTAACTAATGAATGCAATCATTTTTAAGAGGTGCAATCCTCTATTATCCTCTGCTACCATAATGCGGCCCTTGACCCAGAACCATTGCCCACCCCTGCTATAGGGCAAAACGTCTTCTTGCAACATAGAGGAAAAATTACAAGTGGAATGTATGTATTCGTTTAAGTGTCATTTTTAGCATCTGTCCGTGGTTCGAATTTATTGGAATTTTTGCTGCCATTAATTCTCATTCAGCTTTTAATGTGGTGGTAATTCATACCTGGATTAATTAATTTGCAGTCGTAAAAAGAATGTGACTACTAAATTTGCATAGAAATCTCTGCACAAAAATTACTTATTTCTCACATCAATATAATTCCTAAAATTGTTTAGTTAGAAATTAAGGACTTAATAAGACAACTTGATGTTTGAAAGAATTAGCTGCGTTGAGATTAATATTCCTCAACTATATTATCAAACTGAAATACATCATATAATTTTTAAGGGGGTATTAGAGTCGAAAAAGAAATGGAAAAGTAATCAAATTATTTAATTATTCACTTCAATAGTATCTGTTCATTATTTGAAAATTTTTATTGTTCAATTTCGTTTTTATACATTCATTTGAAGCTTCAGGTTTACTTAATTTTGTATTTAAAAATTTGTCGCCAGAAACAAGTGTGAAAATTCGAAAATGAATAAAAATGAATAAAAAGTATAATAAATTTAAAAGTAATTTTGCTTCTAGAGAAGTTTGTAGTTCATGAGGTAAAAATAAAATTAAGATATACGTATGAGACAGTTAAATAGCTTCCAAATTCCTGTCCCGATAATATAAAAGTCGAGCAGTTTTCATTCTGAATTTCATTCAATTGAATATCCTAATTCAGCAATAAAACGGAAATCTGAGTTTATGAGGAAGACCACATTAGGCAATTTTGTCATATATTAAGATTGATGCCAATAATGTTAGTACAGTCAAGAATCAAATAGTCAAAGTATAAAATTTGAGTAGCAAAGAATCAAATTATAAAATTTGAGTGTCAAAGTTCTCCAGACCGGCGCCTTGCGAAAATTTGAAACGAAGCATTCGTTGAAAGAAAAAAAAAAGATTCAAAAGGAAGAAGTGCGTGTGTTTCTTATGCATCGCTTGAGAATTGCTTCCTAGAGCAAAATTATGACAGCTCCAGGAGCAATTATATTCGTTTCTGTTTTGTTTATTGCAATCCAATGGATTATACTCTCTTCCCCAATCTAACATTTTCTGGTAAAAATGCTTTTTTACATAAAACATATTTTGAAGTTTGAAAAGAGATTTTATATGCTGATAATTAAATATTTCCGAAAAAAAAATTATTCAGATTTGAAAAACCTTAATTTTTCTCAAATATATAGTACACAAATCCTTTTCTTAAAAGTTTTTTTTTTGTAATTGGTTATTAACGTCTTTCTGTGTCAACAATTATTTCTTTGCATTGTATTTTGAAAAAAAAACTTTTTCATACTAAAACTATATTTAAGGATTTTTAAATGTTCTAACGTAGAAAGAATTCCTTTACCTCCAATTCTGATTTGTACTAAACTGCAAAGTCAGAAATTCAAAGGAAAAAAAATGTTTTGAAATGTGCTCCACAAAAGCTAAAATTCTCGTTAGCATTTTGCACCTTTGCATACAAAACTTTTTTTAAAGAAGTTTCTACTCGCATGTGTAGGGTTTCTGATTTCCCGGGTTTTTCCATTTCCTTTAATGTAATTGTCGTTCTCGAGATTCCCGGAAATACATCAAAATTTCAAAAAACAAGTTATTTTTAAATAAAATCAATAATAATTATATAAAATAAGGATACATATAAATTCCAAAACTAGTACTTATTTATATAATGAGCTAAAAAATACAAAAAATGTATAATAAATTGATTATTCATTTTTAAAATAGGATTTCAGAAAGCATTAACACAATTAATATATTTATCACTCAGCCTAGTTCTTAACTTTGGGACGAACAATCCGGCAGCAGAAAATGCTCTCTCGGCTTCAACTGATGTTGGAGGAATTGTTTTTAAAGCCTCACATAGTTTTATAATGTTTGGTGATGGATTTTGAGTCGAGTCGAGAACAACTGCATCTCTTGCTTCATGAGTTTGTTGAAACTAATACTTTTTTTGGTTGAACAATGTAAAACTTTTGTTTTAAAGTAAATTGCTTTCTCAAATTTTTCGTCCAACGCCAGATGTTTTTCTTTCAATATCTCCATGCTATCTTCTTCTGAGTGCGAAGAGTTGGATATTGATTCATCTTCTTCGCAGAAAAGCCTTGTCCCTCTCTCTCTCTCTCATTTGGTCTTGTCTAACCAAACAATTTTTACCAGGCAATTTCGAAATATCGACAGTAACTACATCTGCTTCGTATTTTCTCCCAAAATTCAGGTATTGCATTAATTCTATTGAATTAACGTTGCGTCTCTCATTAATTCTTTGAATTAGAGAATATTTTATATTTTTTGCAAATTCTGAGTTTTGTTTGTTCAATTCTCCAATAACGAAATAAAATACACCTTCTGCAGTTATCAAAGTTACATTTCGACTGCATAATTTTCCTAAGCCAATTTTTACTGGCTTTAAGCCTGCCACAACTGTAGTCATAGTTTCAAACTCCACATTGTCCATCATTTGTTCTTTAATGTCAATTAATGTTTTTAAAATTGCTCACTTTTTTTTCTAAAATTCTTTCAAGCATTGCTAACAAATTATTCCAGCGTGTTTTGGTATCCAAACAAACAACCTTTTCACAGCTAAAATCTTTTTTAACATATTCTTGTAAAATATCATTCTTGAGATGGGATTTTCTGAATAATTTTACTACATTTCTAATCTTTTTTAGATTCCCGGAAAATCCCGGGAATGAAGTATAATTCCCGGGAATAGAAAAAACACAGAAATTTTATGATTTCCAGGGCACCCGGGATCCCGGGAAAGAAACAATACTCACATGGGTTCATGTATGTAAATTTCCCAATATTCAACACAGAACAGTAGGTAAACCAGTTGTTCTGTACTTGTTGTTCTTGCTTGTGTGTGTGTGTGGCTTTTTGATACTTTCATCTGAAGTCAGATGAAAAAGGGCATTGTCCTTGTATAAGAATTTTATCTGCTGATCAGCATTGGAAAAATGTAGAAATAATTGAATAGCAGACACTGTCAATATTTTATTTAGAATTGCAATGCTGAAGTAGTCTTGAAGTGCATCAATAAATTTGTCTGTCGGTTTGCCCTTTCAACCCAGACCCTTCGCAGACTTTTTAAATTTTAGCATACGAAAGCCAACCTACTTCTGCCTTCCTTACACACACATTTCGTAACACTATCAAAACCATAAATGCCTTTCACATTAATGAATGCATTTGAATCCCCATTTCCATAATAAGAGGCGCATCGAAGGCTACAGTCGCTTCTTATCTTATCAATATTCAATATACACCGGCAGTTTCCATATTTGAAGCTGATTCTTTATGATTTCTACACAGATCAGATTTTAGAATTTTTTGAAGAGTCTGGATTTTCTTTAAGCTTTTGCACATTTTTGGCAATACTAACTGTTCAATATATAATATTTTACCGAATAAGCAAAATTTTTTACAACACATTCATTCAATAAAGTGTAATCACGTTTCTTCCATGTGCCGTTTACACTCATAGGAATACGCTGCTATAGATTAAACATCCTACAATAGCTTATATCGCAGCATATGAACACTTCATTCTTTTTGTTGTCTATATGTAGGCAGATAGATAAAAATAGCATATTGAACAGTTTCTTTATAAGAGAAAATCTGTTACCAGTTATTCTCATTCTGATGACACGAAAAAAATTGACGATATTTAACTTATTCACTTTTGATATAAAAAAAGAGAGAGAAATAAATTCTTTCAAAAAAGTTCACTTGTTTTTACACCTGAAAGTGTAATTACACTGCAAGCCAAAACTTAAATCTTTAATAAAGAATAGTTCTTGATTCAAACAAATGGGCAGGAAAAAATTGTAAATATTTACATTAATATTTGGATGTCGAAAATTATACTATCTGAATGAGTTTTCAGGACAGCAATAAATAAAATATCAGTTAATCATTTTTCTAGTTTAACTGTTCTGACATTTCCTTTACTAATGTTTACATAGGTAGTGTAGAGATTTTTAGTTCTTTCATTTTTTTAGATGAAGCGTTCATCCGTGTCCCATTTTAGAAACATAACTAACATTTAATATATATATAGCAAGTGATCAAAACTTGATACAAAAAAGTAAATAAAATAAACAGTGTTACGAGAGTGCCATATTTAAGGATCTAATTAAATCAGCACAATAAATGAGGCTTCTTCATAGCATTTAAGAATAGCAAAGAAATACTTTAATTGAAAAAATATCAAGAAATTGGGAAAAGAAAATGAAAACTTTTAGTTCCGGTTCCTTTTTGCAATAACCAATAGGAAGTGGCATTTACTCTTACTGAAGTAGTTATAATTCTTATTCTAGTAAAAAAATTAAAAACTTGGTACTTTTTTTGAACCGAATAAATTGGCCTACAAAATTAAATCATAAGTCGTTTTATTAAGTTTTGATCAAATCCGGGATTTTACATTAGCCGGGTATCAAATCTATATCCCTTGGTAATATGTCCTTATGTACACAATATATTACAATATTATAGTTTTGTAACAAAACTATTATCATATCATAAAAATTGAGAATTTTTTCTTGAATATAAGGATGTCTTTCAAAAAGGTTCTCTAAAGAAAGACAATTCTCCACATCATGTTTGTAGGAAAAACATTTTATTATTAAATTTCTAACTTAAAAACCCTAGAAAACTCTTTTACTTTGGCAGTATCAATAGTCATATATTATCATAATAATCTCTCTCTATTATAATAAATAATATAATAATAATAACAATAATAAATAATCTATATATTCAAAGTAAACAAAATTCATCAATAGAAAAATTGGAAATTTTAGACAATTTTAACAGAATAATTGAATAGTTACGAAGATTATGATAGAATATAATAACCATTAAGGGGTGTTCGAATTACGAAAATGTATAAATTTTATATGATATATTATTATTACATTTATTAGAGCACATGAAATACAGATCATGATTAATTCCGAAATTCTCTTTCTTTGACTAAAAATTACATCATTCATTTCCTACAGAAGATACAAAATGTATCACATAAGAGTACATTAATGAAGTCACAAATCATGTGTTCTTTTGTTTAGTCAAAAATATGTTGAATACAGAAAAATAGGACAAAATGTGTGCAAAAATAACAAATTATATACACTAATAACCATCAAAATGAAACATTATGAAGGAAGACATCTAAAGGGTGTGAAATTTGCAACATTTGAACACATTGGTACGATATGCAAATGATTTGCATTCTATGCACATGAAAATCATGTGCTCTAATACAGCCACATAAAACCCCAATATATAGAGAGAACAAAAACTGGCATAAAATCGTAAGCCAGTAGTGATTTGGAATAATATTTGCGAGATAACAGTGTTGGACGAAATCAAGCTACAGTAATACGAATGTAAAAGAGGGTGCAGAAGGGAAGGATGGCACAAGCTTGTTGAACATGAAGGCATACATGCTGTACTCAGAGAAATAACGGATTACACTGCAACTCAAGTGCAAAATTTATGGTCTATTGCGTTACAATCTGTAACAGGCCATACTTTCGAAGCCATCTAAAGATAAAGAGAATTTCCTCAAGGCGTGTATTGCTGTGGCTGTCTTTGACTGTACCGCACAGGTGCAGGCGGTTGCAATAGTGAGTTGAACGCCGGACATGGGCAAATGAATAGTATGACATTGTCCTTTAAAAAGAATCATGATTTTTCCTGCGCCATCACGATGTCTTGCATCCTTCATGCCTGAGTCTAGTTGAATCATGGCGAGAGATAGCATAACTCTTAAACTATGCATTAAAAAAGACCACTCAATCCTATGATTATTATCATAAGCTCCTGAGTGGTGATGTTGTTTTCGAATAGTGGATTTGAGTTCTTATGTCATTAAAGATCCTTTGTGTAGTGGAGTGGATGCGTATTAAATCTATCGAAGCTTACGTTAGAGAGGTGTAGAAATTTGTAAAGTAATTGCCAGCTCAGATGCCATCCTCATCACTTGACCGTGGCTCACAATTATTAGGTCCGTTTTCAATATCATTTTTATGCTTCCTCTAAGTGGGAAGCTAATAAATAATTAATCAATTTTTGCTGGGTAAAGAATTGGTGTTGCAATGGAATAACAATTTTTAATCTAATGTTATGATTTTAGAGTCAATGGATTTTACTCTCGTACACTCATAATACACGATGCCAGTAGATGCTCTCGCTACGTTTATGAAGTTATGAATTCTGTTGTCGTTCCTTGCCTCCAACGCTTTCCCACTGCAAAATTTAAACATGATAAAACGAGACCAGATATGACAAAGAAAATTTTCAAGTAGTGAATGATTCATAAAAAAATCATGTGGCAATACTGTTTTGGTTCATTTTATCTAATATATATCTTTTTATCTTTTTATTACTTCTCTTTGCCTGTTGTTAATTGAACATATGGGATCAAGGATTGGCATACGATAGACACAGCATTCAATATCCGCTGCTGCGCCAGATGAATTTTGATGTGATGAAGCAATATAGGTTGACATATCCCCAAAATACATTGTATGCGTCTTTCTTTTAATGTCGAGGTGTATGTTGCAGTAGTTATTGACAGCTACAGCAGTTCAGCAAAACACTAATTCCTTCGTATTCTACAAGTTGGGGCTGGGTTATTCTTTCAATATTTTCATCCTTGTATTTTATGTCATTTGTCTAATAAATTTAGTTTTGAAATCTTTTGTTCTTCACGGTACTGTATTTTGGATAGTAAGCACTGCATAAGTATTCAACTTTTTAGATTCCAATGATATCTGGTCGAAGTCTTGGGCATACAGGTGGAACCTTGGAGAAGCTTGAATCAATTAAGCAATTATCGACTTCCCTTGAAGAAAAGGAAATTCGATCTGCTATTGATTCTATTGGATGCTGCATTGTTGGACAAACTGAGGAATGTGTCCCTGCAGATAAAGTACTCTACTGCTGCAGAGATTTGACTGCAACTATAGACTGTGCACCACTTGTTATAGGTAAAGCCTTTTCTGTCTTACAAGTATTTGAAAAGTTTTTTTTGGTATTCTAGAAATAATACGTCATTATATTAGGAGTGCAAAATGTTTACAGATATCATTTTAATTTATGATTGATAACGATTTTTATCTTAAGATAAAATAAAAATAATATATATCTTTTAAAATTCAAATTTAATTATTCTTGTTGAAATACAACTGATACTTTGCAACATTTTGCTTGTAAAATACCATGAAAAGATTTTAAAATAACCGCTCAGGGAAAAGGTTTCGACATAATTACATTTAAGAATGATGCTATAAAATCAGCCAAAAAGTTAGTTGCACTGCTTAGGAAAACAAAAGATCAAATTTTTGCAATATCTTTATTTGTATCCTAAATTTATATGCGAAAAAAATATATTTTTCGACGTAATTAACCCCGTAATTTAAACATTTATAGAGGTGTGGAGCAAGATTTCAATATCTTCTGCAATGAGATCCTGATAACCATTCTCTCTCTTGAGTTACAGCTTTCACTTCGTCATCCGAGTGGTATCGTCGTCTTGAGAGTTCTTTCAAAAACCAAAAGCATGAAAATTACAAGGTGACATGACTGAGCTATGAGGAAAGTGGTCTCACATTTCCCTCTGAAGGTTTTCAGAAGTTAGCATGCTTGTTTTGCTGTCTCATAATGCCATGCAGGAACACAATGTTTTTAATAGTTTATCTGGTCGCCGATTCTTAAACGATTCTTGAAATCCTTTAGAGGTTCATAGTAAGAAGATGCAGTAGTCGAAAAACAACATAAGCATCACTTTTACAGCATGTATAACTTTATTTCATTTGGTTTGGGGAAAAGGAATATTTCAGCTCGAGGGAACTGTGTCTTATTTCGGGTGATAAACTGGGATTCCAAGTCTTGCCACCAGTCACAATTTTGTCTTAAACTCATCTCGTTCATTTTAATAACATTTCAGAAGTACAAGCGTGCTTTCAAAACGCATCCCCTTAGGTTCCTCCGTCAACAGACGACGTATTTTATCCACCCATGAGAAATATTTAGCTCAGCTGAGATTTCGTTTATGATTATGCGTCTGTTGGCTAGAGAGCATTCTTCACGCAAGCAATGATCTTAGTATTTATCGCAGTTGATGGTCTTTCCTCACGCTCACTGTCAAAATTTGTGCGTCCATGCTCAAACATGTCACACTGTGATAGCTTGTCGTGACTTTGCATTTTTTGCCTTATACGTTTCAAACAACTACCGATAAATTCCTATATGCAGTTACATTTTTTCACCCACAAAAAACGAATCATTGCTCGCATTTCCAATGTAGACGCAGTTGCCGAGATATGTTTACGGCTGATTAATTTAAGGCGTGAAAGCCGCTTCACAACGCGATACAAATAAATGTCTGAAATGTTTCGTCAAAATATCCCGTCACCAAAGATATTCATGGAGGAGGTGCAACTAACTTTTCAACTGACTTACTTATTTAATTATCTATGGAGAAATGCTTGTAAAAGAGATTATAATTACATTAAAAATACAAGAATAAACACAAACAAAGTAACAAGTTAAGTTCTTCAAAATCATACATAGAATTAAATTTTATTTCGTGGGAAATTGAATTGAAATTCTTGATTTAAGATGAAAGCATTTGAATAATAAGAATACCATATAGAGTAAAATAGCACTGAATAACTTTTCTTGTTAAGTCAGTTATAATGGGTGAGTATATGCGTGTGTGCTAGAGGATCCAAGTATATTATTATTCAGTGTTAGTTTTCGTTTCTATAATGTATGTCTTCTCATAGCATAAACACTATAACTAAATTATGAATCAAATGCTATTTCAAGCTCTTATAAAAACTTTTGTAGCCAAAATATTAGGGAGGGATGAAAGAAATTTTTTTGTACTTTTAATTTTAACTATAAGATTTGTTGGTCATACACATAATCAAAACAATTATTAGATACATTTCAAATATTCCATTTATAAATTTAAAATATTTCATTTGGCATCGAAACATTGCAATTGCCTGTTTTGTGCGAAGAATTTCAGTATTATTAGAGTTGTAACATTCCTAAAAAGAAGTATAGATCATATTACATAAGTGTGTGTACATTTAAAAATATTTTAATAAAAAAATATCTAACACAAAAATGGTGGCCATAGTCATGCCGTGTGGTCATGTTAACGAACTCGTCGTCGGTGAGTCGTGAGTTCAAGTCCTAGTGTCATCGAAGAGACGTCGCCAAATCTGTTGTAACAAAGCCTTCAAGTTGGTAGGGTGTGGGAGTTTGGAGAGTGTGGTGCTTGCTCACAGGTGCCCTCGTCACTTGACCGAGGTTACAAATTATGATGTTATTCACAACACATATCGCGTTGCTTTAGAGTGTGTCGTTAATAAAAAATTAAATCAAATATAACATTAAACTATGCAATATATACACTGCTGGCCACCGTAAATGCAACACCCTGAAGAGACCATGTAAATAACATGAAATTTACAACATGCATTAGGGGAGGTGAGATATGCAAATGATTAGAATTTCAGCGCAGACACACATCATGCGCGCCTGTGGCGCCACCTCAAAGCGCTATTTAAGGCTTGGAGATTTCGATGATCTCAAGCTCGGCAATTGTGTTTTTCTTGGGGTTTTTTCAAAAAACGATCAGTTATGTCTCCTAGAAAACAGCGATCAACTTTTGATCAAGAATCCGAGTTCGACAGAGGAAGGATAGTGGCCTACAGAGATTGTGGATTATCTTTCAGGCAAATAGGTAGTCGTGTTGGTCGAAATCAAACAACTGTAATGCGGATATGGGACAGTTGGATGCAGGAGGGTACGACGGACCAATGTGGTCGATCGCATCCACCTCAGTGCACCACTTCACGTGAGGACAGGCAAATTGTGCGCATGGCAGTGATGGATCGCTCAGTCACATCACGAACTGTAGCACAGTACATTGAGTCTGTAACACATTATTAAGTGTCTGCGCGTACCATTCGACGCCGTTTACAGCAGAGTGGTCTGTCCGCAAGACGTCCATTGTTTGGTCTACCCTTGACGCAGAACCACAGACGTCTCCGCCGCCAATGGTGCGATGAAAGAAGGATGTGGGTGGTAGAATGGAATGAAGTTGTCTTTACTGACGAGTCACGCATCTGTCTGCAACACCACGATGGTCGGATTCGAGTCTGGAGACACCGTGGAGAGAGGATGCTGAACAGCTGCATTATGCATCGCCACACTGGTTCTGCACCGGGTATTATGGTATGGGGCGGTATTGAATATCACTCTCACACTCCTCTAGTACGCATTGCTGGTACTTTAAACAGCCAGAGCTACATCTCCGAGGTGTTGGAGCCAGTTGTCCTTCCTTACCTTCAGGGCTTGGCCACAGCCATATTTCAACAGGATAATGCATGACCACACGTCACACGCATTGTCCAAAGGTTCTTCGTCAATCACCAGATTGAATTGCTTCCCTGGCCGGCTCGCTCTCCGGATCTTTCACCGATATAGAAAACATGTGGTTCATAATTACTCAACGATTGACCCAGATTACATCCCCAGCTGCCACACCAAATCATTTTTGGCAACGTGTGGAAGCTGCTTCGTCTGCTGTACCCCCAAAACACATCCGTAGTCGCTTTGAATCAATGCCGAGGCGTGTGGCAGCGGTGATCTCCAACAATGGTGGCTACTCTGGCTACTGATTCTGGCAGGAATCACTTCACAGAAGTCTATAAATTTAAATCATTTGATACTTGGTCAACATGTTATCTACAAAATAAATTTTGTTGTGCTATCTCTAGCCTTTCTTTTGATGTTGCATTTACGGTGGCCCACAGTGTATTTTAATACGTGAATTTAAAATATTCTGCATCACATTTTCTATAAAATTCTTGACGTCAGTTATTTTCTTTACTTCTTTTGTCTGTTATCGAAGTTAATGATACATGACAATGCTTGCTTGATTTAAATTTAAATATTATACATTTTCTCTTCAATTAGTCTGTTTGTCATAAGATGAGATATTTTGAATCAAAGATAAAATAATATTGTTGTGAAAAAGATTTCTTTAGTGTAATATGTGAAGAAACTTGTAGAGTAGCCACGTAGATCTTATTAATAGTACTTAGAATAATTCTGAATAATTTTGTTTATCTTGCTCTAAATACACTGCTAGACAATTGCTAAGGACGGATAACACTATCATTCATAGCAACCACAAAATAAAAGGAAGCAAAATGTGGAAAATTAGAATAAGTGCGGGATATTAGTAAGAAGAAGTATGAGTATGAGAATTTTTTTCCACGTCTGTTCATCACGTGATAGCGTTCATAAGAGCTTTAAAGGTTTTGAAGCGTGTGGACAGTTGTTGTTTCAAGTCGAAGTTTTACAGGAAAGATTTAATACACGAACTTAAAATTTTTGGCATGTCTTCCCGACATCACATAGATGATTTTATGCGTGGCCGAAGTATTGGAAAGATCGAAGAAGGGCGAAAAATAACAAATGTTGCCAGGGAGTTCGACATCGCTCACAGCGTTGTTTCACGGCTGTGGAAGTCATTTAAAACTACTGGAATGTATAGTAGACGGCACGAGGGAGGTCGTGTTAGAAGTACGACGCCTGCAGAAGACAGATATATCGTCCTATCGGCAAAAAGGAACAGGCACACCACAGCTCAGCAGGTGGAAAATCAGTTTCTTGCTGCCTCAGGAAAGCAGATCTCCCGAAAAACAGTTGCCAGGCGTTTGAGGAGGAGGACTATACGCACGCAGACCTGTTGTGTGTGTCCCATTGACCAGACAGCACCGTACTGCCCGTTTGCAATGGTGTCGTGAGCATCACAATTGGACCGAACAGGACTGGGCATGCGTACTATTCTCAGATGAGAGTAGGTTCAGTCTGTCATCGGATTGTAGACGCCAACTGATCTGGCGCGAGAGTGGTACTGCTTATCGTCCAGAAAATATCCAGGAAAAGGACCGATATCCGACATGCAGTATCATGGTGTGGGCCGGCATCATGATCAGTGGCCGCACGCGCCTACATGTGGTTGCGAATGGGACTATGACGGGCCAACGATACATTGATGAAGTTCTACTTCCTCATGTTCGTCTTTTCCGTGGTGCTGTCGATGATAAATTTGTTTTTATGTACGACAACGCAACATGTCATCGAACACTCGCTGTTCAGGATTGTCTACAGACAGCGAGGGTATTCAACGTCTCGTATGGCCAGCGCGTTCTCCAGATCTAAACCCCATTGAAAATGTGTGGGATGCTTTGAGAGGCAAGTTGCTGATCGAAACTATCCTCCGACAAACAAGAACACCCTCATCCGTGCACTCACAGAGGAATGGGGTAAATTGCTCAACAGCTGCTGGATAATGTTGTGCAAAGTATGGTACGACGTGTTGAATGTTGCATCACACTCCACGGTGTACATATCCCGTACTGATACCTTTCTTTAAGGTGCTTGCTGACTTTTAGATACATTGTTCCATTTCTCCGTACGCAGATCAAATGAATTTTTTTTTTTTTCTTTCAGATGTTTCACAGCTTTTGTACTTTCCAGAACAATAAATATTCTTTTATTCTAATGTCTGAACAGTGTGGCAACTATATTTTATCCTACTAGGCCTCATGTCTCGCTTAATGTTATGCTACATAGCAATTTGTGATCCGTCCTTAGCAATTGTCCAGCAGTGTATGTATTGAAGTGTATTTTCCTGGCGGAAACTGTGGCATATTTGTGAAATAATTTTTTCTTACGAATCCGTATAATTTTTCCAACTTGTATGTAAATATTCGAGAATTTTGGAAATGTATTTTGCAAAATTATTTATTTAAAAAAGGTTTTTCTTTTATTATGGAAATGAAGCCTCCATTGTATCCAAGAAACTGAGTGAAAATCCTGGTGCAATAATATATGATGTGAAATTTGGTAAAGCAGCGTTTTTTAAAACTTTGGATGCAGCTTTGGAAATAGCCATAGGACTCGTAAGAATTATTTTCTTCTTATACTAATATTGAAGTAATTTAGTTTTAAAGCCTTAAATATATATATATATATATATATAATACATGAAATTCATATTAGAATTAAAAATATATGCACTGTGTGTGTATCCGTTTTTTTTTAATAACAGCATTTTTTTTTAAAAAACTTTCAATACTTCTCATTATGATCAAATAGTTTGACTAAGTCTAGTATGGTTTAATATTTAAAAAAACGTAAATGATAGTTTGAACCATTATTACTTATTTTGAAACTGTAAAAGTAAGTAATGAAAAGTTAAAATATATGATAAATTAATGAAACAAATATTTAATTCAGCATCTACGAAATCTGTTCTATCTACAATATTTTTTGTTATTCTGTTTTTATTAGTATTATGTTATTCCATATTTTGCAACAACAATTTCAAAACAAAAATTGATTATAAAAAAAGTTTTGCTCCCAAATAGTTGTTGCGAGTGTATTAATGGGTTTTAATATAAAATTATTCAGGAATTAAGCTACCAATACAGCAGCTTGTGAGGTACCCCCCGTTGTTGACCTCCGTTCTACACTATCCACGTGATCCGTCTCAGTGGGAAGGAACGAAGAACTACTAAAGTCATTCATACTAAAATGTGTTTATTAAGATCTTAGTTTAAACACTATAAAACAACAAGAATAATCTAAGGAGTATGATCAAGAACGAGAAGACGCAGCACGCATTACCAATCGATAGCGCAACTAACCACTGAATCTAACTTTATAGATTAAAATACTATCTCAATAATAAAGGCTTTATACTTGAAGTTTAACTTATTGAGCTTACCGCTATATCCTCTTCTGTTCTGGCTTTTTTTTTTAATCCGGCTATACTCCGTTGAGCTACGACCCACTTTTGGTTAATCTTCACCAGCACTGTTAGGCTATTTTCCAGGATTTAGATTCTTCTTCTAGATTATATCTCATATCACCTTGCGACTACATTTCTACTTAACAACCGCAGCTAGCGACTTCACTTAACGACTTCACTTAGCGACCTCACGAATGCTAAACTTCCAATATATGTATGATTCCTAATTTACATATACACGTTGTTCTTCTTGAGTTGGTTGGAAAGAATTGCCATTCTGGCCCCAAAGAACCCCAAGAGGACAGTTAATAGAAATCGTGATAAATGCCCCGTCACAAGCTAATTGATTAAATGAAAAGATATTTGGTATTTTAAGTTATTGCCCTAGGTTTAGGCTATTGTACTCGCAGAAACATTGAAAAATAACTCACAGAAAAAAGCCTACGATTGAACTGAAGTTTAATAGAGTTGATGATACAGATGAGAAATTCTCTTGGTTCCAAAATCAAGAAATTTAATAAGTACAGTGATTGTACAAATATAATGCAAGCTCAACTGCGTGTTGGACAGACTCCAGCTGCAATACAGTTCGACATTGAATTAATTAGACTTCGAATGTCGTCCAGAGGTAGATGAACCTCCAAAATTTGAATAGCCACTTCTAAATCACGTATAGTATCACTGTGTTATCTGGTGTTTCAGCTGGTTCCACATATGTTGTAGATAAGACAAGTCTGAGTAACAGGTAAACCAAGGATCAGTGAACATGGAGTAGAAAGTCCTGAGTTACTCGACTTGTGTGCAGACGAGCCTCATCTTGTAGTAAAATTGCAGTGGAAGATTATTTAGAAAAGGTGTCGAAGAATATCAACATAACTCTAGCTCATTGGTACTACAATTAGAGTGGGCCGGCTATCATACGCTATGCTCTCCCAGACCTATAAGACTAGTTCACTGGCAGTGGGTCTCTCGACAGCGCGTGTGGAATTGTACCGTTCCCCAGGGAGTTTCCATACAATCATCTATACCCAAAATAAACCGGGATTCATGACTGAAAATCATATTTAGCCGGTCGATGGCATTCCACGTCGCTCTAGTTTGACACCACTGTAGATGGAGTTGCCGATGTTTCAGTGTTAAAAGCAGAATACGCGCTTGGATTGCAGATTCCCTTTCACAAGGTGAGTGGAAAAGGTTTGGGGAATAACTGGATGCCTCATATCTGATTGTAACATGGAACGAGTCATTGTGGGATCCACGAGCGTTTGCTGCATGATTCTCCAAACATCTCACCTTTCTGGTTGCTTCAGACTCGGTTTTCCTTAATTGGGTATCATCTCGTTTTCACCGCTTCCAACATGCTCTGACAGCACACTCCGAAGGATCACCCTGGTCATGGCGTGCTGCCATGACGCCATGTGGCAAGTCACATGGCGTGTCGGCCAGCTACGGTTTTTATGTGGATGATCAAACTCCTCTAAAAAAATCATGATCAAACTCCTCTCACGCATTTGTGCGAAATGTCTTCTCATATGTCTACCAGTCCTTCCTCAATCTGGGATTATTAAGTTTTCCTAGAGTTGGAATGGGATTACTACGTTTATATATATATATATATATATATATATATATATATATATATATATATATATATATATATATATATATATATATATATATGAATCTTACACTATGTATGAGCTAATTTAGGGCCCACTTTCTGATTGCAGCACCACCCCAAGGTGTGTAATCATGCATGTTAACACCAAAAATTTGGATCATTTTCATTTCATTCAACTACTTTGCAAAACTTCGCAACTGTAGCTCTCTTTTATCTTGGTGGACTATTTTCAATGTTTCTGAGTGTATATAACTACTACATTGTTTTTAATTGAAATATTTCTTTTTCTTAGGTGAAAGCATCAAGACCCGTAAATGCAGTTGCACTTTTAACATCCGCAGACAATCCATTGGGAAGATCGGTTGGGAATAATCTTGAAATTTTGGAAAGTGTTGAATGTTTGAGAGGGAGTGGCCCAAAAGATATTATCCAGCTTGTCGAAGCATTAGGTACGTTTGCTTCAAATAGAGAAATCATTAACCGTATTTCAGCTTTTTATAAAAAACTAGATTTATATTCAAAGAATATCAATTTTCCTTATATTTTTCTAACACCAAAATTTCATAAGTGTCCAATTAAATTTAGAACTATTACTAATGGTTTTAATACCATATTACACAACCAGGCAACGTGTTGCAAAAAGTTATACAACACACTCTAGACAATATCTCAAACTCCATTATTGTAAAGAATAGTAAAGATATCGTTGAGAACATGCAAGGTAAGGGTATTAAATCTTTGCATAGCTTTGACTTCGAAGACTTATTCAACTCTATTGATATAGAGGATATGATTAAAGTACTTAAAAATGTTTATATTAAATATTCATTAATTAAATTGATAAATTATGATAAATATAATACTATTATACAATTTGTTTTGAAAGAACATTACATATTTCATAATAACTATTATTTTTAACAAATTAAGGGTCTGCCAAGAGGTGGCCCAGCAAGTAATAGCCTGGCTAATATTTATTTACACTATTATGAGAATGAAAACATTTATACATACTCTTGTTACTTTTTTAGATACATCGATGATTTAATTATTTTCAGTAATAAAGTTGACTTTACTTCTATTTTTAATTATTATCCACAATACTTGAAACTAATAAAAACCAATTGCAATATAGAGGCAGCAAACTTCCTAGATCTCCAATTAAAAGTTGAAAATAAAATGCTAAAAAGTAATATTTTTGATAAAAGAGACTTTTGATTTTAATGTTATAAAAATGCCATATTGGAATAGTACCCTTCACATTTCAATTTTTAGAAATATTATTCTAAATTATATAAAAAGAAATAATGATTTAGTATCTGAAGAAGTATTAAGAATTAATAATTATAAAAAATTCTTTCAAAGTTGCCTAGACTATAACTATCCAGCTAATTTTATATATAAATATATGTCTTCAAAATTATAGCTAATTAATTATATTATTTAATGCATTCATTTCTATTTAGTTTATAGTATATAATTTTCTTAATATATTCTTATAATAAGTTTAGTTTATAAAAATATATATAGATGGCGCCACTATTCTTAGTTATGCTGTTTTTTTTGTGCATTGAGTCAGTACACTCATAGGATCTGACTACATCGGGTAAGATTCTAGTTTCTTCGCTCATTTAAATTATTATTAATTATGATCATAATCATTTTTTACCTCTTTTGCAAATATTTTTTGTTTACATATCTATATTTGTCTATTTCTCCCAGATTCCTATAGTAATTTAATATTCTAATTCCATTCTTTTGCTGTTATATTCACCCACGTGGATTTTGGGCCTTTGCCTAGGTTTATCTCCTGTGCTATTATGCCGAAAATTTCTGCTGTAGAGGAAGGTTGAGATCTCATAAAACACTGCTTAACCCTGTTTCACTGTCCTAAATCAGTGACAGCTCGGGAAATCCCAATAGTTTTTACCATTCTAGCTAAATTTCTTTTTTGGTTTGTCATGGTTCCATGTTCTTGGTTCTTTCGATTTGATCTTAAGATGTTTTAGGATTTATTAATCTTCTTTTTAGTTTATTTACCTATATACAGTGGGTGATCGGTTAACGAACATAATCCGCTCCAAGACTATGTTCGCTATCCGAATTGTTCGTTAACCGATCATCGATTCACCATAGACTTCTATGTGAAATCGATTAATTCGTTCTGGAGACCCTAAAAATTAAATTTTAAAAAATGTATAATTTCTTAGTAAGTCTTTTAAAAAAAATAATACATACATATAGTCTTGCATATTAATCAGTCCTTTTCATTTTTTGCTTATGGGGCGTTGAAGAACATGTCCAATGTCGATTGCTTTTCTGTCTTTTTCAGAATTTTCCGGAAGTAATTAATAGCATTGTCGTTGTAAAGATCCTCAACCCTACTGACATCAGCTGGTTTGGGTGCCATTCTAAGATCGTTTTGCTCTGACAGCCTCCCACTTTTTAAAAAGATCTTTAATGGCAGATGTCGGCATTGGTCCTCTTTCGTCTTCCTCTTGTTCAGAAGGAGACACATTTCGCTGTGTGTTTCTTGGTGTTTTTCATTCAAAATTTCTTGGAGTTCTTCTATCGTCAGTTCATCTTTATGTCCCATTATGAGCTTTTTTATGTCATCCTCGTTCACCTCCAATCCAGATCTCTAGCAGCTGTCAAAATTTAATCCATAATTTCAGGAGTGTCTCCGTGATCACCTCCGAATATGTGTTCGTTGTCCAAACACAAAAAAATCTTTCTTGAAAGTGTTCGTTATCCGATCTGTTCATTAACCGATCACCCACGGTATATGTATATACGATTCAAAGTAAGAAAACAGTTTTTTTTCAAATTTCATTCTCTGAATACTTTATCAATGGTCACTTGTCTTGGTTACCTGATTCTGTAAGTGACATTCTAATGACTTGTCTCTGTATTATTTCCTTTTCTTCATAACACTACTGCCTTCTTAATGCTGTGTTCTGCAGGGGTCCATACCTTACTGTCGTAATTGAACTATAGTCCCATTGTCCCCTTATGACTGATTAGCGGTTCTTCGATTTGAATAATCTGTTTTTCAATCTTCTCTCAATTGGTCACATTTTTTCTTATCTTACGGTGAAACGAAGCCCTTACAGATGATTTTACTAATTCTGAGGAATTCGTGCGCTCGTGGATGAGACGTAGAGTTCGTTACAAAAAAAAAGAAACATTAACAAGAATCGAACACAAACACGCAACTAATATTAAACGACGTTCAAAGTATGAGGGGAAGATCAACTCAAATACTCGAATGTAAATAATTAAACTTAAACTTATCTATTACTCTTAGAACAAAATTCGGGATCCAAATATTATCCCTCAATAAAGGGCATTGAAAAACTCAATGATCTTACCGAAACCTAATCAAATTTCATTCCTATAATTTACTAGCTCAATAACCAATCAATTCCATTCGATATGGCCTCTTTCAGATATCAAAGTTCAATTGCATTACCTGCATGACGAGCGATATAAACGAGTCGACCACTATAATTTCAAATACGTTCAATGGGTGATGTAGTCGGGGAGTGAGTGTTTGATTACGTTGCATGAAAAGCTACACGAGGGCTATAGGTAACGGACTTTGTAATTTTGAATTATGGCCAAGTGATGAAGATTACACCTGACTTGGCACCCCCACTCCGAACACCAACCGGAGGATTTTGAGCTTGGCAGATTTAACGTGCATCACCCCTTCTACATGGTGGACTTCACTGGTACTAGGGCCTCGAACTCATGACACGCCGGTTATGAGTCTGTGACCATAACACTAAGGTACTGCGGCCATGATATAATTGGGGAGCATGGAGACCATGGAAGATGTAGAAACTATCGTGCACTAAAGAAAGCTTATACATTTCGTGCGATACGTACAGAAGTGTTCACTTAGTAAAATAAAACTCCAGAAATGCGCTGCAGAAGGGGTAGGACCTCGGGATACGTTACTTCCTTGATGTAGTGCTCACTGTTCAGTGTCCCGCAATTTGGAGTAAATGGGATCGTCTATGATATCCAAAAGCATCCGAGATCATAACCCGAACGTTTGTTTAGTATTATGCTGAATAAGACACTCCGGGAGAAGGTGTTCAGTTTTGAAATATCTAACGGACTCGGGTTTATCGATGTGGTCTAGATTGTGGTGGGATTCATTTGAGAAAACGATTTGTTGCTAACCAGACCGCCATTGGCCATATTGGAGAGTTCATTATAGCCGAAAATGTTATGAGTCAGCGTCTAAGTCCTGCGAAGAGGAATCCTTGCTTGTAGCTTGTGAATCAAGGAAAGACAGACGAGTTAACACATGTACACTTGCTTCAATGTTATAACCACGCCCGACGTTGACAACATTGTGCAGTATGTTGCCTTTATACGTAAGAGATGTCTATTGAACTTTGATAACGTTATATTGTGTGCTGAGGAGGGGTGGACCCGACTGCCGACGAGGGGACGGACCCCCAGGAACCCCCCCCTTGTGTGCGCCACTGCTTCCACGTAATCCACGGTGCAGCAGACGAATTGACGAAGCCAACTTTAGTATACCTATAGCAGTAGACCAACGTGCTGCCAACTGCCTGGAGGAAGCTGTACGGTCATTCACAGCCATTCGGAATAGTTGTCGATCGTCGCGCGCTTTCCGTCGTCCACTGCCGGTTTTTCGAGTTGTTTGGTGCTCGTCGGTCCATTGCTTCCAAACTCGCATCACTGTGGAACTGTTTCGCGGCACACGATCTCCTGTTGTGCGATAGGAAAATCCTCCTTCTCGAAGGCCGATAATCCTCCCCCGTTCAAACTCCGTAAGTTGTCAGAATTTCTCCTTATTTCGTCGGGGAGGCATACCTAGCTCTCACTAAATGTTCGCCAGTAACAAATAATCATTAACTATTTTCAACGTCCCGCTACAGTCCTCTATTTATACGCTTTTAGCATCAGCTCAGAGGGTGCTGAGCACGCCACGCATACGCGGTGGCTCTGAAACTTTACTATTTTATATAACATCCTATACTTGATATTTGCTGCAAAGTTCATTTAATTCGGATGATTCCTTCATGGTGTTGCATTTTTTACAAACAGCAGTGTATGTTGTGAGATATGAGCTTTTTGATAAAGTAATATGAAGCAAAGGCTTAAAGTAACGATGTACTGATTATTAAACTTCGAAATATCGCATTTAAAATTTGGTTGAAGATGTCTGTATTTGTATATTTTTGAGCGCTGAGTAATTCTCTGGCATGAATTCTTACTTTTTTTCAGTTAACTTCAGATATAGTCTTGTTTTCATTACACTGAAAAATAAGATAGAACATATATCAAGCGAATTAAAGAGAATTCATAAAGTAAACTAATCAACTAATAAAAATTATCGAATTATCTTTGTATTTCACAGCGGACACAGCAATACATATTAGAATTTCATTTATTGCATACAAAATTCAAGATCAAAGGTGATCAGTAAGAAATTGTCGATAGGTAATATTTATCAGCTATTTTTGTGAGAATAATTTTACGGAGAAAAAAAGTAACGGGTCTTTTACACAAAATATAAGTAATAATTTCTATTTCTTTCTGTAATTTTTAATGAAATAATGGCATTTAATTTTTTTCATGGAATTATATCTTAACTTTGAGAAATTTTATCACCTAACTCAAAATGTTTTCAATCATGACAAAATACCTTTCTAAATGTGTTTAATTTATTGGTAACGGATGGAGAACATTATCTCATAATTATTATTGCCATTTTTTGCAGGTGCGGAACTTTTGCAAATTACTATTGGAGGAAGCAAGGAAAATATTAATAAAACCTTAAGTAATGGAGAGGCTCTTAAAAAGTTCCATGATATGTTAATTCACCAGCATACTGATAAAGAAGTTGCAAAAAATTTATGTTATGGAGATGCAAGTGAAGTTTTTAAGGATGAAGCGCCTTATAAGACCAAATTCACATATTCTGGTGAAGAAGGTACAATATCTGCGAAGTGTGTGAAATAATGTAATATTATCGTATATATTTATATATATATATGCATTAATACTATTATTATAGAATAGTTATAGATATATATAAACATTAATTTAAAAACAACAATTTTCCTGTAATAATTAATAATAAGTTTTTGATCGAATATTTGCTTAATGAAATTATTTACTTTTATAAAATACACATTAACATCATATTAGCACATATTTTTCTGAATAAGAGGTTATTATTTACTAAATACAAAACTATTATTGAGCGAATGTGTGCATGTGAAATGCTATTATTTATTATTCTTATATATTAAACTATAGCATTCCGTTCAAGATAATATTACTTGCAATTATTTGTGAATAATTGCGTGAATTTAATTTTTATATGGTGTCTTACATTTAGTACCTTTTTTCTTTTCAATTCATGATTATTTGAGATAAATGAAAAGCAAAGCAAGCCTCAATGTAGTAGCTAGAAAATAACATTCCCAATTAGTTATCACGCAGTTGTTGATATAATGTAAACTTTATTTTTAAAAATGAAATACACTTAAAATATAATGTGTTATTTTTATAATGGATGGTGATGTTTATAAAGAGTGTTTTATTCCAGGTACAGAAGTTTAAGTTAGCATTACTTTCCAAGATGGCGACCGATTTAACAGCTGTCAAGTGATTTATTCTCAGTTTGGTTTGGCAATTCATCAAAACGATCATCAAGCAAGGCGTAGATTCGTCGAATGGGCCCAAAACGAGATTGCAGTTGTTCCCGATTTTCATAAGCGAATTTTGTTTAGCGATGAAGCGCACTTCTGGTTGAATGGCTACGTCAACAAACAAAACTGCCGCATTTGGAGTGAAGCTAATCCACAAGTGTATGTCGAAACACCATTACATCCAGAAAAACTGACTGTTTGGTGCGCTTTATGGGCTGGTGTAATCATTGGTCCGTACTTCTTCAAAAACGCTGAAGGCCATAACGTTACAGTCAATGGTGATCGCGGTAGAGAGCCATGATTACTAACTTTTTCATTCATGAATTGAACAATCATGATGTCCAGGAGCTGTGGTTCCAATAAGATGGCGCAACATGTCACACAGCTCGTGCCACAATCGATTTATTGAAAGACACGTTTGGTGACCGCCTAATTTCACGTTTTGGACCTGTGAATTGGCCTCCAAGATCTTGTGATTTAACACCGCTAGACTATTTTCTGTAGGGCTATGTAAAGTCATTGGTCTATGCGGATAAGCCACAAACGCTTGACCATTTGGAAGACAACATTCGCCGTGTTATTGCCGATATACGGCCACAAATGTTGGAAAAAGTCATCGAAAATTGGACGTCCAGATTGGACTACATCCGAGCCAGCCGTGGCAGTCCTATGCCAGAAATCATATTTAAAATGTAATGCCACAAGATTATCTTTCGAATACAAAAAAATCATGTCAATTGAATAATACATCGTTGTTTTATTGCAGTTAAAAGTTCTATACCTCTAAAAAAATACCCTTTACTTCCTCTCTTTCGGCGGACAGAAAGGTGAGCGTGCTTAGTGATAAGAGCAATTTCGTCCACAATTTTGATTTGAATTTCGCTTAGTTCTTTAAATTTGTTCTTTTAACTCGTCAATTTTCGTAAGCCTTAATAGATATATATATTTTTTTAAATGTATGATTCAAACAAGAATTATTTAGGCTGAGATTTAAATGTTTTTGCAGAAGTATGAACAAAATACTACGGCGAATATATTTTTTTCATATCGAAGTTAGATACCTCTTTCTGTTTTCATATGTATTTATCTGTAATTAAAAACTTTTGAGCACAAAATATGACTTGTGAACCAACAAGTTTTCAAGTGTATGTGAAAATTAAATCCTTTAATTATTTCGTGTAGTAAGCGTTTTTAACAAATCATGTATCGTAAAAAATTAAATAGAAATTTTTCTCTCATTTTTGACGCAATGGTCTGAAATATCTGCACAGTTAAGGAGTTCATAAAATCCAACTAACAATGTAGTGAACATATTAAAGCAAGCAAGGGGGAAAAAAGGCTATTTTTCATTTATGAATGATTTTTAGTGTTAAGATACAAATAGTTTCAAGGCTTGGTATTAATATATATAGGCTGTTTGATTGGACAACAAAAAAATCTTAAAAATACGTAGACATGATATTCGATGTAAGGTTGGTTAATGTTGAGGAAGATAACCGACAGTCTTCTGATCCACTTCATTAGGAATTCATCGTTTTTCTTAACAACATTTTCTTTCTTATGATCCTTAAATAGAGCATGCATTAAAATTTCAACGTAATATTAAGTTTTGTGTTGCAGGATATGCGAAATTATATTAAGCAACTTGAGAAATCAAAATAACTGCCGTTAATATAACAGACTTTGTAACATACACAACAACAACAAAACCTAACAAGGTCGTTAATATCGAATGAAACTCTTCACTTGAACCAAAACCGACAGTTGTGCTAGACATATCTGGAACATCTACTGATGAAAGTTTTTTTTGATCCAGTTCGAAATAAATCAAGCTTGTTATAAAGTAGCGATGAATAGTTGTTAGTATAGGTAGTTTTATTCCTAATTTCAACTTGAATTTGTAATTATAGACTGAATTTTCGCTGTACACTAATTTTAATTTTTTTGTAATAGAAATGAACTATTTTTCTTTTATACATTTTAACGTGAATCTCATTATTACTTCTTTTACGCAGTTGTTTTTGAAAAATATTTAGAATTTTTTTTCATCTTACACGATTTTTTAAAGTTAGGAAACATATCCCCAAACTTACCATATGTCGCATGTATTTTTTAACACGACTTTTTGAACGGTTTTCTAAGGAACGTATCTATAGTGAAAAAAAAGTATTAGGTGTATTTCAGACTAAAAATTGAAGGCAATTGTTTTTAAAATCTTTGCTGCGTAAGACTATAGGGGAGGAAATGTGGAAATGGAAAAAGACATTACAATACAGATTTTTTTTATCCCTGTCCATGATATCATTTGTTTTGGCTGAGACATTAAACTGAGATAACATCTCTATAAATACGATTCATTTTTTTTAAAAAAAAAGATATTTTTTTTTTATCTACAGATTTATCTACAGAGCGCTGACATATTATGCACGTTTTACTAGTAATGGTTCTTTCAAGTTCTGTTTCTCCTCACAATTTAATTTTTATGAAATGCATTGAAATTACTCTAAAAATGATGTGTTTAATTTTTTGAGGAAGTTTCTTGACAAATTTAGCAACAATTATTTCGTAAAAAAGATTTTTCTCTTATTTATGAGAACGTGTGTTGATGGTTCCTACCCCTAACGATGCATCTCAGCCTTAACATTTTAATTAAAGATATTCAGAAACTTTGCGCATTGAAGGAATACAAATGAAATGATTTTATTTAAATATTTCTTTTTTAGGTTTCGTTTCAGCCATTGATCCTTTAGTTTTGGGTAATGTATGGAAAGATGAATATGTTTACAGTCTTCGTAATCCTGGAGTGGGTTTCCTAATTCTTAAGACTATAGGAGATGAAATAAGGAAAGGTAAGAAAAAATATGTTAAACAAATGTTTTATCCCGGTCTGTGAAAATGATTTTACTTGGTTTGGGATCATAAACTGAAATCTCTAAATCCCATTTAAAGAATAAGTAATGTAATCTATTTTGTTTTTATGCTTGTATAACTTTTGCTACGATATTTCATGATATTTAAAATCATGATTGGCTATAATATTCCCGATCTATGCAATAATTTGTATAAAATCTTTTCAAAATAATAAACTTCTTTTAGGTTTGAAAATTAGAACCTTAAATAGCTTCTTTGAATTTCAACTTGTAAGTTGTAGATTATTGTAGAAGATTCTTAAGATGAATTATGATAGTATAACCAAAGTAGTATATTATTCCAAGCCTTAACTGTGATTAACATTTTCTGTACCAAAGCACTAGATTTTGTAGATGATGGTGGAGAAAAATTTTTAGGCGAGAGATAACTACCTTAGGTTTTTCATAATCTATACATGAAACAGTCACAGTTACGATACTTCATTAGATGCAATTAAAATTGAGTACTACTTTTTCTTTCTTAAAACTCTATTAATACACAGACTAAATTCAAAATTTTGTAGCTTTAATCAATTTTAGTTGTGAAAGGTATCAATTAGTTATGAAGCCGTTAAATGCACTCTAATAGACGATATTGTCTTAGAACATATAAGAGCAAAATATATAACTTATGGGAGGTATTGAAACAGATATTAAAGATTTATCAAATTTTTTAAATGTAGTTAAACAGCAGGAAATTTGATTTTATGAAGAAATAAAAGATATATGTTTGTAGAAATATTTGAATTACTTGAATTAGTACAGTAGATTTATTTAAAAAACAACACTGATGGTCTAGAACAGCGGTCGCCAAACTTTTTGACCTCGCGGACCAATAAATTCATAACTTAAATCTCACGGACAACTATTAGGATTTTGTGAATGTTAAATATATTTATAGAAAAGAATTGTGATCTATATAAGAACGCAAACAATGCATCTTAAAACAACTTAACGTGATAAGTGAGTATATTTCACAATTTTCTGAGGACTAGTGAAATTTTCTTGCGGGCCACTAGGACCACCACTTTGGCGACCTTTGGTCTAGAACAGTGTTTCTAAACGTAGGGCCCACAAGGGGGCAATTTGATTTTTAAGGGGGACAACTCGAAATTGACTCATTTAGAGAGTAAATGATCTATTTATTAGTAATATAACCAATTATATAAAAAATATTTTTCACTACTTGTTTGTGTAATATGGGACAAATTGTAATAAAAGTATTAAATATCTGTCCGTATAACGATATTCTTTCCAAACGCAATCGTGCTACTTGTTTTGAATGGTACAAAATAATTAATGCTGGGATGAAGGTTTCAGTAGTGTCTTGCAGTATCGTTCACATTATTAATCGTTGGAATTAATTCAAAATAAATGTCGTAAAAGTCCCGTTATTTAAAAAAAAACACATAAATTGAATAAATATTAGTGATATATGAATGGTAAATAAAAATTCAGCTAGTAATTTTTATTAATTTCATTTTTAGAAGGATCATTTTCCGGAAACATTTGTCGTATGAAAAAGTTTGTCTTTTTTGCATTTGGGTATTTTTACTAGTTAACTGTAACGCCCCCGTTTGATAAAGCGCTACTATGTGTGTCCACGGAAGTCATGAGTTTGTAACTTCCGTTTTCCGCTTGATGTAAAAGACCCGAGATTCTCTTGAAATAGCTCCCTCTTTGTCTTGTCTTCAAAATGTGCAACTAGCTGCAGCCCATCTTTTGTCTTTGTTGTGTCGTCTATTTCCCGTTTTGTGAAAAATGTGAATAAAAGTGGAATAACTTTCACAAGATGATCCTCATCCATCCAAAATCTTCTACACTTACTTCTACTCTCGGTCAAATGATCCTAAATCAATAGTTTTATCACAAAAAAGCCTTAACACTCACCATGCCCCCTTTATATATATATATATAGAGAGAGAGAGAGAGAGAGAGAGAGACTAAATTCTCTACAAATGAGAGATGAGCATTTATCAATCAAAACCGAAAAATACAAATATAGTAAGAAAACCATACGTTGAAGGATATATGAGTTATTGAAATTTAAAAAATGGATGCTGCAGCATTATAAACATTGCTGACTTAGAACAGCTTAAATATAAAATAATTTATTTAAAAGTGGGGTTGAACATGTTTTGTGGCCAGCCAACCTTCCCATTTTAAGTTAATAATACTGCGCAATATGCGTATATATATATATATATATATATATATATATGGAGGGGAAGGAAATAAGAATTTTTCAAAGGCTTCCTACCCCATACTTACGTTCGATTTAGTTCAAAATGAGTTCCATAAAGTTATTTGTTAATATATATGTCTATCGATCATTTATCTCCCAACACAAGTGAAAACACCGGTTCATTTAAAATTACTTCAGAGGTAAAGATATAGGTTCGATAGTGTTATTTACGATTGCTTTGAAGATTTCGTTAGATAAAAAGTAATCTAAGTTGTCACGGTACCTCCTCCTCGTTTTAGTTGAGGTGGAGATCTCGCTGATCGTTCAGTTTCCCTGGTGGGATGCAAATGCATTAGTGATTGAGACAGAGGCGTAATGTACACCCCCGGGACACCAGCATCGTGAAGGAGGGGGTCTGTTATGCAATCCTTTGGCTTGGGGCCCAGAACCTGACTTTGCAATGAAGTCCTAATATTCTTCATTATGCCACTGGATAGAGAAGCCGTTAAATCAAACTCGAAAGGATAACGCGCGCACGCGAACTTATATTCACAATAATTAACTTTTATTAATTTAAGAGTAAGAATTAAGTACGCAATATGCTGACAAGGCAATAAATGATGAGAAATAACAGTTACGTATCTGAAATGAGATGCAACCTCTGGAACTCGCCAAAAAAAGAAATCCTTCAAATATCTTCTAATAGAGACTATATAATTCAGGCATTACTACCGAGGCAATATTGTGCACATAATAATTATTCTCTATCTCATTGACTATTTATATGTTATTTAGTAGTGACGTTCATTTACGGAGTTGAGTTGTTCTAATTCAAAGTGCCAATTCAGCTTGACGAGGGAAAAAACCGAATTAAAGATGATATGCCACGCGGATAGCCCAATGTTACGAAGTTTGAAGTGCGAAATTTTTTATTTTATATGTGTGCTAGTAAACCTGAAAGAGAAATAGTTAATTTAATGAAGTGTTCTAAGACTGCCGTTCACATTGCCATATATATAAGTAGAAAAGACGATTAAACAAAATAAATCGACCTAGAAGAAAAACAATTTTGACAGCACGGCACACACGGTAGTCATTTTTTTTACTAACAACTAAGAAAGGTCTTTCGACTCGTGAAATTTCGAAATGCTTCAAGATAAAAAATTTTACGGCATAGTTTGAAGAGTCTTAACTTAAAAACTAATTCAAAATTAACGAAATGAAGAAAACCCACCAAAGTTACTGGAATATCATCGAAAAGATACTGAAATGGATTAAAAATATCGTATGTCGGAACGAGGGGAGTGGAAACAAATTCTCTGACGAAAATTTTATTTCATCTTGACGGCCTCGATGACTACAAACAATATTGGAATAACTTGAAAAAAGGAATCGGAAAAAATGCTTTGATCGACAAATGGGAGAAGGGCTAGTATTGTTTTTTGGAGCAATTACTCACGAATTGTGTGAAATTCGGGAGATATGGACCCTAACCAATATCAAGTTATACTATGTAATTATATATTGTATGCGCTTGTATTAGGTGGTGCTAACTGAATATTTCAGCAGGAGAATACTTCTTGACATACATTTAAATCTACCCAGGAATGACTTAAAAATTTAAGAAAAGTGTTTTGCCGCTGCCAAATAATGTTGAGACTTGTTCCCTTTGAAAAATCTTTGGGATACATTACGTCACAGACAGTATGCTAATAATAAGCGCTTTTTTCTGTCAATGCACTAAAAGAAGCTATTGTAAAGGGATGACACAATATTTTTAAAATTGAACTTAACGACCTAGTCATTTCAATGACACATAGAGTGTTTGAGATTATTAGGAAAAAGGGAGGACCGATATCATATTCATTTTTGCACTTCGTTTATTTTTAAACAAGTGGTATTATAATGTGTTAACAGTGCATTTTTCATTTGTCAATAACATTTTTGTTAACTTAATTGTTGCATTATTCACATTTACTGAAATCTAATTATAAGAAATATGTTGTAATTTCATATTTCATGTGTTTAAATTATAATTAGAACCTTTATTTATTTTACATTTTCGAAGTTAAAGTGGTCTTATGATTGATTCCTTAACGGGTTGCATAATGCCAGAAACTTTTTATATATTAAGATCAAATGAGGTGTCTCACATTTATGCGAATGACAATATTTTGTCGCATACAAAAACGGACAAAGATATTAGCATTTCTCTGGTACTTTAATTCTTTTTCTGAAAATATTCCCTACACATATTGCTTTAAATGGATCACGAATGCATTTCAAAATAACATGGGATTATTTTACAGAGTTTAATATTAAATACATTTAAGCTTTAAATAGAAATACATTAACATTTTTACTAGTGGAATGCTTAACAAAAAGAAAAATTCTGTAAAGAGGAAAAATACTTCAGTAGTGACACACATAGGAATTTTTCAAGGGGGAAGGGTCCAGAGCCGGAAGTCTACCATTGTTATATTATGCTCCAATACACCACCCAATATATTATTTTGATTTGCCTAATATATTTAATAACTAATACTTAATTTAATTTTACGTGCTCTATATGCATAGGATTATAATCAATAAAAAAGAACCAAGGGCTTGGGGGGTCCGTACCCGAGGACCGAATCCGGATAGAAACATGCCTGACTACTCATTTCATACTAAGAGAGGACGATTGTGCATTGGTAATTATTTGCATCAAAAATGGTGATTTGCCCAATTTGTAAAATACAAACATTTTTTTTAAAAATCATGTTAAATTATTAATAAACCACAAAACTGAGAGAATACCATTGGTCACACACATAAAATCAAATTTTAACATCACTGATATAGAGATTGATTTCCCGTTGATTTCTAAACGTATAATCTTTAAACAGATTATGAATCTAAAAGAAGTTTTATAGATTGTGATAAATGAAAGCATTACACCATAAAGGTTACTCAAACATTCATCATTTTAAGAACGAGACAGCTATCAATCCTGTCGGTTATTGCTGTCAAGACAGAGAAATAAAAATGATTGGAGAAATGAGTTTTTTAAAACAAATGTAAAAAGAAAAATAGACGTTCTACCTTAATCTTTATAGATGTGATTTAAATATTTTTTGAAAAACGGGCGCATTTTTTTTTTTTTTTGCTTATTACAATGAGTTTTATCATTGTATTACATTAATTTAAAACGATATTATCAGAAAGTTTTAAAACATATTCTAGGTTTGACTTGCATTTCGTATCAAATGATAGATTTTATTACTATTTCGGTTTTTTATTCCCATTTTATACACATGAAAAAGTGTCAAGCATTAGGTATTGGCATAGTTATTACTTTTTGTTTCAAAGTCTCCGAACAAGAAAACATCACTTGACCATGGTTCAAAATTACGTGGTCCGTCGCCAAAAGCCCTCGTGTAGCTGAACAGTGCGACGTTAATATTAACTCACTCACCCGAACAAGAAAAATTATATATTCTATTTTCACTCGTTTTCTCATTTGGAGGCATCGCTTCCAAAAAAATAGGAATGTGTATTTGAATATAAAAAGAAAGCATCGTTTGTATAAAATTTTAAAAACTTATGTAAAATAATAAATTTATAAATGAAATTATTTTCTAACTCATGCACATTTCAATTGCTTTCTCATTTTGTACAATTGTAATAAGATCTTTTTCTTACAATAGGGGATGTATGGTTAGAATTTCATCATCATCGAGAAGAAATTACTCAAGATCACCGTACACAGTTAGCAAATGCTATCACAGTTTCTTCTCAACGAGTGCAGATAAAATTGATTGAAAAGAAAGTTTACTATAAAGATGATGCTTTGGTGGTGGAAGATTACTAAAATTGCTGAAGCTGTCTTCACTAATATCCTTCTTAAAAATAAATTAATGTATCCTAGTTGCCAAAATGCACTATTAAGGAGGAAAGAAATGTGATGTATTATTTGTTTTTTAAGGGACATATTAAAATGTTATTTCAGATATTATTATTGTAATGCTTTATTACCCGTATTAAATTTTAAAATAAATAAGAGAGTAATATTCAAGCAGCGAATTTATAAGATTCAAATTTTTCGATGGAAAAATTCCACAACAAATTTCTTAGAATATTCAGTTCACCTAACCTTTAGCGATTTCAAGTAGTATTAAAACTAAATGTGTGTGGTGTGGTACATAGATACTGGAGTCCAAATTTGTCTTTTTCTGGATTTATTCATAATATTTCGATAAACTTCAATAAAATAAAACTTAATAATTTTACAAAAATTAATTCCTTAATTTGACTATTAGGCTGAAATTATTCTAGAAAATAACGGCACTCCTAGAAGCCGAAGCCAAGATCAAGATTTTTTTAGAAAATATCCGCGATAAACAACAGCGACCAAACGCGCTGAAGCCAAGTTTCCCATTCTTTTTAGGATCTGCTACATTTCTTTTTCGTCGGGATGCATCCCACGGGGGTCTGAGGGCAGCTACCGATACTCTCCGCCCACGCAGGGGACGATAATTTACAACATCCTGCCCCCGGATGAACCAAAGGGGTTCATAACATTTCCATGTCTTCGAGCGATTAATTTTTAAAATCAAGCATTTCTTGGCTTCTAGCAAAAAGTTAAAATTTAAAAATATTATACAAATTAAATAATTAAATATTCTAACAAATTTCATTACACTAATAAGAAATAACACTTAAACAACAAAATATCCTGAAATTTAAGAAAAGAAAAAAAAAGATTTCATTATGCAAATTTTAAACATTGTCAAGAAAATTATACATTATAAATTTTCTAACTTATTAATAAGTCACTAATAAAGCTACTTATTAATGCTTGAAGTAAGCAAGAATTAAATGAGAGTAACACATTATTACTAATAAATCAACTCAAAACTTCAGAAATTTTCGTATAACAATATACATTAAGAAAATATAAAATAGTTCAATGCACAATTTTCAAGAATTATTCTAGCTAAAGCAACATTTAAGAATAAAATACTAAACTGCATTGAATCTAAGCAAATAAACATTATGAACAAATATTTTTGAAATAAAATTATTTCAATGATAGGCATTCAAAATATCATTACAAAATTATGTTATTCAAGAATGAGTACATGAGAACCTTGATATTTACAATGACAATAAATGTTAATCATTAATCCTGTATTTCTAAATTATACAACAATTGTACAGGACGTTTAATTATGTAAGAATCTGCCTTGATTTTACAAGCCCTCACCTTGCCATCTCTACCGGGAAATAATTCAAGAATTTTTCCCAATTTCCAGAAATTTCTAGGTAATTGATCATCTTTGAACAAAACAACATCATTAATTTTAAATTGAGAAGCATTTTTAAATGTGCTAGAATGAGCTGATCTTAAATTTAGCAAATACTCATTCTTCCACCTAGACCAAAAGGATCTCATTAGTTTTTCTCGATAATTAAAAGCCTTAATTAAGTATTTTCTGGAAGAGAGATTGGAATCAAGGTGAAGTCTTACAGGTGGCAGTGAAGTGATTCTTTTCCCTATAGTAAAATGTGCTGGAGTCAAAGGAATTGGTTCCTCTATTTCACTTCCAACGTACGTTATAGGTCGAGAATTGATCACATCCCTTCAATCTCAGTTAGAACAGTTAATAACTGTTCAGTAATGAGTGATGATCTTCCAAGTGTTTTTCGAAGTGCGACTTTCACAGAACGCACCATGCGTTCATAGAAACCACCCCACCAGGCGGCTCTTTCGACGATGCAATTCCACTTAATAGAGTGAGCAGAGTAAGAGTTTTTTTACATCTGCATGGTTCAACACTTTCCACATTTGTTGAATCTCCAATTCAGCACGTTTAAAAGTACGGGCATTATCTGAAATCACCTTGGAACACAAACCACGTCGAGCAACAAAACGTCGAAAGGCAAGCAGAAATGTCTCAGTAGTCATACTATCGACCAGCTCAAAATGAATACTTCTTGTTACGGCACAAGTAATTAACAGTATGTACCGTTTGGCATCGGTGTCTTTGACGAACAACGGTCCCTCAAAATCAAGCCCTACAATTGAAAAGGGAGGTGACTCCGTCACGCAGACGTCTGGAAGAGAAACAGTAACTAGACTTCCCGGATTAGAGTTAAATTTCTTACAAGTAATCCACTTTTTCAAGAGAGACTTTATAGTCTGACAAACTTTCAAAATCCAGTATTTCTCTCTCACCTGCACCAATGTGTGAGATACACCAGAATGAAATACTCGTTTATGCGAATCTCAAATTAATAATGCGACGCCAGTTTAACTTAAGTTAAATTGATTAAATTGATTAATTTATTTCGTTAGATCCATTTTAAATAAAACCTGGTTCTATACCATTATTTGAATTTTTTTTACATCCTTGATATTGTAAACGTTTCTTAATGGATCATCACGACAAATTTTCATCTCGTGTGCCACTATGTTTTATGTAAATTGATACTGTGAATTTTTTTTCTTGCAGTTTTGGTGCGAGGAAAAGTCCGAGAGTCCAAGGTGCAGAGATGACGCAGGTACTGGTGCTCTTTAATTTTTTTTTTCTTTTTTAATATTGATGTGAATTTTTTTTTCTCTATGCATGTATTTACGCGAGAGCCGATTAGTTAAAAGCTTTATTTAAATTTAAGAGTTCATGAATTTCTTTTGCCTTGCACGAGTGCTTGAAATTTTTTTAATTTAACGGTTTCCGTTGTGAATTAAACTCGCTAGAAATTTTGTCTTATCTAATAATTAAAAACATGCCACGTACACGACAATCAGACCCCTTAATGACGCAAACGGCGTCTGAGAAATTTAATCTAATTGATCTAATCCCAATGTACGACGGAGGTGAATCGTTAGGAATACGTAGGTTCTTAGAAAAAATAAACGATGTTGCGAATTTAGGCAAGTGGTCAAACGATGAGAAAGTAACAATTCTGAAATTAAAATTAGCGGGAATAGCTGAGGAATTTTTTTATCCGACCCAACCCACAGTCAATTGACAGAATATAACGATATCGCAAGAATTCTTATTGGAAGATTCGAGAAAGCTGTACCTTTATCAACGCGTCTCCAATTATTTTCATCGTGTATCCAGGGTCCTTCGGAGAGCGTACAGGAATTTGCAGCACGCATCAATAAACTGGGAACACAGATTTTCCAGTCAGGAAATTCGGCTCAAAATACCGCGGTGAGAAATGCGAACGACCAATTGTTACAATCTCGTTTCATAAGTGGTTTAAGAAATGACATCCGCCGCGTTGTGCTTTCTCGTGATCCTTTGAATTTAGACGAATCAATCAATGCGGCATTGATAGAAGAGCAAAATATGAAATTGAACCAAATAGCTAGCGAAGAGAGATCCGGTTTGTCGTTCGCACAAACGGAAAATCCAGTTCTTTCAGCATTAGCGGATAGATTAGAAGAAATGAATTTAAGGGTCGGCCATCTACAGGAGGCCAGTTCAGTCACAGCTCGTAAATCAGGGGAAATTCTTTTAACAGAAGGAAAACGTTTTCAAATGCTTTTATTTTGGAATTCAGGGACATAGACAGGCGGATTGTAGATAAAAACAGATGGACGAACGCGCTGCCCGTTACCAGCCCCCTCCCCCGGAGAAACGCGGCTAGCGATTATTCTATTTCAAGTCACCCCGGTTTAGATGGGAGACATGTCAATTTCAGAGAATCTGCTTTCCGCGACAATTACGCAGCCCCCAGGCATCCGGTAAGAGGGTCACACACAAATTCTGGGAATAGGGGTTTTCAACGTTATAACAGGAACGAGACTTTAAACTCCCGCGGAGAAAGCCGTATTTAGATTTTTTTCATTCGGTAGAGGAGCGGTTTTCTCCTATTCAATCTCGAGACAATATATTCGATCTACCAATAATAAAGGCTAATGTTAAACATCACAAATTTAGAATTTTAATTGACACAGGTGCATCCGTATCTTTAATGTCTAATTCTTTTTCACTAAAATAAAAAATGATAACTTTAGGGAATTTAATGTTTCAATTCAGATTAAAGCCGTAAGCGGAGACACGGTAGAAATTATCGGTTGCTATGAAATACAATTGTCATTGGGGGAATTTCAATTTCAACATATTTTTTTTTATAACGAAGCAAGAGATTAACGATAGTTATTGCGCTATTTTGGGATACGATTTTTTGAAATTATGGGACGCAGTCTTAGACATAGGAAAAAACCGTTTATTAATTAATAAATTTTCAATTCTGCTTATTCCTTATTCACTCCCTCCGCGTGTGGTACAGAGTAACTTTATACATGGATTCTTAAAACACAAAACGTGTGTGGGTCCCCATTCGGTCACAAATGTTCGCATACATGTTGAAACATTACCTAATTCGACGTCATTGGCCACTATTCAGAGTTCAGCAAAGCTACAAACTAAAAACATTCATTTAACTAATTCGCAAATCAAGATTAATCCACAGAAAAATGACACCATCTTAGAAATTAGAAACGATTCAGATAACATAATCACTCTTAACAAAAACATGAAAATAATTACTGTCAATAATTACGAAGACTTTTCTTCTGATTTTCCCGTTTCTCAAGATATTTTACCCCCACTCACGGAGAAAGATTTCAACCTTTCAGGTTTGGACAGTAAAATCAAAAGCAGATTATTTCAACTTTTAATTTCGCACAAAAGTGCTTTCGCTCGCTCTACGGTAGAATTATCCGCAGCCGCTACGGAGCATCATAGAATTAGTCTACAACATGATTATCCCATTAAATGTGTCCGATTTATAAAATTCCATTTAACTTAAGAAACGAATTTCGACGTCAAAAATAACAGATTTAGAAAAGGCGGGGATTATTTCGAAATCTAATTCTCAATATAATACTCCGGCCTTGTTTGTCAAACAAAAAGAAAAATGGCGCCTTGTTTTAGATTTTCGGAAACTCAACGAAATAACTTTGACTCAAGACTTCGTTATTCCAACATTGGACGACATTTTACATGAAATTTCGGGTTCAAACTATTTTTCGGCGTTAGACATGAAGTCAGCATTTAATCAAATTCCACTACACTTTGCGGACAGGCATAAGACGGCATTCTCTACTCCCGACGGTGATAAATATCAATTTAACAGATTATGTTTCGGTTTAAAAAAACTCGCCTAAAGCTTTTCAATCAATTGCACAGGAGGTCCTGGGAGATTTATTACACAACGGAGCTTTGGTTTATATAGACGACATTATTTTATTCACTAAAACTATAGATGAACATTTTGAACTACTGGGTAAGGTTTTTGAACGCTTTGAAAGAATCCACTTAAAATTTAATCCGAGTAAATGTCAGTTTTTAACAAAAAGTTGTAAATTTTTAGGGTTTGTGGTAACGCCGGAAGGCATTCTTATAGATAAAGATAAGTCCGTATCAATTAACGAGCTTCCAGTTCCAAAGGATCAAAAACAAATTAAATCGTTCTTAGGATGCTGTAATTTTTATAGGAGATATATCAAGAATTTCGCAAAACGTGCACTTCCCTTAACGAATCTATTGAGAAAAGACACTCCATTTGAGTGGACATCTGAAACGCAGGAGGCATTTGATGATATTAAGAAAGCCATATTGAATCCACCGGTCTTGGCTCTACCTGATCAAAACGCGGAGTTACAAATAACAACGGACGCTTCTTCTCGCGGCATAGGGGCAGTTTTAGAACAAAAATATCCTATAACTCTGAAGTCAAACCTTTATATTTTTTTTCTAAGAAACTAAATCCATCACAATCTAAATATAACGCAACGGTTTTGGAATTTTTCGCGATATATACAGCATTAAATTTTTTTAGACCTTTCTTGTTAGGCAGAAAATTTAAGGTTTTTACCGATCATAAGCCTCTCGCAGGATTTCTTTCTAATAAAAATCCCTCTTCCAAAATTTTGCGTTGGAAATTGGCTCTGGAAGAATTTAATTACGACATACACTACATCAGGGGATCCTTAAATTCAGTCGCAGATCATCTTTCTCGTTATATTAACAACATCACAATATCTTTACCGGACTCTAAAGATCTTATTAATATGCAACGCGAAGATTCTGTTTTAAGAACTATCATACAAAAAATTGATCAAAATGATGTTAGCCCACAAATCAGCAACTATTTTATTAATGGGGAAGGTTTGTTATGTCATTTGTCCAAGCGCCCCTCCAGATCACCCAGGTCTAACACCACTAGAAAGCAAGTTTGCATTCTACATTGTCTAAAAGCTAAAATTCTCGAATCAGTTCATTCAGAATATGGAGGACATCTCAAATTTTTTAAAACATACCATCGACTCAGGAAAACTTCTTTTGGCATAACATGTACAAAGACACTAAAAATTTTGTTCGTTCTTGTACCATATGCTTATCTCGAAAAAACGCCTTTAAAATCCCGCCTGCACCCCATCAACTTGTTGAACAAAGTACTGAACCAGGAGAAACGTGTCATATGGATATTTTCGGTCCCTTAAAAACCACGCTTAAAGGTAATATATATATATATATATATATATATATATAAAGGTATATATATATATAGCTATGTTTTATCTATGATAGATGCATTCACAAAATATATTCACATTGTTCCACTTCCGGATATTAGGTCCAGTACGATTTCAAAAGCTTTCTTTGATAATTACATTGTACACAGGGGTTGCCCACATAAATTAGTCGTAGATAACGCTACATATTTTAAGAGTTCCGAATTTGTTGAATTTTGCAGAGTCATGGGTATTCACAAAAGGCACATATCAAGTTATTCCGCTCACGTCAACGGTAGGGTAGAGAAACCCAATCAATCGCTAGCCAATATCCTTGCATCAATTTCACAAAACACAAACGATTGGGATGAGCAACTCCCGCACACCATGTTAGCATTAAATTCAGCGATCCATGAAGCTACATACACATCTCCCTTTTTCCTAGAGCATGGCAGAGATATTCGATTATCTTACACTTACGAAAAGAATTCCGATACACCACAAAATAAGTATGAATATCTCAAGAAACTTTTACCGTGTGTCTTTGGAGCATACTTTCAATAAAGTTTTAAAAATCTAAAGGATCAGGAGGCATCACATGTTGAATTGAGTACGAGAGCGACAAAACAACATCACTACGATTACAAATTCGGGTCCTTGTGTTTTTATAAAGACGCCTAACATTAAATCTAATTTATCTCCAAAACTCAGACCTAAGTTCGAAGTTCCTTACAGAGTAATAGAGCGTTTTTCTAATGTCAATTATAGGGTTCAACATGTAGAACAATTGAGGAATAGATTTAACACGCATGTCAATCGGATGATTCCATTTATTAAGAGATTTTCATATTTGCTCTTGAAAAATTTGGATGATTTGCAACCAGACGAGACGGAGGTTAAGGGTATTGTTCCAAGTCCACGGTATAATTTAAGGGCTCGTGCAGGCAATTTGACTCGTTAATACATTTCAGCGCTAAAATTTTTTGAAGGAGACTGATATTTTTTTTTTACAATTTTTACACTTTGTCAATTCGAGAGCACACATTGAATGGTACCTGTCTCATAGTTGCACCTTGTTTTATGTCATGTTTGATGTTTTAGAGAGATCAAATTTTGTACTTAGTTGTTTTTTTTTTGATGAATTCCAGTTCAATTTTTTATGCAGTTTGTTTTATGTCTTGATTTGATGCTTAAATGACATAGTGTTGTTTGTGGTTAATATCAATTTTAACTCTAGATAAAATATTTTTATGCTGTGTGTTTTGTGCAATATATTAAATAAATTTTGTGTAATGCAAGTGTTATTCAATGATAATCGTGTACGTACGTCAATTTTTAATTTTATAAATTTTAAGCTTTAATTTATGTTTGCAACAAAGATCAAATTTTGGGGTCTCTGGACACCTGTCATGAAATTTGAATGTTGTTGCGATAAATACATATTTGAAATTTTTTTTTCCTCATCTATTACATAATTTGTGTTGTTATTATTATCTAGTAATTTTAATTTTTTTCATACAAAAGGTTCTTTTATTTAATAACTTAGTTTATGCTGATTGATTGTGTATAACTGTGTACTTTCTGGTTAAATTTTGATTTTGCATAGAAGATTAATTTTTTTTTGGTAACGGCATTTTGTTAGAATTAATTTATTGCTAAATTTTGTTGGTGTATCAATTTTAAGTGGTTGTATATTTCTAAATGATGATAACATTGGAATTTGTGCTCGTTAAGTTATGGATAGAGATGGTTGTTTGAATATTTTCCCTACGAAATTATGTTGAAACTTAAATTTTTTCGTTCATGTTGTTTTGTTATGTGAGATGATTGCTAACTTTGATTTAAAATTTTATAGTGTTTCGGTTAGGTGTTTCAATGCTCATTTAATTTTTGTGTTGTTTGTTTTGCTATAGATTTGGAATTTTTTTGTTGTTTATTCAGGGGTTTAGATTAATTGTGGTTGTTAAATTAATGTGCAGTCAATCATTGTGTCTCGCTTGTGTGCTAAACTTTACTAGGAATTGAAGGTTTTGTTTGTCGAGATAGTATTTCTGTTGGTTTAGATTAATTGTGGTTGTTAAATGAATTTGCAGTCAATAATTGTGTTTCGGTTGTGTGCTAAACTACTAGGAATTTTGATGTTTTGGTCGGTCGATATTGTATTTTTTTTCTCATTGATGCTAGGCTTACATGTGTTGATTTATGTTAGTGCGGGTAGATTATTTAACTGAGTGTTGATGTTGATTTAATTTTTTGTTCTGGATTTTAATAAGTAGATCTGCTTGTTATTTGGTTATAAGTTTTTTTTTGGTTGTTGTTGGTACTGGAGGGATTGGTTGGTTTGTTCGCGGTGTAGACATATCTTCAGTTCTTGGGTTGTTACGATGATGTTATTAAGATTATCTGTGGAGTTGTGCTTAGAATAGTGTTGTGTGGATTAGGCATTCTTATCTGTGGAGTTGTGCTTAGAATAGTGTTGTGTGGATTAGGCATTCTTATCTGTGGAGTTGTGCTTAGAATAGTGTTGTGTAGATTAGGCATTCTTATTTGTGGAGTTGTGCTTAGAATAGTGTTGTGTAGATTAGGCATTCTTATCTGTGGAGTCGTGCTTGAAATAGTGTTGCGCGTGTTTATCCTTGGGTTGCGTTTTCAATTTATCTCTGGTGTACTTGAGCGACGAGAGATGGCAGCTGCTTTGTGTGTTCTATACGTTTGATCGGGGGTGAATTATCTGTTGTTGGACGTTTTGCTTGTGAAATTTGCTTTGTGTGTTCTATATGTTTGATCGGGGTGAATTATCTGTTGTTGGACGTTTTGCTTGTGAAATTTGCTTTGTGTGTTCTATATGTTTGATCGGGGTTGAATTATCTGTTGTTGGACGTTTTGCTTGTGAAATTTGCTTTGTGTGTTCTATATGTTTGATCGGGGGAGAATTATCTATTGTTTGGACGTTTTTTTTTTTGCTTGAGAATTGAGGATTGGAAATAGAGTGAGAGAGAGAAATATCGTTTTCAATTTAACTTTTGCGCTTGAGTGATGGGGGAAAGGGGGTGAAGTCCATTTCCTGTGACTCCGCCGATTTTTTTTTCTCGTGGGATCCCCCAAAGCAGTCTCGAATCAAGGCTGGACAGGAAACGGCGTGAAGTCCATTTCCGGTAACTCCGCGATTTTTTTCTCATGGAACCCCCTTCCAAAGAAGTCTCGCATCAAGGCTGGATATGGAAACGGCGTGAAGTCCATTTCCGGTGACTCCGCTAATTTTTTTTCTCATGGGACCCCCCTCCCAAAGAAGTCTCGCATCAAGGGCGGGATACTGTTTGTTGATTGAAAATTCTGTTTCTTGGTCACTCCTTTTTCGCAGGGACTCTCCTCCCCGCGAGCAGCAGTTCAGGGGTGGAATTTTTGGATGTCGGATTCTTGGCGCCTTAGGAGGGAACTTCCCCTCACCCTCCCCCCTGCTGTCGCAACATGAGATAAGGGACTCAGCAAATTTTTTTTTTTCAAAAGTTTTTTTTTTTTTTTTTTCTTCCCCCTTGCTTCCTGTTTTTACGTTAGGATGCTGGAATGTTGGAAGAGGATTGGGTGTGAATTTTTTTTTTTTTGTTGTTTCACTACTTGTTTAAGGAGTTAGATAAGTTTGAGTTAGGGATTTCGTGGAATATTTGAGAAAGTTATTTGAAGGAGATAGGTAAAGTAGAAAGTTTGCACTCATGAATTTGTTGAAGAATTGGGAAACCGAGAAAGTTTTTTTTTTTTTTTTTTCATGGAGATAGATAAGTTTGCGTTTGAAGTACGTTTATTCGATAGTTGTTTTTATGGAAATGGATAATTGAGTTGAAAAGAAAGTTATATGGTTTATTTGAGAAAATTGTTTGATGTACAGAAGGATATTTTGATTTAAGGATTTTGGAGCAAGGGAAATTGAGTTGATATAATTATACGGTATAATTGAGAACGTTGTTTTGATGTAGATAGGGTAATTTGAGTTAATGATTTGGTACGGTTTCGAGTAATTAAGTTGATGAACATAGATAAGTTGAATTAATGATTGTGTGGTATATTTAATTAATGTTTTGAGATGCAATTAGGAAAGTTCGAGTTGAGGATTATGTGAGATTTTTGTAAATAAGTTGATGCGCAAAGATGGGTTTTAGTTATTGGTATTGTGGAGCAGTCAATTGATTATTCGGAAGTTGCAGATAAGTTTAGTTAGTGTTATTAAGGAATAAGATGTGAACGATCTGAGGAAAGGCAATTTTGGATTATCGAGGAATCATTTTAAGGTTACTGCGAATTTTAGGTTGGTGTTATAGAATTATATTTGAGTTATTAATTAGAGGACTTTCGATGAATTGAGTTAGCGGTATTGTTGTAAATCGAGGATCTTGTTTTTCTTTTTTTTTCGTGTTTGTATATTTGTTGCGCGTATAGTGAAACATTTTGAGTTTTTTTTATATATATTATCTGGACTTGATACATTGTATTACGAAGATTGGTAAAAAGTTATGTTGATTAGTTAAGCGATATTTTTTTTTATTTTGGAATTTATGTTTAATTTTGTGTAACACTTGCAATAATTTTCTTTTAGTTAAATTACTTTACTCTGTATGTGTCGCCTCATATAACTTGGGTTGCATATCAATTTTATGTTTTTAATTTTTTTTTCTGAAATTTTCAACTGCACTTGTGATTTCTGGAATTCATTTCTCAAATGGAAATTCGAATGTATTGAATGTGGAAGAAATTTTTTTTTCCTCTCAAATTTAAATTAAAGGCATTAATCGCTATAGTTAATTTTTTTTACAATCGGATTTGCAAAATTTTTTTTATCTTAATTTCATTCTGTCTCTTGTGCTGGCGTTTGCGGCATGCAGCAAATCGTTTGCGCAAGGAATGGCATGTATTTTTTTTGTGTTGCATTTGTAAACAGTGGGGTGCATACTGATCACATGCGCACTCATAGTTTGTAATTCTAAATTTAATTACATTAATTTTTTTTCTTAATTTCATTTGTAACCAATGCTCGTGGTGAATTTTTTTTTTAAATTCCTTAGGCTACTCAGCATTCTTAGAGGTTATAAATTTTTTTTGTTACCATTTATACGACTCGTTAATTTATAGAATTTTAATTTGCAAATCTGAATTAATTACGTTAATTTTTTTTAAACTTTCATTTGTAACCAATGCTTGTAGTGAATTTTTTAATTTCTTAGGCTATTCAGCATTCTCCGAGGTTATAAATTTTTTTTTCTCCACCTATGCACACCCATCGTTTCAGTCTCTAAATTTTTTTACTTTTACTTAATTATTTTCACTAAATATTGTTATCAATGCTCTTAGTGAACCATTGAAATTTCTTATGCTTTGAGTATGTGAAGAGTTCTGCTAGTAATTTTTTTTGGTGGTCTGGGACATGCACTTCACATTAGTCGTGTCAAGATTTCGATGTTAAACGATTATGAGGTGTCTGTTTCTGGGTGCCACGCTTGAATTGTATGTAGATGTTTTCACTAGCGTTTATTTTTTATCAATGTATTTTGTTCAATACTCCCATGTGTGGTTATTGTGAGTAGCGCAGTTGTTAGATACGCAAATTTTGATATTTTTTTATGTGTTACTTGTCTTAATTTTTTTTATTATTTAGTGGCACACGATTCTTTGTGATTATTTAATTAATTCTATTTGTCATTCAGTGTTTGATGTTTTTGTAAATTGTTTGGGTGATCCATTCAGCGAATTTTTCTTTCTCTTCGTACATGAACGTAATTGTAGTTGTTGATAGTTAATTTGTTTTTCCCTCACGGAATTGGGTAGGAACTTTGGAAATTGCTTATAATTTTTTTTAAATTCTTATTTTATGTTATTAGAGGTAAGAGGAGTTGAAGGTTGGTGCTTGGAGTCTTCGACGGTGGTCACAAAGGGCCAAGTTTTATTTGTGGTTTCATTACTAATATGGTTTCCCTGGGAGACAAAGTTTTTTTTTATTTTTTGCAGTTTAACAGATTTCGTTCGAGATATGGAAGCGCTGATGGAGCTGCGGGCATCATGGACGAGTATGGGCAGAACCCCTACAGGATTCAAACAGCACCGGAAGATCAATAGAACGACGAACTATAGTGCTTTCAGTGAGATTACGACGCTCCAGACATTTTTTTTTCTCCCATCAGGACGTGGACAGCTGTTCGTGAACCAGGAGTCTGTGAATCAAGAGTCCGTGAAGTGCCTGTTGAAAGGAAGACGAGTCTTTCGCGACTGACTATACAAATTTTTTTTGGACTTTGATATGGACATTTCCTCAATGAATTTTCATGTACTGGATGTGCCGACGCTAGGGCAATTTTGTATTTACATTTACTTAACTGAAATTTTTGTGTTTCATTATTTTTAGTTTTATTAATCTGAAAGAGGGGAGGAGTGATGGGAGGTCACCGGTCCAATAAGAATTCTTGCGATATCGTTATATCGTTAATTGACTGTGGGTTGGGTCGGATAAAAAAATTCCTCAGCTATTCCCGCTAATTTTAATTTCAGAATTGTTACTTTCTCATCGTTTGACCACTTGCCTAAATTCGCAACATCGTTTATTTTTTCTAAGAACCTACGTATTCCTAACGATTCACCTTCGTCGTACATTGGGATTAGATCAATTAGATTAAATTTCTCGGACGCCGTTTGCGTCATTAATCCGGTCTGATTGTCGTGTACGTGGCATGTTTTTAATTATTAGTTAAGACAAAATTTCTAGCGAGTTTAATTCACAACGGAAACCGTTAAATTAAAAAAAAGTTCAAGCACTCGTGCAAGGTAAAAGAAATTCATGAACTCTTAAATTTAAATAAAACTTTTTAACTAATCGGCTCTCGCGTAAATACATGCATAGAAAAAAAATTCACATCTTATTGTTTAAAAAAAAAAATTAAAGAGCACCAGTAATGCGTCATCTCTGCACCTTGGACTCTTGGACTCTTCCTCGCACCAAAACTGCAAGAAAAAAAAAATTCACAGTATCAAATTACATAAAACATAGTGGCACACGAGATGAAAATTTGTCGTGATGATCCATTAAGAAACGTTTACAATATCAAGGATGTAAAAAATTCAAATAATGGTACAAAGAAAAAAATTTAATATCCTGGTCACTGGCACCAGATAATGCGACGCTTACTTAATTTAAACTAATTAAATTATTTCATTAAATCCATTTTATATAAAACCCGGTTCTATTCTCCTAGGTGCGCCACATTATAGCTTAAGTTTAAACATTAGATCTTTTAAAGACAAATAAACTGTACGCTAAATCAAAAGACATTCTTTAAATAATTATTAATTTATTTTTTAAAACAATAAGATTGAAATTACGTTAAAGCCTAAAGAGATACATAACAACTTTACTTAACTGATAGAGATCGAGTGAGAGGAGTCATGGCGCTGCCGGGAGTCCACTAATTGGAAGGGACGTGTCAGACCAAGTGGGTGTGAGAGAAAAGCCTCCGAGAGTGTGTCAATTCGGGGTGCATCCGCTTTTATTCCGCGGCAGTTTTCTCCTGTATTCTGGAGCGGATTATTTACAGAAACTCAATCAATTTATCTGATTGGTCTAGAGTCAGCGGAAGGATATCCTCTCACGGTCAATGACATCCCCCAAGCGCGGGAAATTCCCAATGACACTCCCTATACTGTGATGTAATTTATGAGAGGCGCATTCACCAAATTCCATTTGCTGTAACAATACCCCTTCCAGGCGTGAGAACGCGTCACCCTTTTCGGTGGGGTAAGAGGCGCATTCACTGATAAAATTCCATTTGTTGCAGAATCTGCCATCTAGGAAAGGGTTCAGCACAACAACTTCAAGTCCTTTTGTAAAGTTTTATTACTTTTCAAGCAAGTAATTTCACTGGTGTAAAAATCCTTTTGAGTTACTTTCACTCAAAATATTTCTGCATTCGAGAGCTCTTCCGCTGCTAGAGGACCCTTTACGATGTCTTTCCGTCTAAGTGACGGAAAATATAAGAAAAACGAAAAATATAAGCTGTAATTCTTAATAGTTTAAGCAAACTACTATATTTGTCTGGATCGATAATTCTCTCGTGTGTAATTGTTAAGTTGACAATAAGACTGGATTTCAACTCGACAGTTTCAGAAGTCATCGATTCAAATCCTTCTAATTTGGGCCAAAGGTTTTCAGAATCTTTTAACCATTCAGCACCATGCCACCATTTTTCGGAATTTATAAGCTCTTTGCTAGTTAGGCCTCTAGTCAATAAGTCAGCCGGGTTTTTCTTACCACTGCAATGCCTCCAAGACACAGGGTCTGTGTTTTCTTGACTTTCCGAGATTCTATTTGAAACGAAAGGTTTAAATTTGGATTCTGAGCCCTTAATTCAATATAGCACAATCGTCGAGTCACACTCGACAGTATTATTCTTTTAATATCCTTGAAAATTCTCTTAAGTTGTTTTACTAATCTAGCAGCGATTACGGCACCCATTAATTCTAGCCTAGTAAGAGTTATCTTTTTAATAGGGGCTACTCTAGATTTAGAAATAACGAATGTAGTATTAAATTTGCTATCAAAAATTTTATATCTTAAATAGGCCACAGCTCCAAAAGATTTTGGCGAAGCATCTGAAAATATATGTAACTGTAAATCATTTCTATTAATTAAATTTGTGGGGGAATAGTAGTATCGCGGAATCATTAAATTTTGCAAATATTCTATAAATTTCAAAGTAACATCAATATGAATAAGATTTAAATTTTCTCCGGAAATCAGACATTCATTTAAACTTAAATTATTTTCTTGTTTACTACTCGCATCATAAACTACTCCCGTTTTTGTACTGGAAGAAATTTCCCTGAAAACTTCATGATGGGGCATTACATATCCAGCAAAATAATTTTCAGTACATCTTTCTATAATACCTTGCTTTAATTGTTTTTTCATAACCGAATTATACCTTTCAAATAATGACTCATCCCGATAAAATCTTTTTTCAAAAGGAATGAATCTTTTTTCAGCAACGTTATAGTTACTACTTAAATTTCCTTTTATACCGTTCGTCTTTAATTGCAATGGCACCTCACAACACCCATTTCCTTTCTTTATTTCTTTTCCGAAATCGCGTAAGCTAACCCCCGTTTTAGCACTCACTTCATCCTCCTGCAAGAAAGTATCAATTTCGATCAAGTCGTTTTCGACCCCCGTGCAAAAAATGCTGTAAACAGCAGCTGCGTGCTTCTTCACTGTCCGAGAGTAAGGTAATTGACCGATCAGACTTTCCCCAAAAAGAGAAGGGATCATAAAAAAAAAATAAATCCTTGTTTATTTTTCTAGGCTTCCCTGTAATAGTATTGACCAAGAAATTCGCACCAAGTAAAATCTTTATCGGACCGTTCTGGAAAGTATCAGCTATTGATGGGGGGCCGCCTTTCCATAAGGATTACAACAGTAATTTGTATATCGGCCCTGTTGTTGTTTACAAGAAGAAGAATTTCTGGGAGTGCCTCTCACCCCACCGAAAAGGGTGACGCATTTCCCACGCCTGGAAGAAGGCAATGTACCCATAAATACATCATGGTATGGGATGTTTTTGGGAATTTCCCGCGTTTTGGGGGAGTCATGGACCGCGAGAAGATATCACTCCGCTGACTCCAGACCAATCAGAAAAGCTGATTGTGTTGCGAAAAAGAATCCTCTCCAGAATATAGAAGTAAACCGCCGCGAAATATAAGCGCTTGCACGACGAATTTAGTCACTCTCTGACACAAATTTTATCACCGATTTTGGTCTGACGACCCTTTGACAAAATGCCGCGGTTGGAGACTCGCGAGATGAGCACACCATGTTCTCTCTCTCTCTCAGATCCTAATTCAGTTAAGTAATCATGTATATCCTTAGTATTTAATATAATTTCAATGTTATTGTAAATAAATTAAGTGTTAATTTAAAGAACGGCTTTTTAATTTAGTGTCCTGTTTTATTTGTCTTTAAAGATCTAATGTTTAAACTTAAGCTATAGTGTGACGCCAAATGATAAATTAGAACCTGGGTATTATGAAATGAATAATAAGATTAAATTAACTTAAGTTAACCGGGCGTCGCATTATAATGGTACCGTGACAGGATTTTAAATTTTTTTCTTTCTTTGCACCATCATCTGGTGCCAGTTGACCAGAATCTTAAAATTTTTTGGTCGTTAGAAAATTTTTACATCCTTTGAGTTAGAAATTTTTTTTTACAATTTTTTTTTTGTAAACTTTTCTTGATGGATCATCAGGACAAAATTTCATCTCGTGTGCTACTGTGTATTTTATGTATTGCTTGAATTTGATACTGTGAATTTTTTTTTCTTGCAGTTTTGTCAGAGAGTCCGGGGTGCAACGATGACGCAGGTACTTGTGCTCTTTAATTTTTTTTTCTCTTTCAATATTGATGTGAATTTTTTTCTCTATGCATGTATTTACGCGAGAGCCGATTAGTTAAAAGTTTCATTTAAATTTAAGAGTTCATGAATTTCTGTTGCCTTGCACGAGTGCTTGAATTGTTTTAATTTAACGGTTTTCGTTGTGAACTAGATTCGCTAGAAATTTTGGTCTTAACTAATAATTAACAAACATGCCACGTACACGACAATCAGACCCCCTTTTGACGCAAACGGCGTTCGAGAAATTTAATCTAATTGATCTAATTCCAATGTACGACGGAGGTGAATCGTTAGGAATTCGAAGGTTCTTGGGAAAAATAAACGATGTTGCGAATTTAGGCAAGTGGTCAAACGATGAGAAAGTAACAATTCTAAAATTAAAATTAACGGGAATAGCTGAGGAATTTTTTCTATCCGACCCAACACATAGTCAATTGACAGAATATAACGATATCGCAAGAATTCTTATTGGAAGATTCAAAAAAGCTGTACCTTTATCAACGCGTCTCCAATTATTTTCATCGTGTATCCAGGGTCCTTCGGAGAGCGTACAGGAATTTGCAGCACGCATCAATAAACTGGGAACACAGATTTTCCAGTCAGGAAATTCGGCTCAAAATACCGCGGTGAGAAATGCGAATGACCAATTGTTACAATCTCGGTTTATAAGTGGTTTAAGAAATGAAATACGCCGGTTTGTTCTTTCCCGCGATCCTTTGAATTTAGAGGAATCAATCAATGCGGCATTGATAGAAGAGCAGAACATGAAATTGAATCAAATAGCTAGCGAAGAGAGATCAGGCCTGTCGTCCGCACAAACGGAAAATCCAGTTCTTTCAGCATTAGCGGATAGATTACAAGAAATAAATTTAAGGGTCGGCCGTCTACAAGAGGCACGTGCAGTTACAGCTCGTAAATCAGGTGGGAACTATTTTAACAGAAGAGAGAACGTTTTCAAGTGCTTCTATTGTGGTATTCAAGGACACAGACAGGTGGAATGTAGGAAGAGACAAAGGGACGAACGCGCTGCCCGTTACCAGCCCCCCGGAGAAATGCCGCAAGCGAGTATTCTTCTTCAAGTAGCCCCAGGCCAGGAGGGAGGCATGTACATTTCAGGGAATCTACTCTCCGCGACAATTACGCAGCCCCCAGGCATTCAGTGAGAGCGACACACACAAATTCTGAGAATAGGGGTTTTCAACGTTTTCGCACAAATCAGAATTTAAACTCCCGTGGAGAAAGCCGTATTTAGATTTTTTCATTCGGTAGAGGCGCGGTTTTCTCCGATTCAATCTCGAGATAAAATATTCGATCTACCAATAATAAATGCAAACGTTAAACATCACAAGTTTAGAATTTTAATTGACACAGGTGCATCCGTATCTTTAATGTCCAATTCTTTTTCACTAAAATAAAAAATTATAACTTTAGGGAATTTAATGTTTCAATTCAGATTAAAGCTGTAAGTGGAGACACGGTAGAAATTAGCGGTTGCTATGAAATACAATTGTCATTGAGGAATTTCAATTTCGACATATTTTTTTATAACTAAACAAGAGATTAACGATAATTATTGCGCTATTTTGGGATACGATTTTTTGAAAGTATGGGATGCAGTTTTAGATATAGGAAAAATCCGTTTATTAATTCATAATTTTTCAATTCCGCTTATTCATTATTCACTCCCACGCGTGTGGTACAGAGTAACTTTATAAATGGATTTTTAAAACACAAAACGTGTGTGAGTCCCCATTCGGTCACAAATGTTCGCATACATGTTGAAACATTACCTAATTCGACGTCACTGGCCACTATTCGGAGTTCAGCAAAGCTACGAAATAAAAACATTCATTTAACCAATTCGCAAATTAAAATTGATCCACAGACAAATGACACCATCTTAGAAATTAGAAACGATTCAGATAACATAATCACCCTTAACAAGAACATGAAAATAATTACAGTCAATAATTACGAAGACTTTCCTTCTGATTTTCCGGTTTCTCAATATATTTTACCCCCACTCACGGAGAAAGATTTCAATCTTTCAGGTTTGGACAATAAAATCAAAAACAGATTATTTCAACTTTTAATTTCGCACAAAAATGCTTTCGCTCGCTCTACGGTAGAATTATCCGCAGCCGCTACGGAGCACCACAGAATCAGTTTACAACATGATTATTCCATTAAATGTCCGATTTATAAGATTCCATTCAATTTAAGAAACGAATTTCGACGTCAAATAGCAGATTTAGAAAAGGCGGGGATTATTTCGAAATCCAATTCCCAGTATAATACTCCGGCCTTGTTTGTCAAACAGAAAGAAAAATGGCGCCTAGTTTTAGATTTTCGGAAACTCAACGAAATAACTGTGACTCAGGATTTTTGTCATTCCAACATTGGACGACATATTACATGAAATTTCAGGTTCAAACTATTTTTCGGCGTTAGACATGAAGTCAGCATTTAATCAAATTCCACTACACTTTGCGGACAGGCATAAGACGGCATTCTCTACTCCCGACGGTGATAAATATCAATTTAACAGATTATGTTTCGGTTTAAAAAACTCGCCTAAAGCTTTTCAATCAATCGCACAGGAGGTCCTAGGAGATTTATTACACCACGAAGCCTTGGTTTATATAGATGACATTATTTTATTCACTAAAACTATAGATGAACATTTTGAACTACTGGGTAAGGTTTTGGACGCTTTGAAAGAATTCACTTAAAATTTAATCCGAGTAAATGTCAGTTTTTAACGAAAAGTTGTAAATTTTTAGGGTTTGTGGTAACGCCGGAAGGCATTCTTATAGATAAAGATAAGTCCGTATCAATTAATGAGTTTCCAGTTCCAAAGGATCAAAAAACAAATTAAATCTTTTTTAGGGTGCTGTAATTTTTACAGGAGATATATCAAGAATTTCGCGAAACGTGCACTTCCCTTAACGAGTCTATTGAGAAAAGACACTCCATTTGAGTGGACATCCGAAACGCAGGAGGCATTTGATGATATTAAGAAAGCCATATTGAATCCACCGGTCTTGGCACTTCCTGATCAAAACGCAGAGTTACAAATAACAACGGACGCTTCTTCTCGAGGCATAGGGGCAGTTTTAGAACAAAGATATCCTAACTCTGAAGTCAAACCTTTATATTTTTTTTCTAAGAAATTAAATCCATCACAATCGAAATATAACGCAACGGTTTTAGAATTTTTCGCGATATATACAGCATTAAATTTTTTAGACCTTTCTTGTTAGGCAGAAAATTTAAAGTTTTTACCGATCATAAGCCTATCGCGGGATTTCTTTCTAATAAAAATCCCTCTTCCAAAATTTTGCGTTGAAATTGGCTCTGGAAGAATTTAATTACGACATACACTACATCAGGGGATCCTTAAATTCAGTCGCAGATCATCTTTCTCGTTATATTAACAACATCACAATAGCTTTACCGAGTCTAAAGATCTTATTAATATGCAACGCGAAGATTCTGTTTTTAAGCACTATCATACAAAAAATAGATCAAACTGATGTTAGCCCACAACTCAGCAACTATTTTATTAATGTGGAAGGTTTGTTATGTCATTTGTCCAAGCGCCCCTCGAGATCACCCAGGTCTAACACCACTAGAAAGCAGGTTTGCATTCCACATTGTCTAAAAGCTAAAATTCTCGAATCAGTTCATTCAGAATATGGAGGACATCTTAAATTTTTTAAAACTTATCATCGACTCAGCGAGAGCTTCTTTTGGCACAATATGTATAAAGATACTAAAAATTTTGTTCGTTCTTGTACCATATGCTTATCTCGAAAAAACGCCTTTAAAATCCCGCCTGCACCCCATCAACTTGTTGAACAAAGTACTGAACCAGGAGAAACGTGTCATATGGATATTTTCGGTCCTTTAAAAACCACGCTTAAAGGTAATAGCTATGTTTTATCTATGATAGATGCATTCACAAAATATATTCACATCGTTCCACTTCCGGATACTAGGTCCAGTACGATTTCAAAAGCTTTCTTTGATAATTACATTGTACACAGGGGTTGCCCACATAAATTAGTCGTAGTTAACGCTACATATTTTAAGAGTTCCGAATTTGTTGAATTTTGCAGAGTCATGGGTATTCAAAAAAGGCACATATCAAGTTATTCCGCTCACGTCAACGGTAGGGTAGAGAAACCCAATCAATCGCTAGCCAATATCCTTGCATCAATTTCACAAAACACAAACGATTGGGATGATCAACTCCCGCACACCATGTTAGCATTAAATTCAGCGATCCATGAAGCTACATACACATCTCCCTTTTTCCTAGAGCATGGCAGAGATATTCGATTATCCTACACTCTTACGAAAAGAATTCTGATACACCACAAAATAAGTATGAATATGTCGAGAAACTTTTACCGTCTTTGGAGCATACTTTCAATAAAGTTTTAAATAATCTAAAGGATCAGGAGGCATCACATGTTGAATTGAGTACGAGAGCGACAAAACAACATCATTACGATTACAAAATCGGGTCCTTGTGTTTTATAAAGACGCCTAACATTAAATCTAATTTATCTCCAAAACTCAGACCTAAGTTCGAAGGTCCTTACAGAGTTATAGAGCGTTTTTCTAATGTCAATTATAGGGTGCAACATGTAGAACAATTGAGGAAAAGATTTAACACGCATGTCAATCGGATGATTCCATTTATTAAGAGATTTTCATATTTGCATTTGAAAAATTTGGATGATTTACAACCAGACGAGACGGAGGTTAAGGGTATTGTTCCAAGTCCACGGTATAATTTAAGGGCTCGTGCAGGTAATTCGGCTCGTTAAATACGTTTCCGCGCTAAAATATTTGAAGGAGATAGATAAAGTTTGCACTGATGAATTTGTTGAATGGTTGGGAAGTTTTTTTTTTATGGAGATAGTTAAGTTTGTGTTCAAAGTGTACGTTTATTCGATAGTTGTTTTTATGGAAATGGATAATTGAATTGAAAAGAAAGTCACATGGTTTATTTAATAAAACTGTTTGATGTACTGAAGGATATTTTGATTTAAGGATTTTGGGCAAAGGAAATTGAGTTGATATAATTATGCGGTATATTTGAGAAAGTTGTTTTGATGTGAGAAGGTAATTTGAGTTCCGGATTTTGTACGATTTCGAGTAATTAAGTTGATGAACATAGATAAGTTGAATTAATGATTGTGTGGTATATTTAGGAAGGTTTTGAGATGCATTTAGGAAAGTTGAGGATTATGCGAGATTTTTGTAAATAAGTTGATGAGCAAAGACTGGTTTTGGTTATTGGTATTGCGGAGAAGTCGATTAATTATTTGAAAGTTGAAGATAAGTCTAGTTAAGTGTTATTGAGTATGTGAGATTTTGTGTAAATAAATTGATGAGCATAGATGGTTTTAGTTCATGGTATTGTGGAGAAGTCGATTAATTATTCGGATGTTGCAGATAAGTCTAGTTAGTGTTATTGGGTATGTGAGATTTTGTGTACATAAGCTGAGGAGCATAGATGATTTTAGTTAATGGTATTGCGGAGCAGTCAATTGATTATTCGGTAGTTGCAGATGAGTTTAGTTAGTGTTGTTGAGGCATAAGATGTGAACGATCTGAGGTAAAGGCAATTTTCGATTATCGAGGAATCATTTTAAGGTTACTGAGAATTTTAGGTTGTTGTTATAGAATTGTACTTGAGTTATTAATTAGAGGATTTTCGATGAATTGAGTTAGCGGTATTGTTGTAAATCGAGGATCTTGTGTTTTTTTTTTTTCGTGTTTGTATATTTGTTGCGCGTATAGTGAAAAAATTTTAGTTTTTTTTTTTATATTATTTGGACTTGTGGATACATTGTATTACGAGGATTGTTAAAAAAAAGTTATGTTGATTAGTTAAGCGATATTTTTTTTTTTTATATTGGAAACTGTTTAATTCTGTGTAACACTTGCAATAATTTTCTTTTAGTTTCTTTTAGTCTTTTAGTCTGTATGTATCGCCTCATATGACTTGGGTTGCATATCAATTTTATGTTTTATTTTTTTTTCTGAAATTTTCAACTGCACTTGTGATTTCTGAATTCATTTCTCAAATGGAAATTCAAATGTATTGAATGTGGAAGAATATTTTTTTTATTTTTAAAGCTTCTTTTAAACAATATTAATCGATATAGTTTTTTTTTTACAATCGGATTTGCTATTTTTTTTTTAGTTATAATTCTGCACTCTGTTTCTTGTGTTGGCGGTTGCCGGCGATCGTCATATCGCAGGAAATGGGATGTTATGTTTTGTTTGTTTTGCTTTTGTACACTTTGGGGGTGCATACTGATCACATGCGCACTCATAGTTTGCAATTCTAAATTTAATTACAGTATTTTTTTTTTAACTTTCATTTGTAACCAATGCTAGTGGTGAATTTTTTTTAAATTCCTTAGGCTACTCAGCATTCTTGCAGGTTATAAATTTTTTTTATCATTTATACGATTAGTTAATTTATAAAATTCTAATTTGCAAATCTGAATTAATTCCGTTAAATTTTTTTTTAAACTTTTATTTGTAACCAATGCTTGTAGTGAATTTTTTTAATTTCTTAGGCTACCAAGCATTCTATGAAGTTACAAAATTTTTTTCTCCACTTATGCACACTCATCATTTCAATCTCTAATTTTTTTTTACTTTTACTTAATTATTTTCATTAAATATTATCAATGCTCTTAGTGAACCATTGAAATTTTTACGCTTGAGTATGTAAAGAGTTCTGCTAGTTTTTTTTGATGGTCTGGGACTTTCACTTCACATTGGTCGTGTCAAGATTTCGATGTTAAACGATTATGAAGTGTCTATTTCTGGGCGCCACGCTTGAATTGTATGTAAATGTTTTCACTGGCGTTTATTTCTTATCAATGTATTTTGTTCAACACTCCTAAGTGTTGTTTTATTAGTTGCGCAGTTGTTACATACGCCAATTTTGTATTCTTACGTGTTATTTGTCTTAATATTTTTTATTATTTAGTGGCACACGATTCTTTGTGATTGTTTAATTATTTCTATTTGTCAGTCTGTGTCTGATGTTTTTGTGAATTGTTTGGGTGATCCATTCAGTAAATTTTTTTCTCCTCTTCGTACATTAACGTCATTGTAGTTGTTGATAGTTAATTTGGTTTTCCCTCACGGAATGGGTTAGGAACTTCAGAAATTGATTGTATTTTTTTAACATTCTTATTTTCATTTTATGAGCGGTGAGAGGAGTTGGAAAATGGTGCTTGGAGTCTTCAACGGTGGTCACAAAGGGCCAAGTTTAATTTTTTTTTTTTCTCATAACTGTTGTTTCATTACTAATATGGTTTCCCTGGGAGACAAAGTTTCTGTTATTTTTTGCAGTTTAGCAGATTTCTTTAGCAATATCTGAGCGACGATGGAGCTGCCAACATCATGGATGAACATGGACAGAACCCCTCATAAGACGTGGACAGCTGATCGTGAACCCGGAGTCTGTGAATTTTTGTTCTTGACATAGACATTTACCGACGCTAGGCCAATTCTGTATTTCGTTTGCTTACTGAAATTTTTTTTATTATTATTCATTTTGGTTTTGTTAATCTGAGAGAGGGGAGGAGTGATGGGGGGCCGCCTTTCCATAAGGATTACAACAGTAATTTGTATATCGGCCCTGTTGTTGTTTACAAGAAGAAGAATTTCTGGGAGTGCCTCTCACCCCACCGAAAAGGGTGACGCATTTCCCACGCCTGGAAGAAGGCAATGTACCCATAAATACATCATGGTATGGGATGTTTTTGGGAATTTCCCGCGTTTTGGGGGAGTCATGGACCGCGAGAAGATATCACTCCGCTGACTCCAGACCAATCAGAAAAGCTGATTGTGTTGCGAAAAAGAATCCTCTCCAGAATACAGAAGTAAACCGCCGCGAAATATAAGCGCTTGCACGACGAATTTAGTCACTCTCTGACACAAATTTTATCACCGATTTTGGTCTGACGACCCTTTGACAAAATGCCGCGGTTGGAGACTCGCGAGATGGGCACACCATGTTCTCTCTCTCTCTCAGATCCTAATTCAGTTAAGTAATCATGTATATCCTTAGTATTTAATATAATTTCAATGTTATTGTAAATAAATTAAGTGTTAATTTAAAGAACGGCTTTTTAATTTAGTGTCCTGTTTTATTTGTCTTTAAAGATCTAATGTTTAAACTTAAGCTATAGTGTGACGCCAAATGATAAATTAGAACCTGGGTATTATAAAATGAATAATAAGATTAAATTAACTTAAGTTAACCGGGCGTCGCATTACTATCTGACACCTAGATGGAATCAAGTTATGTATGAGTTTCGGGGTCAAATCCGAATAAATCTCGGCTCCTGTTATTTCGTCCATCACGAGAGCCTCGATGTTTATGGATTGAAAGAGAGGAAACCTACTCCCTAGAGTTAGATTTACAACCTCCAATGTACTTTCAAGCGGCTTTCGATTTGAAAAGGTATAGATTTGCGTTTCTTGTCTTAATGGTTTTAAATTTAATGTATTTTTTAAATCATTACGTATAAAGGATTTTTGTGATCCAGAATCAAATAAAAAAAGCCTAGCCATAACTTTATTACAACCATTAATGACTTGAACCTCAGCCGTTTGTAGTAATGTCACATAATTTTCGGGCGAACATGATGGGTTCAAAACAGAAGACATTACAATTTCCTTCACTTGAGTTTCGGTTTTAAGCTTCTTTACATTACCTATTTCGGGTATTTCTATGCTATTATTTAGAAGCGGAGTTTTAGTATTAGTTTTGGCGCAAAACAGAGAATTGTGCTGTAAACTCTGGCAAGTTTCACATGGTGTAATTTTTACCTTGCATTGTGAAATTAAATGTGTGTGTGTGTCTATAGGTCATGCACCGATAACATCTCCCCTCCCTCTTTAACTTATAACGTTTCTCTTCATTAGAAAATATTTGGCATCCGATTGAAAAATGTGTATCAGAATTACAAAATATGCAAACATTTTTAATAACCGTAGTTAAAGCAGAGGATGAAGGAATATTACAATTGAATTTAGGTTTTTGTCGTTGATACGATGAATTTCTCAGATGATATCTAGAATTTTCTGGGATTTTTTGTGAATGCCCTAGTGCAATGTTTGCTGACTCGCGAGATTCAATTTCAAATTTAATGAATTTCCTAACATCCCCAATATTTTTAGAATCTTTTTGACGATGAAATTCTACAACTAAATCATGTGGAAGTTGCTTAAGCATTATTGGAATTAATAGATGTCCGTAATTCCCCGATGCGATTCCCATATATATATATATATATATGGAGTCTAAATTTCTTATATTTATTTCACTTTCGTCATGCAATTTTCTTAACCCTTTTAGATTAAAGGAGGATTTAACTGGTTCAATTTCTAATAGCTTATTCATGTAACAACTAATTAAATGGTCCTGTGTCTACCATATCTGTCCTTCAAAAGATTTAAACAGGATTTATAATTATCCTCTGTAAGGGCAAAACCGGAAACAATTTTAGAAGCTTCACCAGATAAAAATGATTTTAAATAAATAAATTAATCCACATTACTTAATGATTCATTAGCATCAACTGCATTTGTGAAGCTATTAATAAATTCAAGATAAGTGCTGGAATCGCCACTAAAATTAGGAATTCGAAGTTTTGGCAAGTTTAGAGAAAATGCAGAATTATTGGTCTACACATTACTCATTTGCACCTTTAGAATTTACAACTGGCTGGCTTAGATGAATTTTGTTAATTTTACTTTTTGATTTTATATTTGACTTCATTTATATTCTCTTCATATTCAAGAGAACCTTCTATTTCTGCTTCAAACAATTCTTTATCCGAGAGTAAATCCTCTATTTCTTTATTAAGTGTTTGAAGCTCTATTTGCTTAGCATCTAAATTTAATAAATATTCCGAGAGCTGTTCTTGATGAGTTTCGTTCCGGCTATCAAAGGTTTCCAAGAACGATTTCACTTTATTAACAAACCTTGTAGAGGCAGAACGAACAGTTTTTCTTTTGGCTCTAATTTTCTCGATAGTTTCCATTTTTAAATGAAACAAAATTTTACAGTACCTTTAAAAGTCCGCGAAGACGTTGATCCGAAGTAATCCAAAAGCACAAAATTAAATACCACACACACACTTGGTTCCGAGTATTTCCAATTTCCCGGGTTTCGGCACCATAAAGCAAAATGTGTGTGGTGTGGTACATAGATACTGGAGCC